>CM024673.1:29021247-29484196 GCA_014182725.1 Eucalyptus brandiana
TCTCATCAAGTTCTACCCCTTAAGACCCGATTAGGAAGCCAATATGCCATAAAGGTTACCTAAGCATAACATGAGTCAGAGGACTTACCTTGACCTCAATTTCATTATGCAAATCAATGTTATTTACAGATACCTTATATCACATCAATCAATCAATTCATAGCATCAGATCAAATCATTTATCAATCAACCTAGTCAATTACATGTCATCTTGACCATTTCTTGGTCGATTCATCTTATTTACTCGAATTCAATGATGAATTACGGCTCAACGAGCATGGCCTATATGCTCATCTCAAATACTCAACCTCAACGCTGAATTATGGCTCAGCAAACACAGCCGACTAAAACTTTGTTGGTAATGTTGAATTACGGCTCAGCGGGCATGACTTACTGATTCTTCGGTGGTAATGTTGAATTATGGCTTAGCAGGCATGGCTTACAAATTCTTCGGCAGTTAATGTTGAATTATGACTCAGCGGGCACAACTGATTCCAAATTCGATGATTGTGCTGAATTATGGCTCAACGAGCACAACCTAGATTAGGTGGTAACCTACGGTCCAATGGACATAACCGTACTTCGGCGGTTTTCTCAATCTCACCCACAATGTCATACGATTATTCACCCACGGCCAACAACATTACACTCCTCAAATAAATTTCTCAATTAACACAGTATCTTGGCCTATTTTTCTCGGGTTAAGAGTACCCGTTAAAAATGATCATGTGTGGGTACATGATCAGCCTTAGCCAAAATATAACGATTTCACTTTTTGAACATCCCATCAATTTCAACAACCCATAACATATTTTTGGTGATGTAAACCGATGCTTGGTAATTTTCCCATTAATTACCAAAATGAATTAATTTAGGAATAAAATCTTAAAATCATAATTAATTCAATTCAGCACAATTCAACACTCAAATAAATAAATGGATCACACCATCATACTTAGCATAAAATTCCAGTCGTCGACTATCCTAGCGTAATCTTCAAAAAATAAAAAAATAATTAAATAATTACGGAAAATATTAAATAAATGCAATAAATCCAATTTAAGCCCGTAATGCCTAATTGGAAACCAAAACGGACTCGGAAAATTTCCGAGACTTGTTCAATAAATAATAGAGCCTATTACCTTACTAACTACACCAACCATTTGCCTAACATGCATTGATAAGTCTCTAATTTAATTACTCTAAACTAATACATTCACCTAATTGCACTTAATTAAATCTAATCAATCCCTAAGCATTATTAGCCTACTAATAAGGGATTAGTGAGCAAAAATCACATGATTAACGAATGGGTCGGATCAAACTGACGGGAACGTTGTGAGGGTCGATTTTCTCCAAAGCGAGCCTAAGTTTCGAGGTCCGGAAACACCTCAAAATACCCATTCTCGTTCGATCCGGAAGTGGGGGGGCGGGGGTCGAATGGGACTAGGACAGCTCTGGACGAGCTCCAATAGATTTGAAACAGTTCCTGGATTCGCGTGAGGAGGCGAGAAGGGTGATTGGGCGTGCGGGTTGCTCACGTGGATGGCGGCTCGCGGAAACGGCGACGGCGTGCGGTGGCAATCGCTCCAGGCAATTCGGTGGCTTCCTTGTTGGTCTTCCTTGGCTGCTTGTGTGTCGAGCAAGGCAAGGAGGAGAGAGAGGAATGGGGTGGATGGCAAGGAGGGGAGAGGGGAAGGAGTGAGGGGCAAGTTTGGCTTGGTGGGGTCTCCTTGGCCAAATCTTCCAAGGCTTTGTCCCCTTGACCATTTAGGCCATGCAACCTTCCTTGGCTCTCCTTAGGCCACCAAGGCCTCTCTTTGCAACCTTGAAATGGTCCAAAATGGTGGTAGATGGGAGGAGTTACGAATTTGCAACATTTTGACTTCAATTGGACTTAATTCCTTTACAATCCAATCCCATTTGGTCCTTGCAAATTCACTTGGCACCTCAATTATCAAATTGATAATTTTTCTCGTTAATAGATCCGTCTTGCATCCAAAATTCATGATCATAAACGACCTTCGATTTCTGAACAAAAACGGTCCTATGCCAACTTTTTCCCAAAAAGTCTTGGGTTTCAGAAAAATCTTCTAAGATTAAGTCGACGTTCCTAAAATTAATTGTGACATGATAGAATTTTCATTTTCTGAAATCGGATTCAAATCCGCGGTTAATTTCACTCAAGCGTGTTTTTAGCGTGACCTAGGCTACCGAGTAGCTTTCAGAAATTTTTAGTGCAATGACCCGTGGTCGATTTTCTTCTAACCACAATGTACCACTTCGACACATTAGCAACTCTCGGTGGTCGTGAAAATCTCAATGTTTCAATTATGGGCATAGGGTACCCAAAAACGACAAAAAATCAGTCTAGTGCCGATCGACGATAATTTTGCAATCAGGTGGAATCACCTACACTTTGATCACATATCTCAGTCGAATCAACATATCCCTAATCTTTGAACGATTTTGACAATGCCGTAATAACCCTTGCAGACTAGCCCGGTCGAGCAGTCGACTTCTTGTCGAATTCTCAAGTCCATTGCATAAAATATCTTAATGACTTCCCCAGATAGTCAAGTTATCTCATGAGTGATCGGCTCTGAGAATAGCATTATAGATGTGTCGATAAAAAGCCCAATTTATTCAATTGAAAACAGTACTGAAAATTTAGGATGTCATAGCTAGTGTTCTTGAAGATCGTTTTTTGTGGATAAAGGTGAAATGATCATTACTCCTGATATCCTGTGTTATTTCGTCAATACCATCATTAAATATTGTCAACTGACTCGCCAAACAATCTGCAGATGTTGATGATGAGTTTCGGATTGTGCTACTGATGAGATGCTGGTGATGATGGTGAGGTATATATTCAAATATGATTAAAAAATTAGCTATTACAAGACTGGATTTCGTAGCAAAACAATTGGGAAAGAAATCAGAAAAGCAACCAACAATTTTTAATATCAGTTAAGTTGACAGTTGCAATGAACTCTGTTTTAGGAAATCTGCTAATGTCAAAAGAATGACTGTATGGGCAATTCCAATTCTGACAATGTTCTTCACATACTCTCAAACGACTAGCTTGATCTCCTTCAAGGTCTTTAACGGATGGATTGAAGACTTTAATAAAATAAGATCATGAAAGCCTGGAAGAAGTTGGACGAAAAAATAGTGAGAATTTTGTAATTGCACATTGCTTAAGAAATTGTAGTTGCTATTCATAGATATCTTTGTGTAAAGGTTCTTACATTGCATTTAATTGTAAATACTGAAGTGTACAAGCGTAAAATAAGCCTGATAGTGTGATTTATTCTTTGGAAATTAACAAGACTTGCCAATTGTAACTTGCATTGTAGATTACTAGTAAAATCCAGCTAGTGTTAAGGCTGTTATCTGCAAAGTGGACATATGCTTAGGGACGAAGCCGAATCATTATAAATAACTAAGTGATTTACCTCTCTTGCTCATATTCGCAATACCTATTCACTATCATCACATACGTTGATCATTATCTTACATTGTCTAACTGATTACTCTATTATATTACATGAAAGGTTTTCATTATTCTTATACAATCGATTCAACTCCTTTTAGATTGTACTATTAGCCTTAACACAGTGGTGCACCACAATTAATCGACCTAGATCTTAGGGTATAGTGTATAGGTGGCTCGAGGGAGGAGAGAGAGAGAGAGAGAGAGAGAGAGAGAGAGAGAGAGAGAGCGCTCGTCAATGTGGTCGTGGGCTCTGCAACAACGATGCAGACGATGATGACGATTGTACTATTACAATGAGGAGGCAACGTGGTGGAGACAAGCAAAGTCGAGGGAGAAAGAGATGGTGGGGAGAGGTGTGGAGGCCAAGAGGCTAGCTTTTGTTTCGGTTGGACTTTCTTGTATGTTAATTTGAGTCTAATTAGAGATTACATACCTATATGCTACACCAACAGGAGATTGGTCGAAGAGAATTTCCTCTTCATTGGAGATTGAGAAAGAGAGCACTAGATTTAAATTTTCTGTAAAATAAGTTGGTTGAATTGATTTCCTCTGTTGATCGTCAACTTGCAAATTTGTGAGAATCCGTCCGCCGCTTTTAGGTGCCGTGTTTCGCGGACCGAAGAGAATCTCCTTTAAAGTACAATATTCGACTTCATAGGGATAAACCTTCTCCGCTTTGTTGACCATTATTACGTCCCGGTCCTTGCTCCACAATGACCAATGAGTCTTTTAGCTTTTTTTCCGGATAGATTTCTTAATGACTTATTCTCTCTGTGGAGTAAATACTAATACTTGGACTGAATTATATAATTTTTTATTTTTTTAATCTTCCCTTTGGTTACTTTTTGTTCCCACGTTGGAATTTATGACTACATGTCATGAAAATGGCTACGTCACGACATATGGTAGTCAAATTGCTCTAATTGGTCAAAAAACTTTTTTGTTAGGGGTTCCATTGTTGCCTTTTCCAATGGGATGACTTAAGCGGAGATCTTTTCAATGTATTACTCATCAAATTTACCCGACTCATCACATATCACATATGTATCGTCTTTCTTTAGCCATTTCTATCGAGACGCACACATAATCAACAGTGGCCATGAGCTTGGAATACTATGTAAGACATTGAGAAGAGTCAAATCATTGTGGAATACTTCATCAGAAAATGGGATCCATTGAAGCAGTTCAGGCTGTTCTTGTGCACGCAAGCATAAAAAAAGTACTTTGGGAATGCTCGACTTCTACATCCCGTTAACCAAATCAGCAAAATAGCCGAGTCCCTAGCGAGGAATTCTTTATTAAAAATGTGCTTATATCTATAAAATTTATTGGGAGATTTGGAATTTATATTTTAGAAAACAGCTAAAAACACAAAAAAAACTCTAAACTATACCTATTGTGACTCATTTATCCTAAAAAATTGTGACACTAAAAATTCTAAACTTATACTTATGTGATAGATTTATCTTCCATCAAATTTTTGTCATGAGAATCATTAAAAATCAGTTTACATTGATATTAAAAAAAAAAAAAGGCAAACAGTTTTGACCTAGTGTCCGCATGGCTTAAATGAAATAAAAATAACGCTATTTTGGTTGAAAAATGATCTAACGAAATTTTGACAGACAATAAGTGTCTCGGATAGGTACAAGTTTTGGGTTTTTTATGTTATAAGAAAACGTTTAGAATAAATATATCACAAGTGGCATAATTTGGGGTTTTTAATATCACAAAAGAAAATGTCATGTTAGATATATCATAATGAACATAGTTTGAAATTTCTTGTGGCCTTGTTCCTTTAGGAAAAATGCTGTCCATGTATGTGTTAAAGCTATAATACCATGAATGGATCAATGAAATAAGGGCCCAGAAACGCAAAACAAACGTCGACGCCAAAAGACCCAGAAATTGAAAAAAAAAAAGGAAAAAAAAAAGATGACGCCATAATTATAAAAAGATATGCTCTATATGTAAAGTTCGACCATTTTCTAATAGCTATGGACTCATTTTTCATGCTATATGTATATGGGGATTTTGTCCAGTCTTCTTCCGTGCCGTGTTTTACCCGGTGGAGGAATCGTTCCCAAATTCACTATCATTTCAAGTGGGATGTCCCCCTTTGCGTCAAATTATCGTCCATCACATCTTCCGTCATTGACGGAGGTTAGATGATTCTTTAGAGGTATTTCTTGATGGTTGCTTATACATTTATGATAACGATTTCTACATAAAAACAAAGACGCAATATGGCTCAAAACAACATTAGCATTTCCCAAAAAAAAGAAAAACTGAAAACAGGTTTTCTCTGTGCATTTCTTGAATTTCATGCCTTTTTGGCAACGAATCCATAATTTTTAATTCAGGTTGAATTTGTATATTGGCAATATTTTACTTTTGTGTAGGTGATTTCCATCCCAGTCCTTCCTCTGAAAAAGACTAACAAGTCTCTGAAGATAAAGGTCCACGCATTGCAATGTGCATTGCATGTATTAACGAAAAATATAATGGAAGGTTAATAATTATAATAAAATGAAAGTGGATGAGCAATGTATAAGATCTCGAGCAGGCTACGAAATTTAGTTCTCTACACGTACAATTTCGTCTCTTTCAAGTGTCATTTTATGTGAGCAATAAATTGATTATGCTTTTTGCCTTTATTCGTTTGATTCATTTGCAAGCACAAAACCTCAGTTAGGAAAATGTTTAAAAAGAGTAATTGTTAGGCATCTATCACCAAAATTGATGATTACAGATCATGAAAAACATTTAAATATCCATAGGATAAGGCAATGGAACACCGGCTTAGATTGATACTTAGTTGAAATGGGCAACTAGTTACACCCAAAAAAGTACGAAAATTTAAATAAAAAAATGAAGGGCCAAAAATCATAAACGAGAGTTAGATCTAGCATGTTATATGTTATATCACGTGAAGACGCATATAGGGTCACTGTCACTGAAGACTACAAAAGAAAGAGAACATGGGTCCAAAAAGGTAGATTGGATATGGCCTGTGCCTTCCATGTGAGATAGGATCCGCAATAATTGAATTGGCTTGTTGACTATGACCTTTGCTTCTGTGATTTCTCTATTTCTTGAATTCTTAAACGGAAGGAGACTAAAGATCATATTATTCACATGAGGGGGGATATAATGATTTTATAATTGATAATATTACCAAACTATTTTTCTGACAGTGTTAATTGAGAATATACCAAATAATAATTGGACAAGTCACCTTGTCATTGCCAAGGGATGTTTGTCTGCAACTTTTTGAAACACAAGTGTTGGAGGTTTATTTGTTAAAATAAATAGAGTGTTTTCTTTGTCCCACATAGGAAAAGTGGGAGGGAGTGGGCTAATTTAAAAGTGCGGGTTTTTCTTTATATACTTAAAGAATGATTGGGTGGGGTTAGACCCCACTGCGATTATTTGGCGCACTTAGCACTTTGTGTGCCCGCGGTTTAATTAACACTAATCCCTTTGTTATTTATTTTAATTTTTTATTTCTTTGTTATTAATTTTTAGTAAACTCAAAGGTTGTCTTTTATTTTGAGAATTTCGGAAATAAAATATATAAAATAAAAATTCGAAATTTAAAAAAAAATTAATTAATTAATTATTCTGAATTTTGTTTGTGTCTTTTCAAGACAACCTTTGGAAAATTACTTATTTAGTTTTAACTTTCCCGAAGGGTTGCAATTGTTCATTTTTCGACTTCTTTCGAAAAGTCGCATTTGTTTATCCGAACAATTTTCTAAAAGACGTGTTTGTTCGCAATTTTCACGAAGAGTTGCAAGATCGTTTCATATATATATATATATATTTGTCATTTTTCGGAAAGAATATGTGTGGTCATTTTCGAGTCTTCTTTCTAAAAAACAGCAGCCAATTTTTTCGATTGTTTCTTAGAGAGACTCTAGAAAAATATTTGAATTGCTATCTAGTATTCTCATATGAGACTTTGTTGTATCCTGGAGGATTTTTGTCGGTGACCATTAGCAACGTTGTGGGGCAAATAAATCTTTAAAGAAAGTGATATCACGTCTCAAAGTCCGAGTTGTTTTACTCGATCCGATTTCATTGTACTACCCAATTTCGAAGCCATATTTTACAACAACAAGTACCTCGGTAATTTTTGTATCTTACATACACTGTTTGTCCCAAAGGATTGCCTCAGAAAATATAACGAAATATTAATGGCGGTAACTGAAAGTTCAAAAGATAATTGGGTAACATTATAAGTTTAGGGGCAAACAATTACTCCCTTAGATTTGGAAGTCTTGTGTACTTTCTCCTAAAATGAAATTTGAAATCTTTTCGCCCTCACTAGGAAGTGATTATTGACTTGGTTGTTGACTTGATGGTCCAACTTTGTCTATAAATACGTTGGTTGTACTCGGTCTATTTCAACACATATGCACCTACAAACGAAGAAAAGCCCACCCGAAATAACCTAAACCTATCATGGTCTACGAGAAAAAAACAACTCTTAATGTCGTTCCTGGCTTATGTCTTTCCCATCCTCATGCAAAAAATGACTTGTCTTGCTTCATTTCGAAGCCATTCTCCAGTGGCCGCAACTGGTGCTAGTAACCAAACCAGAAATGAGGAATTGGAGGCACTCCTAACATGGAAATCTAAGCTAGACAGTGGGAGTCGCTATGCTTTGTCTTCGTGGAAAGGAAGCAACCCTTGTTCGTGGCATGGAATCTGTTGTGATCCTTTCGGCAGCGTCACCGGCTTGAACCCATCAAGTTCTGCCATACACGGTATGCTTCATCTCAATTTCTCTCAATTGCCCAACTTGGTCACCCTTAACCTTGCCAACAACTTGCTCTTTGGGAACATCCCTATGAGCATTGGCGATCTTTCCAAGCTTACTCATATTAATTGCTCTCAAAATTACCTTTCGGGAAACATTCCAACACAACTTGGATCGTTGCGATCTCTACAAGTTCTCATTCTTTGGGGTAGTAATTTCATTAGCTCAATTCCTTCTTCCATTGGAAATATGAGTAGCTTGTGGAAGATAAACCTTAGCAGTAATCAACTCATGAGGCCCATTCCAAAGGAATTAGGAATGTTGGGGTCTCTTAATTACCTTGATATATCAAACAATTATCTCAACAGATCCATCCCTACAACTCTAGGAATTCTGAGTAATTTGGCATTTCTTTACTTCTCTGACAACCAACTTTCTGAATTACAAGTTCTCATTCTTTCGGGTAATAATTTCATCAGTCCAATTCCTTCTTCCATTGGAAACATGAGCAGCTTGTGGCAGATATATCTTTGCGATAGTCTCCTCATTGGGCCAATTCCAAGAGAAATAAGAATGTTGGGATCTCTTCGTTTCATTGGTATATCAAACAATATCCTAACAAATTCATCCCTACAATTTTAGGAAATCTGAGTAATTTGGTGTTTTTTTACCTCTATGGCAACCAACTTTTTGGCCCCATACCTTCGGGAATTGGAGGAATGATGTCCCTCATACATTTCCAAATGCAAGATAATGATTTAATATGTCCTATTCCGTCATCCATAGGGAACTTGACCAATCTATCTAACCTTGACCATTTCATGAATAAATTGTTAGATCATATCCCATCCTCCATAGGTACTTTGGCCAATTTGAAAGTTCTTTCCCTTAGCCAAAATGAGCTGTCAGAGTCTATTCCAAAAGAGATTAAAAAGCTACAACTCCTCAGTATACCATTTCTATATATGAATAAGTTGTCAGGTCCTATCCTGTCCTCCATAGGGAACTTGGCCAATCTGAGTGCTATTGGCATTTTCCATGATAAGTTGTCAGGCTCCATTCCAAGAGGGATTGGAAAATTGGGACTCCTCACGTGACTAAGTCTACACGCGAATAATCTGAGGGAGCTTTCTTCCCGCTAAGATAAATAATCTCACATCCCTCACATCCCTATAGCTATCTGAAAACAACTTTGTTGGCCAATTGCCAGAAGAGGTATAAAGTAGCCAAGCTCTTGTGAATTTTAGTGCATTTAATAATCACTTCATTGGACCCATCCTAGGAAGCTTGAAAAATTGTTCCAGTTTGTATAGAGGTAGGCTTCATAATAACTCACTCGAGAGAAATATAACCGATGTTCTCAGTGCGCACCCCTACTTGGATTATCTTGAGTTGAGCAACAATAAACTCTTCGATGAGCTATCACCAACATTGGGTGAATTTAGAAATTTGAGAAGCTTGAAAATCTCCTACAATAAAATCTCTAGCACCATACCACCTGAGCTTGGAAACATGAATCAATTGCACATACTCGACCTCTCTTCAAATGAAATTGTTAGGGAAATTCCTAAAGACCTAGGAAAATTGAAGTTGCTGCTAGAGCTTACATTGGACTGCAATTACCTTATAGGCCACATCCCTCAAGAACTTGGAGCATTGTCTAATTTATAGAAACTCAACATTGCAGGAAACAACTTGAATGGCTCAATTCCTACGCAACCTAAGGAGTGCCCCACCCTTCTGTTCTTAATTTAAGTAGGATTAATCTTGAAAAGAGTATTCCCATCGTGATAAGCAACCTTCAATCTCTTGAACATCTCGATATAAGTCAAAATTTACATACATGAGAAATACCTGGAAAACTTGGGCTATAACACATATTAGAAATACTCAATCTCTCACACAATTAGTTGTTGGGCTCAATTGTGTTGACCTTTCATGATATGACAAGCTTGACATCCATCGACATATTATGTAATGAGTTAGAGAGTCCTTTACCAAACATTCCAGTCTTTCATAACGTTATGATTGAAGTTGTGAGAGGGAACAAAGATTTGTGTGAAGTTATTGTTGGTCTTAACCTTTGTACAGCAACAACGTTGAAAGGTGGAAACAATAACAAAAAATTATTGCTAGTTTTGATTCCTACATTGGGTTGCATATTATCTTTGCTTCTTATTGTGGGACCATAATATCCCGAAATTTCGCCTATTTTAAAATATATGAAATGATTATTTCATTAATGCACTGATGGTTAATTTACTCTAAACTAATTGTTCATGAATTAACTAATCTATTGAGTAAGGCTGAAAAGAGTTAAAAAAGTGAAAGACTAGAGAATTCAATTAGAGATTGACCGCTCGACTATAAGGATCAACAATAATCAATATTACGCTGTTATAAGTCAATTAGCAAACGGATATAAATTGATTCAACGAAAGTATGTAGTCGGCTAGTGGGTGGTTCTGCACTATTGCGATATTTGTTGCGAATGATGGTAAATCGATTTTCTATTGATTTTATACTTAGAGTATGTAATTGAATTCTCACAATTACATGACAACCAAAGGCTATCCACGATCCGAAAATGCACAAACGTGGATCGAAAATTATTCACCATGGATCAACCGTGCGAAAACCCTCAAAAGTCACTCGATAGTTTACCATTCGATTGATTTTAACCACGGATTTTAATTCAATTTCAAGTATTGAACTTTCAAGGATCTCAAGACTAATCTATTGGACGTCACCTCATTTATCTCCAAATCATTGGCAAGTTTCAAATTTTCAAAAAAGGAATAATTGGATGAGAATTAGAAGCTGGAAAGGTGTTGTGACCCGATCTCGCCATCAATCATCCATCACGAGGAGAGGAAGGGCAAAGGTTGGGTTTATGGCTTGCGTTCCAAAATATGTCATCATCTCACATTTCAGATCAACCCTTGTCACGCCCCAATCCTCGGGCACGCACCCATCCCTCACCCGGTCGATATAATAGTGGGACGTTCCATGATGCATCGCCAACCCATTCATTTTAATATATACATGCAGAAGCATATGAAATCCCCATACAATAAAATAATTGGATAGAAAAGTATGACCAATTTTTCACAAAAGACCTTTTTATAAACACACAAGTTTATATACAGAAGCCTACAAAAAAGGAATCGGCTTTCAACAAAAGAGAAATGTCCTAGGACTAACTAGTCAGACATACTTGCCGATTCTCCAGGCTTCACCTTTTGAACTTCGAGCCTCGGGTTCCCCACCGCTTTCAACTAGAGGCCTGAAAGTGGTTATACAATAACCAGTGAGACAACGTCTCAGCAAGTTCTACCCCCTAAGACCCAATTAGGAAGCCAATATGCCCTAGAGGCTGCCTAAGCACAACACGAGTCAAAGGACTTACCTTGACCTCATTTCCATCTTGCAAATCAACGTTATTTACAAATGCCTTATATCACATCACTCAATCAATTCATAATATCATATCAAATTATTGATCAATCGATCTAGTCGATTACATGTCATCTCAACCATTTCTTGATCGGCTCATCTTATTAACTCAAATTCAATGCTGAATTACGGCTCAGTAAGCATGGCCTACACGATCATCTTAAATACTCAACCCCAATGCTGAATTACGGCTCAGCAAGCATGGCCTACTAAAACTTTGGTGGTAATGCTAAATTACGGCTTAGCGGACACGGCTTACAAATTATTCGGCGATTAATGCTGAATTACGGCCTAGTGAGCACAACCTAGATTAGGTGGTAACCTACGGTCCAATGGACATAACCATACTTTGATGGTAATGCTAAATTACGGCTCAGCGAGCACAACCTATTCCAAATTTGGTGGTTTCCATGCCTTATTCCACACTGTCCCACACCCATCATACATTATTTCATCTTTCAATAGTCTTCTCAATGCTACTAATAACCCTCACGCGATTAATTACTCTCGGCCAAGGACTGTGTGCTTCACACTTAGAATCCTCAATCAAAATAATAATTGGCCTGTTTCTCTCATATTAATGATACCTGATAAAAATTTATCGTGTGTGGGTACACGGTCGGTCTTAACCAAAATATCATAATTTCACTTTTGAACCTCCTACTATTTTCCGCAGTCCCAAAATAGACTTTTGGTATTGTAGACCGACACCCGGTAATTTTCCATGTAATTACCAAATTTAATTAAATTTTTGAATAAATATCCACAACTACTAAATTCACTCAATTTGCACAATCAAGCACTCAATTAAATAAATAGAGACTACCACTGAAATCAGCACGAAAATCCGGTTGTCGACTATCCCAGCCTAATTTCCAAAAATTAATTAATTACGGAAAATATTAAATAAATGCAATAAATCCAATTTAGGCCCGTAATATCTAATTGGAAGCCGAGAGGACCCCAGAAAATTACCGAGACTCGTTTAATAAATACTAGGACCTATTCCCTTGCTAACTACACTAACCATTTACCTAACATGCATCAATAAATCTCTAATTTAATTACTCTAATCTAATCTATCCACCTAATTGCACTTAATTAAATATAATAAACCCCTAAGCATCATTAGCTGTCTAATAAGAGATTGATGAGCAAAACTCACTTGTTAAAAGTGAAGACCGGGACACCGCGACAACGACGCGACGGCGGCCGAACTTGGGCTCACGATGACACCGACGGGCTTGGACCGGGCTTTAAACCGGCCGAACAAATCTTAGCACAAGCTTAGATTAGTTGCTGAATTGGGCTAGGCCTACAATGGGCTGACTTCGTGGGCTTCAAGTGGCACAGGCTTAGGATTTGCTAAATTGGGCTTGCGACTGAGCTCACTTGATTAACTTTTTTGGACTGGGCTAAAGACTTCAAATGGGCTGCTGCTAGATTCTTAGGCTCGTGAGCTGGAATTGTTGGGCTAATGCGGTTGCAAAAAAGGACCGCCTAGGCCACAGACACAAGCAAGAGGAGAGAGGTAACGCGGGTAGCTTGCTTCGGCGAGGAAATCCACGGATGCGGGGTCAACAAAGAGGAAAGCAGCTGGCCGAAGACACGCAGACGTCATTGCTGCTGAAGATCATGTGGATGAAGAAGCTGCTTCGGTAGCTTCGGTGGGGTTTGAAGACGCGAGAAGGTGGAGCTGGCCGCGTGGATGAAGAGAGCAGCTTCGGTCTTCAATGGGCTGGAGTTGACTGGATGCCGACAAAGCTTAGTGGAGGATATGTTGGCTTTAGTCTTCGATGCAGCTGAGTCGAAGACACGAGCAGTGGAGTGGAGAGAACTCGGTGGGGGCTTGGACAGTAGGAGAAGTCAACGAAAAGGGAAAGAATTCCTTCGGTTGACCCACAAGTGGTGGCCTGCGGACATGTGGCAAGGCTAAGCAGAAACTACTTGGTGGAATATGGGATGCGCGTGAGTGGAGAAGGGGTTTCAATGGAAGGAGGGTGCTTCGACATGGGAAAAATGAGAAAAGAGAAAGCAAAACAAATGAAGAGAAGTCGAAGCTTTCGGTGACAAGATGGATGCACGCCCAAAGAAGGAGATCAGCCAAGACTTGTACAAGAAGATTTGTAGAGAGAGAAAGGCAAAAGTCCACAACATTATCCCTAAATTGAATACCATGTCTCCTAATACTTTCCACCAAAATTCCCCCAAATAATCCCAATTAAAGTTCTAAATTTTTCAGCCTTACATCCAACTTAAAATTTCACTATATTAAATTCAATTTCCTTACTCAAATTCCCAAATTGAGGTCCGATTTCGATAGAAAAAAATCTCATACAATTTTCTGCAATCCCCCAACACTCAAAGACTCTGCTTAGAAGTCCCAATTTTCATCAATTTAGCCCATTTGAATTTTCGCTAATTTTCCGCAACGTCCAGAACGGTTTTCCGTAAAAATCCTAGAATCTCTGAAAAAAATTTGGAGGATGAGTCGACGTTCTTAAAATAGCTCGTGACACCATAGAACTTTTGATTTCTGAAATCGAGTTCAAATTCACGGTTAATTTCACTCCGGTGCACTTTTAGCGTGATTTAGTCTGCCAAGTAACTTTTAAGAATTTTTGGTGCAATTGACCCATGATTGATTTATCTCAAGTCACAATGTACATCTTTGACACATTGGCGACCCTCGGTTGTCGTGAAAATCTCAAAGTTTCAGTTTCGGGAATTGAGTATCAAAACAATAGAAAAATCGGTCTAGTGCCAATTGATGAGTATTTTGCAATCAGGTAGAATCACCCACACACTGATCACATCTCTCAGTCAAGTCGACCTATTTCCGATCTCTAATCGATTTTTAGCAGTGCCGTAATGACTCTTGCAGATCAACACGGTCGAGTAGTCGATTCCTGGTCAAACTCTCAAGTCCATTGCATTTAGATTCCTTAATTGCTTCCCCAGATAGTCCAGTTATCTCGTGAGTGATCAGCTCAGAGAATAGTATTATCAGCACATTGACGAAAGACCCAATTTATTTAATCGAAAATAAATTCTGAAAATTCAGGCTGTCACAACTCTTCCCCTCTTATAAAAATGTGGTCCTTGAAATTTAAACCTTTACTAATCCTTAAACAAAAAGGTGGGGGTATCGTCATCTCATCTAGTCTCACTTTCCTTGGTTGCTTTTTCGGTCCCGTGGTGTTGTCAAACCACTTTGACCAAAGGGACCATCTTGGTACACAGAATCTATTCTGAACCACAATCTGGACCGGGCTTTCCACGTACGACACTCTGTTGTACACGTCTAATTCTTCAAAATTTAGAACGTGGGTCGGGTCAGGTTCATACGTTCTCAACCTTAACATGTGAAAGACGTCATGCATTTGTGTCTACCTCAGCGACAATCCAAGACAATATGTTAGGATCCTGATTCTTTCTCTAGAATCTTAAATGGACCTATGTACCTCGATTTCAGTTTTTTCCCTTCTTGTTAAGGCGCAAGGTATCCCTCATTGGTAATACTTTCAGAAAGATGTAATCACCAATTTGGAACTCTAAGGGTCTTTGATGCTCAATGATACAAAAATTCTTGTAGCTTTTAGCAATCTTAAATCTATCTCTGATCATGGCAACTGCAATCACTGACTGCTAAACAAACTCTGGGCTGCGATCTTTCATTCTTTGACCTCATCTCAACAAACTGAAGTTCTGTAGACTTTGCCCTGTCCTGTTTCAAAAGGAATCGTCTAATTGTTCTGCTGAAACTGGGAATCCTCAGGTCTAGATCTGATATAATCATCACTGGCACTCCATGTAGACGAACTATCTGTCGCACAAACACTTATGCATGCCTATTCAAATCAAGGTCCTTTCATACGGCGATAAAACGAGCCGACTTCATTAGTCTATCGACCACTACTCAAATGAAATCATTACCCCTTTGACTTCTTAGTGAGTCCGTCACAAAGTCCATCGTGATGTGCACTCATTTCCACTCTAGGGTCTCGAGAGGTTACAAGAGTTCTCTCAGCTTAGAAAATTGTGCCTTGATTCTAATTTGAGCATTCAACTCAATTCTGAGAGCGGCTATAAGATTTGGAAGGTAGCTCATCTCAAATTTGAAAACCGAATCTTGAAATTTATCAAGTAAGGTCCATTCTTTAACCAGCATATATGCAACTAAAGATTCCTAACTTAGCACATCTGTGACTTAATTCGCCTTCCCAAGGTGATACCAAATATCACAACCCTAGTCCTTCAGAATTTCTAATTCACAACACTATCTCATATTCAACTCATTTTGAGAGAATAGATACTCGAGACTTTAATGGTCTGTGAAGATTTGGAATCTTTCTCCACATGAGTAATGTCTCCAAATTTTCAACATGAAAATGATTGATGCGAGTTCCAAGCCATGCGTTGTTATAAGGAAACTTTTTTCTAACTAATTATCCCAAAACCCATCGCACATTATCACTCCAAGTCTTGAACAAGCTCTGATACCACTTCAAATAGGGATGTCACATCCTAAACGCCCGGGCACGTGAACATCCCACAACGGTCAATAAATTGTGATGTCCTAAGATGCATCGTAGACTCATATCGCAGACTCATTCTTTTTTATCTTTCGATTAAATGCAAGCGGAACGTATTAAAAACACCCGATCAATCAACAAAGAGGGATAATAAAAACATCATAATAAATATTCTCCAAAAGCATTTCTTTTATTTATAAACTTGTTAACTCCAAGAAATTTAATAATTATAAGCCCTTACAATGGCAACTTCCAACCAACCAACAAAACCATCTAGGGGGTCAAGGTTAAAGTAAACTTCTTTACTGCGAGGCTAACCAAAATGTGATGCTAGGCACACACATGGCGACTCTCCATACTATGGGCCTGAAAATAATAAACAACGACGACATAAGATAAAATCTCAACAAATCAACATCATAAACCTTAATTAAGATGTTAATTCATTTCGAAGGCAACTTAAACATGTAGCATTGTATATCATTATCTCGCCTTAGCACACCCATGCACATTATTAATTAAAATGTTCCCAAAGTAATACATCAAGCATACGTACCATCAGAACACATCTCATCTTTCCATGCATAATGCATCTACACGCATTCCAATTATTACAATCCATTGGGCCACAACCAACACAAGAGTTGGTGATTTTTTGGCATAACCAGGCATTGTCCAGCCCCATTGAGCACGGTATCGTCCCACATACTCATATGCATTAGGACGACATTCCATTAGGAGTATTGATCCACCTCAATCGCAATTCAACATCTGGACCCCCACCGAGCATTTGAACTTAATCAGGTATCATCCCGCATATTCATACACATTAAAATAGAATCATTACCCTGTGTATTCATGCACATCAGGGCCATTACGTCATCACATGAATACTCAACCAGTCAAGTCGATTCTTATTTTTTCACTTAACTAATACAGACTTGATTTCGTGCTCATGCAACAAACTACCACAAATTTCTCTTGTAAAAATACAATTAAATAATCTTACGTGATCATGTGCACATAACTAATCTGTCAAACTTTGCACACTTTCATTTTAAAACCTCCTTTCCTCATTTAACACGTAAAATATGGCTTCAAAACACGACGCCTCAAGATTTTCCATTTACATACCAATTAAACCTTTCTTTAAAAATAGTACTTAAGGTTCATAATTGGGACAAACATTTTCATGGTGTAACAAAATCAATCAACATGAATTAGGCATAAATTCATCTAATAATTCAAGCATAAAATTTTGTTTATTGACTAATTAGTCATTAATTAGCGCTAAATTTCATTAATTAATCTAACCGCAATTAATTAAAATAATTACGATTAATTAAGACTAATGGTCATTAGTTAATCTAATCGCAATTAAATAATACTAATCGTTGTTAATTAATCTAATTGTAATTAATTAATGCTAACTACGGTTATCTAAAATTAACTGTAATTAATTAAATTAATAGTAATTAATTAAGTTAATTGCAATTACTTAGACTAATTGCACTCAACCTTAATCTAATCTATCCTTAACCATGGTTAATACTAAATCATCATTATCTACCACCAACCACCATTAGACCTAAACTAATCCTACCCCCAAACGTAATTAAATTCTTAATCAAAGATTAAGAATTAATTCACGGATTTTACAAAGATGACGAGCTGACGGCAACAGCGGCGTGATGGCGTCATGGGCGTGATGGTTGCGGTTCAAATGGTAGCACGAATGGCGACATGAACGGCAACAAGTCAATGAAGGTGAGGGGCAGCTCGATAGTGAAGACGGTGAACAAGCAGTGGACAACAATGAAGGTGGTGATGAACATTGGTGGTGGATGATCCAGCGACAAGGGGGTGGCAAGGTGAAAAGAAGAAAAGGAAAAAGAAGAAGAAGAAGAAGAAGAAGAAGAAAATCAATAAGATGAAGAAGAAATGGAGGGGGATTCGGCCACCAAGGGAGGAGAAGGAAGAAGAGAGAGAGAGAGAGATTTTCCCTTAGAACCCTCTCTTCCACACATCTTTTTCCTTTTGTTTTTTTTTATTTAATGCCAAAACCTTCTAAAAAGGGTGTTTTGGTCTTTTCACACTTTTGGCAAAAATTCCAATTTTGCTCTTGGTCTGTTTGCTTTAAATGGGCTTGAATCGGGGTTAGCAGGCCTCCTTGGGCCCTCTTGTGACATCCTAAATTTTACCTTCTGCTTTTAATTAAATTAATCGGGCATTTCATTGACGCGTTAATATGGGTGTTCTCATAATTGATCGCTCTCGAGATAACTAAACTATCTGGGGAAACCATTAAGGAATTTCCATGCAATAGACTTGAGAATTTGATCATAAATTGGCTATTCGACCATACTCATCTTTAGAGGCCATTACGGCATAGTTAAAAATCAATCAGGGATCAGAGATAGATCGGTTCGACTGAGATGTGTAACTAAACATGGGTGACTCCACTAATTTGGAAAATTCTCATCAGCCGGTACTAGATTGATTTTTCTATCGTTTTGGTACCTTGTGTCCGTATTTAAATTTTCGAGATTTTCACGACAACCGAGAGTCGCCAATGTGTCGAGTGGGTTCATTATGGCTCGAAGAAAATCGACCACAGGTCATTTGCACTAAAAATTTATAAAAGTTATCCGGTAGTCTAGGTCACACGAAAAACACGCTAGAGTGTAATTAACCACAAATTTGAATCCGATTTTAGAAATTTAAAGTTTTTTTATATCACAAATCATTTTAGAAACGTCAACTTAATCTTAGAAATCTTTTTTACAAACTGAGACTTTTTGGGAAAAAATTGTCGTATGGCCGTTTTTGTCAATAAAAAGTCAAGGATCGTTTTTTATCGCGAAATTGGGAAGCAAGTGGGATCAATTTGTGAGGAAAAATATCAATTGGATCTATGAGGTGTTGGTTGATTTTATAGAGGCTGGTTTGTGATAAATTAAGCAAGAATAAGTGTCCAATTGAGGGAGAAATCCATGAAATTCATAGCTCCTCCTTGCCTAGGACTTTTCGACCATTTCAAAGGTTTTGAAGTAAGCCTTGGTGGCTGATGGTGGTTCGTGGAAGCCAGCTATAGCTGAGGATTGGTCAAGGGGACCATTTGAGAGAAAATAAGGCTTGGTGGCTCCCTTTTATCCCCTTATCCCTTCCTCTCTCCCTCAAGCTAGCCGGCCACATCCATTTCCCCTCATCCTTGCCATTTTTGAACACCACAGCAGCTGAAGAAGAGCCACCAAAGCCAACCTTTGCCGCCGGACCGTTCATCGTCGCCGTTCATCACCTATGATGCCACCACTGCTTGTCGCACCTCAGTCGCGTCTAGCGGCGTTACTTCACCTCCCTCTCGCTTGTTTCGACGTTCTAAGAGCTGTCCCGATCAGCTCAGGCCGCCATGAGCTACCTCTGACCGCTGTTGAAGCCCGAAATCGCCTATTTGAGCCACTGAAGTCTCTACCAATCCATCGCTACCCTTGCCTCGCCAAACCAGCCTCTGTTTTCTTCTTTTGCAGCCAAGAATAGAGAGTAACCGAATGGGTCTCCAGCAAAAGGTTTGGCTCGTTTTGAGGTTGTTTCTGGCTCCAAAAGCTAGGCCCACTTTGGAGAAAATTGAGCCCCGTTGCATCCCCATTGAATTGTATCGATCGAATCGCCAAACAAGTGAATTTAACTCACTAATCCTCGCTTAGAAGGTTAATCATGCTTAAATAGTGATTAGTTTAAGTTTGCTAGTTAGATTAGATTAGAGAAATTTAATTAATTACCGATGCATGTTAAGTGGATAGTTAGTGCAATTAGCGAGTAAATAGACTCTAGTATTTTATTTAACAAAATTCGAAAATTTTCCGGGCCCGTTCCCACATATAATTAGGCATTATGGGCCTAAGTATGCATTTATTGCATTTATTAATTATTTTCTGTAATTATTTATTTAATTATTTATTTTCTGGAAATTAGACCGGGATGGCCGGTGACCGGAAAATTACATTGATTGTAGCGGTGTGATCTGTTTATTTAATTAAGTTTTAAATTATGTTTATTGTGATTTAATTGTGAAATTATGAATTTATCTTTAAATTAATTAATTTTAATAAGTAATTGGATTTTTACTGGGTGTGGGTCTATAGCGCCAAAAATATATTTCTAGACTGCTGAAGCCAATGGGAAGTTCAATTTTGAAATTATGATATTTTGGCTAAGGCCAACCGTGTACCCACACACGACTATTTTTATCGGGTATGATAAAAATGAGAAATTGGCTATATGATTGGAGTGGTATACTATTTTGGCCAGGAGGCCTAAATTTATCAACTTTGGGCGAGCATATATAGTATACCATATTATCAGCTTTTGGCAAGCATATATAGTATACTATGATGGCTTATGGGCCCCAATCTATCAGTTTTGGGCGAGCATATATACAATATACTATATTATCAGCTTTGGGCAAGCTATACTATCTATTTTCAGTTTTGGGTGAGCAATACTGAATTAATAGGACCTTATAGATAGTATTGAATGTATTGACTAGTGGAAAGTCGTGGTGACATGTAATCGACTGAGTCGATTGATCGATGATTCGATCTGGTTGAATAATTGTTTGAATTATATTGTATGA
The DNA here is from genome assembly GCA_014182725.1 of Eucalyptus brandiana. Taxonomy (NCBI): domain Eukaryota; kingdom Viridiplantae; phylum Streptophyta; class Magnoliopsida; order Myrtales; family Myrtaceae; genus Eucalyptus; species Eucalyptus brandiana. The sequence goes on from CM024673.1 coordinate 29,042,136, forward strand.
TAGGAAGGAACTAAGGCCAAGGTAAATCCTCTGACTCCTGATTGTGCTTAGGCAGCCCTTAGGGCGTATTTTCTTCCTAATCAAATGAGGTAGAACTTACTGAGACGTCGTCTCACCCCGTTGTGGGATAACATTTCAAGTTCCTTGATGGTAGTACCTCCAGCTCCTCCTGAGCATTTTGGCAGAAGAAATCACAGAAATAGGTTATCATATTCCGATTCATCACCACCCAAAATGATTGGAATATGTACTGGTGAAATCCACCTTCTGGGTTGATATGGGTGAACCCCAAAAGGTGCCCCATAAATACCGGTTGTGGTATCGCCATTACAATGATGGACAGAGGGTGGGCCCTGTACTAGAATCTGATGTACCTCTGTATGTTTTGGAGGCTGCGTTCGGGAAGGGTACAGCAAATCCTAAGCGTGGATTGGTGGTGGATGCGAAGGATCCCAAGCTTGGTGATGATCCTGACTTTCCGGAGTGCTTAGTAGTGGGCTCCAGCTGGAGCATTGAAGAAGAAGCGATCGTTGAGGACGAGGAGGACCCGGAGGAGGATCTAGAGGAGGATTGAAACCCCACCCGTGTCTGCAAACTATGTTTTTTGAATTGGTTTTTGTAGGACCTCAAGTTTGTGTTTGTATTGTGTTATATACAACTTTGGTTGTTTGTATATAAGTGTGGTTGTTTTTAAAAGTTCGAAATTTGGTCATACTTTCATATCCCATTGTTTTATTGTATATGGATTTTATATATGCTTCCGCATGCATATTAAAATGAATAGGGTCAGCGATGTATCATGGGACGTCGCTATTTAATCGACCAGTGAGGGATGGGCGCGCGCTCGAAAATCGGGACGTGACACCTCTTGGCAAAATCCTTCACAAGTGAAGCCCAGTGGGCCTTCACTTGACTTGACTCCCTTTCTGACTTCCAATTCTCAATCAAAAGGTCCTTATCCAAAAATTTAAACTTGCCGATAAATCGCAAATAAATGAGGCAACGTCCAATAAGTTAGTGTTGAAATCCTCGAAGATTCAATACCTGAAATCGAACTAATTTTCATAGTTAAAATTGATTAAATACGATTTTAGTACGTCTAAACTATCGGGTGGCTTTTATGGGTTTTCGCGTACCTATAGTCAATAATTTTCGATCCATATTTATGGCTTTTCAAATTATGGATGACCCTCGATTTTCATGTAATCGTAAGGGTTCAATTACATACCCTGAGTACAAGATCAATAGAGAATTTATATATCATTGTTTGCAGCAAATATTGTAATCGTGTGAAATCACCCATGAACTGACTACATACTTCTACTAAATTGATTTATATCTGTTCGCTAATTAAATCATAATAGTGTAGAGTTGAACCTTGTCGATTCTTATTGTCGAGCGGTTGATTCTTGATTAAATTCTCTAGTCTTTCGCGTTTTAACCCTTTATGGCGTCGCCCAATAAATTAGTTAACCTATGAGTGATCGGTTCAAAGTGAATTAACTATTAGTGCATTTATGAAATAACTATTTCATATATTTTGAAAATGACCATATTTTGGGATATTACATTAATTGTTCTCAAAATAACATTTCAAGGAACATTCCAACTCAACTCAGGTTATTGCAATCTTTAGAAGTGCTCGACCTTTGGAAGAATAATTTAGCCGGTCCAATTCCTTTTTTCCAATGTAAACATGAGCAGCTTGTCACAAGTGATAATTAGCGAAAATTTCCTACTCCAAAGGAAATAGGAATGTTGGGGTCTCTATACCACCTTGATTTAGCAAACAATAATCTCTATGGATCCATTCCCACAACTCTATGTAATCTGAGTACTTTGACATTTCTTTTCCTCTATGGCAACCAACTTTTTGGCCCAATTCCTTTGAAAGTTGGAGGAATGAGATCCCTGACAATGTTGCAACTACTATCCAATGATTTAATTGGTCCTATCTCATCATCTATAGGTAACATGACCAATCTATATAACATTTACCTTTCCAACAATAAGTTGTCAAGTCCTATACGGTCCTCCATAAGTGACTTGGGCAATCTGTGTGTTCTTGACCTTTCTGAAAATGAGTTGCTAGGCTATTTTGACAGAGATGGGAAAACTAGGACTCCTAAGTAGTCTAAGTCTACTTATGAACAATCTAGAGGGCTTTCTTCCCCTTGAGATAAATAACCTCACATTCCTCAGACTCTAAAACTATCTGAAAATGATTTGGTTGGCCAATTGCCAAAAGATATTTGCAGTGGTCAAGTTCTTCGATATCTTTGGTAGATGATAATCACTTCATCTATCCAATTCCACAAGGTCTTAAAAACTGCACAAGTTTGTATAGGCTAGGCCCCAAAATAGCCAACTCAAGGGAAATTTATTCGAGGATCTTGACACATACCCTAACTTAGATTATCTTGAGTTGAGCAACAATGAACTTTATGGTAAGCTACCATCGACATTGGGTCAATGTAGAAATTTGACAAGCTTGATAATCTCCAACAATAAAATCTCCCATGCCATACCACCTCAGCTTGGAAACATGACTCAATTGCACTGACTTGACCTCTCTTCGAATTATATTGTTGGGGAATTTCCTAGAGACCTAGGAAAACTGAAGTTACTACCAGAGCTTTCGTTGGACTACAACCTTCTTGCAGACCACATCCCTCAAAAACTTGTAGCATTGTCCAGTTTGCAATACCTCAACATTGCATGAAACAGCTTGAGTGGCTCAATTCCTATACAACTTGGGGAGGGCTCCAACCTTCTATTCTTGAATTTAAGCAGGAATAATCTAAAAAAGAGTACTCCCATTGAGATTGGAATCCTCAATCTCTTCAAGTTATCAATCTAAGTCAAAATTTGCTCACAGGAGAAACACTTGGGCAACTTGGGCTATTGCACAAATTAGAGATACTCAATCTCTCAAACAATTGGCTATCATGCTCAATTGAGTCAACCTTTCATGATGTGACAAGCTTGACATCTATCAACATATCCTATAATGAGTTAGAGGGTCCTTTACCAAACATTCCAGCCTTTCATAACGCTAGGATTGGAGTTGTGAGAGGGAGCAAAGGCTTGTGCGGAGTTATTGCTGTTTTCAACCCTTGTACAGCAACAACGTCGAAAGGTAAAAACAAAAACAAAAAGCTATTGCTAGTTTGGTTCCTACATTGGCTTGCCTACAATCTTTGCTTATTGTTGTGGGAGCTTCAAGTACTGGACGCAAAAGAGTAGGGAAAACAGGGGCTAGTTCAATTGATGGAAGTAATAAAAACCTATGGCCAATATGGAGCTTTGATAAGAATGGTCTATGAGAGTATTGTTGAAGCCATTGAGGAGCTTGATGCCAAATATTGCATCGGTGTGGGAGGGCATGGGAGTGTTTAGAAGGCCCAATTGCAAACATGTGAGACTATTACTTTAAAGAAACTTAAGGAAGCAATGGACGTGGAAATGGCTAGTCGAAAAGCATTTGAAAGGGAGATTCATGCTTTGACTGAAGTTTGGCATCGAAATATCATTAAGCTCTATGGCTTTTGCTCAAGTTCTAAACATTCATTTTTGGTGTACAAATTATTGGAATGTGGCAGCTTGAAGGGTGTACTGAATAATGAAGAGGGGATAACAACAATTAATTAGAATAAGAGAGTGAATGTTGTTAAAAGTGTGGCTTATGCTTTGTCCTACATGCACCATGAATGCTCTCCTCCTATAACTCATCGAGACATATCAAGCAAGGACATTTTATTGGACGAAGAATACAAAGCTCATGTTTCTGATTTTGGCACAGTTAAGCTTTTTCATCTAATCAGACTTCCTTTGTGGGCACCTTTGGATTTGTAGCTCCAGGTAAGTTGGTTTCTTCAAAATTCACCCCACTTCATTTTTAGATAGGAAAATGATCATAGACAGGATCCTCATCCTTAACTACCTTCCATTAAACTTCTAAATTCCTAAAACCAATTTCAATGCTGTCCACACATTTTGAAGGTTCAATAATATTAATTGAGATGTAGGCCACCGATTTAAAAAGTGAAACTTTTTCCTAAAGAAACGGAAAATTTTAAATCCCATTGGAATCTAAAGAATGTATTGATTTACATTTGATTTACTCAAAATCAGTTCAAATTTACAAAGCATAGATATTGTATAAAAGCTAGAAAAAAAAATTGTCATTTTCTCTATGTAGAACTTGCATACACAATGGAAGTGAACAGGAAATGCAATGTTTAAAACTTTAGAGTGGTGACATTGGAAGTAGTCATGGGAAGCCATCCGGATGATCTCCTTTCTTCTCTCGCATCCTCATCTTCATCACCATCAAGCAATCCATTAGTTTCTTGGCCACTAAAGAAAGTTCTAGATCAAAGAATTCCATAACCAAAAGGTAATGTGCTAGGGGAAGTGGCTTTGGTGACAGATGGCATTTTCATGTTTAAATCCCAATCCTAAGCATCGTCCAACCATGCAAAAAGTTCCTTGGGCTGCCTATGTAGGAAACCGTCATTTGTACTTTATTTGTCTTAGCTAATTCCATTATCCATTTCTGTAATGGTTCATTAGTAACTTGAGAGCACTTGGAAATTATTGTCATCTGCAATTCCATCCCGGAAGAGATAGATTCTAGTTGCGATGTCCAATCCTTAAAAAAAGCTTTAAAAATAACGAGATCATGATATTTCTTATGGGTATTACATTCGCTAGTTACAAGTTGGCTTGTCAAGTAGAATCGTAAACACTAACAGTAGAAAATGTAATAAACTCAAACGAGCACAATTGCTATATGTTGGCATCTAGTTTTGTGAAGTTTGGTCCAATTATTTTAGTTGAATGCATACCAACATCATAAAGGGTGCGTTTGGGAAGACTTTTGGAGAAAGTCTTTAAGGAAATGCAAAGACCTTTAAGTTAAAAGTGTTTTCCAAAATGCAAACTGTGTTTGATAAATTGTAATTTGAAAGCCATTTGTGAAGTACCTTTGAGCAAAATGGTGTTTGGGGGACAAAGGACTTTTATGATAAAAAAAATTACCAAAAGAAAAATAAAAAAATTTGACTAGTGTGGGTCATAAATACAGACATTATGTACTTAAGATTTTAGTTAAATTCACATCAAAATAGTTTATAACTTATAACCTAAAATAAAATCCAAGTTTAGACTCTTTTTTAATGAAATTTCAGTAAAAATCAAAGTCTTTCTTTTGGTCATTTTCCCAGGTGCCGCACGATGCGCAGCTCCTCCTTCTGCGCAGCTCCTTCTTCAACCTAGACCCTCGCCGGCGATCCCCAACTTCACCGCCCCCATGCTGCCGCCGCCACCGCCGCCAGCCTCCAAGCTCCTGTGGCACGCCGTCGCCACCGCCTGCGTCAAGCTCCTCCTGGTCCCCTCCTACCGGAGCACCGACTTCGAGGTCCACCGCCACTGGCTCGCCCTGACCCACTCCCTCCCCGTCGCCCGCTGGTACTCTGATGAGACCAGCCCCTGGACCCTCGACGACCCTCCCTTCTTCGCCTTCCTCGAGCTCCTACTCTCCTTCCCCGCCTGCGTCGTCGACTCCGTCATCGTCCACCTCCACCACAGCCTCGGCTACAGCGCTGCCTCGACCTCCGGCGGCAGCGCGACCCCGATCGGCCGTTGCCGAGGCTACGCAACCCTCGCCTGAGGTCGGGGGACCTCGGTGAGGGCCGCGCCTGGGTTGCGTGACCTCGGCGAGGGTCGCGCGATCCCAATCGGCGGTCGCCGACTCAGATCTGAGCCGTGAGGACCCAGATCTGGGCCTCTGCGACTCGCCGGGGCGGCCCCTCGCCATCTTCGTTGAGTCACCACGACTCGTGGAGGTCACCCGACTCTCCGACAACAATCGCGTAGGTTGTCGCGATCACGCTGGCGTCCTTCTGGCCGTCACCGGCCCCTCGCAGTCAGGAAGAACAGGTGGTGAAGATGAACAGTGTCCTCACAAGGGTAAAAGACGGCAAAACAAAAAGTTCGTAAGGGTAATTTTGAAAATAAAAAATATGAACAGTGCCCGCGTGGGCATGCCGAAAAAGCCGAAAGCCCAAGGCAGGGGAGGACCTGCCTTGGGCTTTCAGCCTTCACAAGGCTGGCATTTGGAGAATGGGGGTTTAAAATTTTTTGCCAAACACCCTTTACTTGGCCCAAGGGGCTTTGGACTCTCAAGGGGCTTTGGACTCTCAAGGGGCTTTGGGAAGTGGTTCCCAAATGCACCCAAAGTTAAGAAAAAATAAGTGCAGATTGGATTGGAGTATGATTTGCTTAAATCAAATTAAGAATCCTAGGCAAGCCTAATACTGCTTTTCAACCATTAAATTTTGAAAAAAAAAAAGTGTTCAGGAATAGTACATCAACTGTCACATTCATCTAATGGTTGAAGTACAACGGGAGCGATGAAGGGTATAATTAAAAAAGATCTGCTTGGATTCATAGTATTTGATTTATTTATTTTTTTGTCCATAGCAGAAGCTATGAATTGAAAAGGTGATCTAGACGGATATATTTTTTGGAAACACAACTAAGATGTGTTAACATTTAAAAAATATTTTTCTAAATTTAATCGACACACTCCTCGTGTGGCCCTCATTGCACAAAAACCGGATAAAGGGGCTCTGGTCAGAGTGCTTTCTACCGGGGCCGAGGTCGACATGAAGCTTATAACTGAGGAGTACCAGAGAAAGAACAACCCCCCCTTTCAATCCTGGATTTGAAATGCTTCAGGTGCTGGTTGGCCATGCAGACGCATAATTCATAAGTACTCTTGAATCTATGTCCGGCAATTTATCTATTACGGTGTGCTTAGCACTGGGGCTGTTTTCCATGCTTGCTCTGTATATTCCAGCCCACAAGTTGCAGATATATGGCTTTTTGGTTGATGAGGAACAATATTATCTTGATCGGAGGTTAAAAGTCTTGATTTCATTCAGTGGCTCGAGAACGATGTCCCTCGGAGGCTCAGAATCCCAATCATAATGCTAGTTGTTTTCAATTTCATGTGGAAATTAGAGAATGCATTGCCTTTCTCATCTCTCATAACATCCCCTCTAGGCTCGAACACTATCCGAACCGTCTGTATAAACATTAAACCACCCGGAGGTGCTTTTGTAGTATCATGTCAATCTCCCTCAGTTACTCAGCACTACATCCAACTTCCCAAAATTCAGCTGCTAATTCCAAAAGACGCAAGGCAAATCTCAGATCTCAGATAAGTAGAACTGCAACGCAATGGCAATGGAACCTTAAGGAAAAGTTATCATTTAACGCAGTTGGGGTACGGAGCATATTAAAATCGACGAAAGAGCGCCAACTTAAAGCTGAGGCGTGGCCATAGATAGAATCCTCGGAATATTTTTGTTCCAGGCCTTTCAAAGTTTTTAATCTTTAATTGTCCTCCAATCTCCAAATCAAATCACACCGGTCGGTGGCCCATGCGCCTGGGGGAGAGAACCCTTCTCAAAGTTGGGGGCATTCTTAGTTATGTCCTCCAAATGAAGGTATGTATGGGCGGGCCAGATTTCAAAACCCTTGTCCCGACCTGGCCGGCCCGGCCCATTAACCGGACCTGGAAGTTTTGTCCAAATCCGCATCCCCCGGGTTTCTATTTCGAGTAATTGCAACGACACGTGGCGCTCGTACAGCGCCTGCTGGCTTATTGCTTTCCATGATGTATTACGTTGCACGCTTCTTGAAAGCGCGGGCCGACTCTCTCTCCCCTGTTTTGCCTCCTCCTTCTTCCTCTCTCTCTCTCTCTCTCTCTCTCTCTCTCTCTCTCTCTCGATTTCGCTTTGACGCGAGCAACCTCTGTCCCCCACGATCTTCCATTCCCTCAACAGTGTCGACTCTTGCCGTCCCAGAGCCGGTGCCCCCCGTGGCCGATGACTGTGAGCAATTGCAGAAAGCCTTCACGGGTTCGCTCTATCTCCTTGTCATATAACCTTTTCTTTCTTCTTCACGCTGCCTCCTCCGGTTCTTATCGCGCGTTGTTTGGTCATCGATGATCATGGTCCAATTTTAGTTTTTGGATCTATAATCTACTTAGAGATCGTGGTCTGGTCGGAGTGATCTTTCGGTAGCAATCTGTTCTAGAGTTCTCGTGCTCTTTCTTTTCTTTTTCTTTTTTGTGTGATCGGTTGGTAAGATCGAGCTACTTCTGGGTTTGTTACTTCCTTTTGAATTGGACCTGGTTCTTCCATTTTAGCTGCAGTATGTCGTTTGCTGGTACAGGTTGTAGGGATTTCTCGGATTCCCAAAAACAGGATTCGACACTAAATCGAACCCCTAAAACGAATGCGGAAGACAAGTCCGAGAAAAACATGTATCACCGATCCAAAAGCACACCATGGAATCGAGCGTACCTTGTTAGCCACAGATTAGCTGACGCCGATAAGAGGAAGAGAAAACAATCCCGTTCAATTTGATGATGTTGATTTGGCCTTGAAGGGAGAGGGCGTCGCCTTTTCTTCTTGTTTTTTCTTTTGGAGGGAGAGAGGAAGAGGAACGTACGTAATGTCAAAAATGTGTGTTCTCCCTCTCTTTCCTCCCTTATATACGTCCCTCCAAAAACAAAGAAACGCACCCCTTCATCCATGGGCCCTAATCTTGTGGGCCGGGCTTTTAGGCCCAACATGGGCGGACGGGCCAACTTAGGCCCATCACATAAAAACCATCATCTCCCACTCGCACATGGTAGGCAGAACAAGATTTTCTTTACCTCTCTTCAACATTCATACCAGTGAATAATCCGTGCGACCAGCATACTTTGAGAGCTCGTTGCTATGCATCTGTTAGGAATATATAGCAGCTCACAATAGGCATCACACTCTGAGTAGATTTAGTATGCAGTACCCTAGATTGATCGATCACATTTATATCTCTCTTAATCTCTTTTAAACAATTATATATATATATATATATATATATATATATATATATATATATATATATATATATATTGTATTCACAATTATGATTATCGCAAAGACAGTCATAATTGGTCGACCAGTGAACACAAAACTTAGAATGTGATTCTCCATATTCAATCTTCCTCTTTCCTTCAAACTCTCAATTTCAGTTTAGCTTGCTTTTCTAGAAATGTCCCATTAGATTGAATTAACTCATGACCATTGGCAACATCCTAAGATAGCAAATACTAAATAGAAACCTTGAGAATAAGTAAAAGTCATGAGGGCACTAAAATTGAGGAACTCTTTTCCTCAAGAGTTTCACACGGCATAAAAGTTGAAATCAAACTTTTGCCACTCTTATTGGTCATCTCATGCATACGTAGTATGAAATACGTATTACGGTATTAACTCATTTCCCATGGAGGGTATGTTTTTTCCTTCAATACTGTACAGATGATAGTTCAGACATACCCAATGTCTAACTTGAGTTCATGTATCTACTCATTCACAAAAAATTCATCAGAACTCACATCTGGCATCATAGACAGATAAAGTAAAATATGTGGGTTATTTTACTTTCGGACATAGTAAATATTATGTCATCATCTTAACACTTAGTTAAGGCGACATATATATTTTAAGCTTGAGCTCTCAATTATCACCTAGATAACAAGCTTAAAACAGTCTCATCTCTATTTATCACACAGTAAATAGAGGCGATTACTCGTGTGAGTAGGCTAATCTTTTATCTGTCCGACATACTTTCTCACCTTAAAGTAATGCACTAAGCATTAAGATGCATAAAGATCAAACAAAGATTTATAGGCATTAATAATGAAAAACATAAGTTCATATATATGAACAACTCAGAGAAATTACAATCAAGTACATCAGACTCTACACAATCCTAGAGATTTTACATGACCACAAAACACATCTCTAGGTATTGGCTTTGTCATAGGATCTGCTACCATTCTATGTGTAGATATGTACTGTAAGTTCACATCTTTTCATGCAACCATATCTTTGACAAAGTTATACTTGGTATCTATATGTTTGGTCTTGCCATAATATTTTGGATCTTTGGGTACGCTATAGCTGCTTGGCTATCACAATTAACCAATAATGGATTTGCAGCTTTCTCAATAACACCTAAATGATCCAAAAATCTCTTAAGCCAAACTCCTTCTTGTACCGCTGCTGATAATGCCACGAACTCAGCTTCCATCGTGGACAAGGCTATACATGTTTGCTTCTTACTGCTCCATGATATGGCGCCATTGTTCAGTAAGAAAGCAAATCCAGAGGTAGATTTCCTTTCATCTAAATCTCCTCCCCAATCAGCATCTGAATAGCCTTCAAATCGCAAATCCTTTCTTTGGTAATTCAACTTGTAATCAGCAGTTCCCTTCAGATACCTCAGTATTCTCTTAACGGCTTTCCAATGTGCTGGACCTGGATTGAATTGGTATCTACTCACCATTCCAACTGCAAAACATATGTCAGGTCTTGTACACATCATAGCGTACATCAAGCTCCCACCAGCACTAGCATAAGGAACATGTTTCATTTGTTCATTCTCTTGTGGAGTCCTTGGACACAGTCTATGGCTCAATCCTTCACCTTTTGCAATAGGAGTGTCTATGGGTTTACAATCCTGCATACGAAATCGTTCAAGAACCTTGTTTATATATGTTTCTTGCAAAAGAGATAACGATCTCTTCGAACGATCTCTTGAAATCTTAACTCCAAGAATGTATGCAGCCTCACCCATATTCTTCATCTCAAAGTTGGAAGACAACCAGCTCTTGACAGTATTGACAAGTTCTATATTGCTTCCGACAATTATTATATCATCAACATATAATGATATGATCACAAATTGATCCTTGGATCTTTTGATATATACACAATAATCCCCATCTATCATTGTAAAGTCATATGCCTTTATGGCATTATAAAAACGTATATACCATTGTCTCAATGACTGCTTAAGGCCATATATCGATCTCAAAAGTCGACATACCTTTTCTTCTTGGCCTTTCACTATGAAACCTGTAAGTTGTTCCATATATATTTCTTCCTCTAATTCTCCATTAATGAAAGCAATCTTTACATCCATTTGATGTAACTCAAGATCCATACTAGCCACTATTGCCAAAATAATGCGAATCGAGGTAAATCTCACTACAGGAGAAAATGTATCTTCATAATCAATTCCTTCCTGTTGATTATACTCCTTCGCCATAAGGCGAGCCTTATGCCTTTCTATCGAGCCACCAGCCTTTCGCTTTATTTTGAGAACCTGCTTGTTCCCAATAGCTTTGTGTCCTTTTGGAAGATCAACCAGTTCCTAAACTTGGTTTGATTTCATTGACTCCATTTTTTCTTCCATTGCATGAATCAATTTCTCCTTACTAAGGCAATTTAGAGCCTCATTAATATTTCTTGGCTCATCCTCATCATGCGGAGCAATCATAAAAGTTTCCTCTTCAATGTCAAAACGTCGACGGGGAATACTTTGGTGACTTGTTCGCCGTATGGAAGATTGTACATTTTGCACACCATTCCCCATTATGCTCCCACTTGGATTAGATAATGATGATGTCGTCTCATTATGTGGTTGTAATTGAGAATGAGTTGAATTCAATTCATCACTTCTCATATTACTCCCACTTGGACGAACACCATTAATATCATTATCTTGATCCAAGGTTTCAAATAGGGAGTAATCTTCCCTTATTTCGCCCTTCTTAGGAAATTCATCCTCTAAGAATGTGACATCCCGTGATTTAAATTCAGTTATACTCCCACTTTCCTGCTCACCTATGAACACATACCCTTTCGAGTGTTCCGAGTATCTTATGAAAATACTCTTCTTTCCTCTGGGACCCAATTTCCCAAACTTGTGAGAGGATTCATGAGTATAGGCAGCACAACCCCATGGCTTAAGAAAACTTAAGTCCGGTTTTCTACATGTCCATAACTCATATGGAGTGGAAGTAACTGATTTGGAAGGCACTCAGTTAAGTATATAGGCAGCAGTTAACAACGCATCATTCTAAAAAGTGATAGGTAAGTTAGCATGCACCATCATGGACCTAACCATTTCCAGTAAGATTCTGTTTATTCTCTCCGCAACACCATTTTGTTGAGGAATATATGGAATAGACAACTGTCTTTCTATTTCTTTTTCATCACATAATTTTCTAAACTCATCATATAAATATTCTCGACCTCGATCAGATCTTAATGCTTTTATTTTCTTGTCTAATTGATTTTCTACCAGGTTCATAAACCTTTTGAAACAACTTAACGTTTCAGATTTATGAGAAATCAAATAAACATATCCGAATCGAGTATAATCATCTATAAAAGTGATGAAATAAATAGTCCCATGCCTTCCTCTCACATTCATTGGACCACAGACATCAGAATGGATTAAATGCAGATGAAATTCAGCTCTTTTACCTTTTCCAAATGGTTTCATTGTCGTTTTCCCTTCTAGGCAATGCTTACATATGAGAAAATCGACTTTTTCAATGTTGCCCAACAAACCTTCTTTGGCTAATCTATTCATATGTTGTTGGCCAATATGACCAAGTCTTGCATGCCACACATTCACATCATTATCATATGAATTAGGAGACGTGAGAAGGGAATAACAAACATTTGCATTAACATAGTCAATATCTAATACAATGAAACCATCCAGAAAATAACCACAACCATAGTAATTTGTATCCAAAAACAAATCCACACCTCTATTATGGAAGTTCATATTAAAATCTAATTTAACCAACACTAAAACAGACACTAAATTCCGACGAATCTCCAAAGCATACAATACATCGTGTAGGAATAAAGTGCGTCCACCACGCATGTTCAGTTGGCAGGTGCCAATTCCTTTCACTTCAGCTCTGGAGTTGTTTCCCACTTAGATCCACTTAGTTCCAGTTGGTACTCATCGAAATTCCACGAAGGATTCTCTATCCTTCGCTACATGGTCTGTCGCTCATGAATCTACAGTCCACAAAGGATTAAACTCAGTCAAGAATACAGAACTCGACACAAAAGCAAAGTTCTGAAAAGTACAAGAGGTGTATACCTTCTTTGGCTCACGACAGTTGCGAGCATAATGACCCTTCTTGTCACGGTTGTAACACTTCACCCTTGCAAGCTTCTTCATTCGAGGACGATTTCCTCTCTCATGTTGGTTAAGCTTAGGCTTCTTCCCTGAAGGACCTGCTTCCTTGCCTTTCCCTTTATCAAACCAGTTAGGACGTTTGCGCTTGGAGCTCGAAGCTCTATGTGAGCTAGAACCAACATGATAAATTTCAGCTTCTAGCTTAGCTGCCAAGAGGCGGTCCTCTTCCAGCTCAAGATGACGAATTGCATCCTCAAATGTTTTCATATTTTCATTATGGGTCAGGTACACCTTCATATGCTCCCAACTTTGAGGCAATGAACGAATCACTATTTGCACTTGCTGCTCATCTATCAGAACATGGCCAGCATCTTTCAGCTCATTTATCATGTTTGACATCTTTCTAAGATGTTACTTCATGGTCTAACCATGAGGCTTCTTATAAGAGTCAAACCTAATAGTGAGCTGCCTCAGTCTAGTCACCGAAGTATGACCAAATCTTGCTGCCAATGTTTCCCACATTTCCTTGGCGTTCTCAAAACGCCTAAACTCTCGAATGACGTCATTTTCCATGCTACTCAGCAACGTAATGCGAGCAAGAGAGTTCTTTCTTTTCCATGCAGCAAATGCTTCCTTATCTCTCTTGTGTTGTGCAGTGTTTCTTTCTTCAGATTCTACCATGGTCAAGTTAAGAGCTTCTAGTGCCTCTTGCTCTTCCAACACATATTGGATTTTCATGTGCCATATTTCATAGTTATCGCCATTGAGCTTTTCACCTTTATTCAGCTCAGCAACTATGCTCTTTGTGGCTAAAGCCATTGATCTGAACACATCAGACATATATGCACGAATTATTAATGCCTATCATTTATGCATCCATTTTGCACAGACCCATCATATTAATGAACAATTTCAAGTAAGGTTTCAGAATCAAAAGGTCACTATGTTTCCAATCATCCTCCAAAAATCCTAACTTAAAACTATCATTAATATAATTGTCTTATGCAAAATAAATTCTATGAAGCTACAAAAAAATTCTATCAGCTACCCACAGCAACCAACAATAACAAAAAGCAAATAATATTTGACATCAAATAGAATAATAATGCTTTCACATAATATAACTAACATATCAGTTGCTACATCAACAACAATCAGGTAGTAAACATTACATAAGACGTTCAGGAAGCACACTTAACAAAGACCAGCCAAATACATCTAACACCAAGTCAGTACACGAACTGGGAAAGATCCTCTTTTGTTCAATTTCTTGATCTTTTCCCTTGTAACAATCCAATAATAATCATCTATAAAATCCATCACAATTTTCCTATATGAGGCAGCTTTGTTGACATCTCATATGCGATTCAACACTCCATGACATTCTGGTGGAAGGGTGTTCATGAAAAATCGTATCATCTCAGATTGTGGCATAGGACGACCATTCCATATGACCTTTTGAATTTTCCCATTGACTTCAAGGACGTGATCAATTAAGTCGCCACTCTCCCATCGATGATCCGTTAGCTCTGCTATCAACTTAGAAAGCCTTTCCTTTTGTTCATCGATAATTGCGCGAATAGGTGTACGCAATTTTAGGGGAGGCATTGTTCCCGCAATAAATGCAGAACAAATAAGGGATCACATATAATTCACATAGACTTAATTGAAAAAGAAACACATTCTTTTCCCTTTTTTTTTTTGGTCAACGGTCAACGATCAAAGTCAACGGTCAACAGTCAACGGTCAATGGTCAACAGTCGTTGGTCAACGGTCAACGGTCAGGTCGCCGAGTCGTCGAACCGGTCCGACCGGTCGAGCCGGTCGGAACGGACGGACCGAACGGACCGGTCGGGCCGATCGGATCGGACGGACCGAACGGACCGGTCGGGCCGATCGGATCGGACGGACCGAACGGACCGGTCGGGCCGGTCGGACCGGACGGACCGGTCGGACCTCGGGTGGTCGGACCTCGAGTTGGGTCGCATCTCGGGTCGAGTCGATTCGCTAGTCGGGTCGGGTCGCCGGCCGGCCAACTTTCGCCGGCGAGGACGTTATCGATGACGTCATCCCAGCGATTACTGACCATTGGGTGACATCATGGTGACGTCATCACGCGTTGGGCCGGCGTGTCATGCATGTGCCGGTTCGCCGACCGGCGCGTGTGGCGCATGCACTGGCCGAGTCAATGCTTCAGGTGCGTGGCGCCCACGCGCAGCGGCTTCTGGCCACGCGTGTGGGCGCATGCGGCGTCGCTCAGCGACGGTCGACCCATCGACGGACTCGTCTCGACGAGTTCTTTCACCCTATGCCATCAGAAATTGATTTCGACTTACGGAAACTCAAAAAGATGGATGAACAGTGCTCGGGTGTCGGGATTTTTCGCCCCAATCGATTTCAGCTGAATAATTCCGCGAAAAATCAATCAAAAATTATTCATAAACATGAAAGGGGTCGGGAAAACATGAACTAGGGCTTTGATACCAATGTAGGGATTTGTCGGATTCCCAAAAACCGGATTCGACACTAAATCGAACCCCTAAAACGAATGCGGAAGACAAGCCCGGGAAAAACATGTATCACCGATCCAAAAGCACACCACAGAATCGAGTGTACCTTATTAGCCACAGATTAAACACCGACGCCGATAAGAGGAAGAGAAAACGATTCCGTTCGATTCGATGACATTGATTTGGCCTTGAAGGGAGAGGGCGTCGCCTTTTCTTCTTGTTTTTTCTTTTGGAGGGAGAGAGGGAGAGGAATGTACATAATGTCAAAAAGGTGCGTTCTCCCTCTCTTTCCTCTCTTATATACGTCCCTCCAAAAATAAAGAAACGTATCCCTTCATCCATGGGCCCTAATCTTGTGGGCCGAGCTTTTAGGCCCAACATGGGTGGACGGGCCAACTTAGGCCCATCACATAAAAACCATCACAAGTAAAGAAATTGTTCTCTACCTTGAGCCCGGGTGTGGTGTGGTCTCGAAAAAGTGTCAAACTTATTGTCTAATATAATATTTTTTTCATTTGATGATTATCATGAACGATCTTGAAGGATGGGGAACAAACGAGAAGTTGATCGTATCCATATTGGGTCATAGGAATGCGGTGTAGAGGAAGCTGATTAGGCAAACCTATGCCGAGACTTATGGCGAGGACCTCTTCAATGCATCAGACAGGGAACTTACGAATGATTTTGAGGTCTGCATCTTCTTTAATTATTTGTTCCTGTATTTTCATTGATTATCAAACGTGATTGTACGTTCTGTTGATAAAGCCGTGGGTATGATATGACATGATTTTCTAAATTCTTTGCATCCCTGTAATTTCCATGTCGTCAGAGGCTGGTGGTCCTTTGGACGCTTGATCCGGCTGAACGTGATGTGTACTTGGTGAATTGAAGTGACTAAAAGATGGACGTCAAGCAATCAGGTTCTCATGGAAATAGCCTGCACAAGGTCTCCGCAGCAATTGCTTATGGCAAGACAAGCATCTCATGCTCGATACAAGAAGTCGCTGGAAGAGGACATCACTCACCACACAACTGGAGAATTTTTTAAGGTACTGCTTTTACTTTACGCTTGCCTGAAGTTGTACCATGAAGTTTCCCAATCCTGATGATTGTTCTTGTGCGTAACTTCTGTCCATACATTTTCCAATAAGTACTCTGTACAATATCTTATTCTATCCTGGGAAATATTCCTTGTGATTGATGAAGGCAAGTAAGATTAAATGTGTCTGATTCAGCATATTACAGGGAGTTGAGGCATTCAATCTTTAAGATAGTTTTTGGGGTTCTGTAGAGAATGATCATTGGGATGGCAGCCATGTGATTGAGAGCAGTTCCTGTTATTTCATTGAAGAAGATTTTATGAACTCCGAGACCATATATGCTAGTCCATTGAACCCCTTTCTCCTATCTCAAATGAAAACCAGGTCCGTCATCAAAAGATAGCCCTATGACATCGAGTGAAATAATTCTTATCTATCCTGAACCTTTTCATTTGTCAGTAGGTATTGATGTATAATTTCGTTGCCTCTTGGGAAAAAACTGTATTTTGATATGGTTTCTTTGTCTTCTAGTTGCTGGTACCTCTCATGTGCTCACACCGTTATGATGGAGATGAGGTGAACATGACTTTGGCAAAAGGCAAAGATACTCCAATAAGATCTCAGGGAAGGCTTACAGCATGAGGATCTCTTAAGGATATTGGCTACTAGGATCAAAGCACAGGACAGTGTTACTCAGAATAATGTCTTATGGCTGTCCTGGGAAATATTCTTGGTAATTGATGAAGGTAAGTAAAATCAAATGTGTCTGATTCAACATATTACGGAGAATCTGAGAATATTAGTTGCAAGGTGTTCAATCTTTAAGACAGTTTTGAAGTTTTGCAGAGACTGCTTGTTGGGATGGGGGTGTAGTTGAGAACGGATCCTGATATTTTGGTTTGTCATTTCATTGAGGATGGTTTCATGAAACTCTCCATATACGTTAGTTCATTGGAACCCTTTCTCCTATCTCATATGAAGAACCAGGTCCATCATCAAAAGATTAGCCCTACAACAACCTGCAAAATGATTATTATCTATCCTGAATCATTTCATTATTCATTACATGTTGAAAGAAAGTCAAATCTCCTTGCTTGTTGGGAAAAAACTGTTTTTTGATACTATTTCTTTGTCAACTAGTTGTTGGTACCTCTCGTGAGCTCAAACCATTATGATGGAGATGAGGTGAACATGAATTTGGCAAAAGCTGATGCTAAGACACTCCACGAGAAGATCTCAAAGAAGGCTTACAGCCATGAGGATCTCATAAGGATTTTGGCTACTAGGAGCAGAGCACAGGTCAATGCTACGCTGAATCAGTACAAAAATGAGTTTGGAAATGATATCAACAGGTGAGTTGGAATTTAAATGAACTGGCCCTTTCATGTTGCTTTTACCTATATGTCTAATGTTTACAGTTCCTAAATGATGAAGAGTGCCGGTGGGTATTGTTCTTTATGATTTTTTGGTTAGCAGTTGTTGCTGAAAGTAAGAGGCAACTTCACAATATCCTATTTCTAAAACATTGAGATCTAATAATATTGCCCGTTTTTCGAGTTATTCATTATTCTGCATTGTGCTCTGTTCTAGTATAAGTCACTTGCAGACTATAACTTTTGTAGCATGCATCGGAACATAATAAACTTCTCTCTGTTCTAGACTAAGAACTGTCTAATTCTTGATCCTTCATGTTTGCAGGATTTGAAAACTGATCCGAAAGACGAGTTCCTTGCTAAACTGAGAGCTACAGTTAAGTGCCTGATTCAACTTGACAGGTATTTTGAGAAGGTGTAGTATTTTGAGAAGGTTTTAAGGGGATCTGACCAGAGTGATTGCTACCAGGGCGGAGGTCAACCTGAAGTTTATAAGTGAGGAGTACCAGAGGAGGAATAGCGTCCCCGTCAATTGTGCCATTGTCAAGGACACTACAGGGGAGACTATGAAAAAATGCTTCTGGCATTGATTGGCCACATTGAGGCTTGATTTACAAGTACTCGTGAAGCTATGTCCGGTGGAGGTAGTATGTCTATTTTGGCATGGTTTGAGGTGTTTCTGTTTTCCTTGCTTTCCAGTAACGTATATTTACCAACATGCCTCCCCAGAAAGTCGTCAGTTATAGCTATGCGAAGCAAATACATTTCTTATCATGGTGTTGGTTCATGTACTTCTGGGAAGTCTTTGATTTTGATCTTTAATCAGACTGCTATTAAGTGACCCTGAACTTGGTTTCCTTGCAATCATGTTATAGCAATGCTAGCAATTCAATGAACAATGCTGCAGAAACTGCTGATGCTACGGCCTTTTAGTTGATGAGGAGCAAATATTACGAGGTTTGGAGGTTACGGTCTTTATTTCATTAGGTAGCTTGAAAAACTACCTGTTTGTGTTGTTTTGCCAGACGATATCCATCGGGCTGGCAGAATCTCAACCATAATGCCTAATGCTTTTGGTCATTTCAGCTTCATGTGGAAATTATAGATCGCATTGCCTTTCTCATCTCTTATAGCACCTTTCGGCACAAATGCTATCCGAACCATCTATATTAATATTAAACCACCCACTAGGAGCCTTGGAGGTGCTTTCGCAGTATCATAGCAATCTACTCAGTTTCTCACCACTGTATCCCCACTTCCCACGAGAAATTCAGCTACTAATTCCAAACTGATGCGAGGCAAATCTCAGTAAGTACAACCATGATGCAATGGCGATGGAACATTTGGCAGCACACCGAAGGAAGCCTTATCAATTAACCTCTTGCAAGTTCAGATCAGATTAAAACCCCAACGGTAGGATGGCACGGGATATTTTATTGGTAATTTGGACTTAGGCCCAAGAATAGCAATTAGGTAAATATATATTTTTCTTTTGTAATTGAGGGATGTAATTGACATGAGTGATATGATAATTATAGTGAAATCCTTTTCTGGATGTAGTCTTAGTTTAAGGGTAACTAAGATAAAACCATGTATCTCAAATTCTCTCTCTTGCTTTACTCTCTATTTCTTGTAATTATGCACTGAATCCTAACAGGAAGTGCCAACATGCATGCAGCCTGTTGGGGGTGGGTTTCCAGGGGTAACGTCCGAGTTCAAAATTTGGAGTAAGCCCAAAAAAAGGAAAAAAGCGGGGAACCAAACGGATTGCCGAAAGAGCACCGACTTGACGGATGGACAAGCAAAAGTTCCTCTACCTGTCAAGAACGAGAGCAATCCCAGTACCCTAGGTAGAACTGTCGGAATACTTTCGTTCCAGGCCGGACAGAGTTCGAATTCCGATTGTCCTCTAATCTCCAAATCATATCGCGCTTGTCGGCAGAGCATGCGCCTTCTCAAAGTGGAGAGGATCGTGTCGTAGCGAATTGTCGGACCAAGGAAATGAAAGATTCTTCCCTAGAATTCTCATGACCTTCGCATGACGGTATCACCAAGCCCTTGAGCAATACCATCAACAAAGACACATTCCCAGTACTAGGGGACTTTTCTTCGCATGGAGGTTGGCATGAGTAGCACATTCAAAGCATATTGCCAAAGCCCTTGTGACTTGCAATCCATTACAGGCCAGCTTGAGAAAATTGGAAAGGACACAGTGGTGACATATCCTTTATATGAGGAGAATATACAGAGTTCAAAGCTACATCTTGAACATGGATGAAATGGAAAGTTTTCTTCGAAAACCATTGATCTATTTGAGCAAGGACAAGTCCGAGGAAATGATTTTAACTTCCACATCCAAAAAATTAAGCAATAATCCATGTTATTTACAGTGAAATCTCTGTCAAGCTAAGAAATTCTTATATTATAATTACATCATGTCATATATCTATTTCATGGCATTGTGCCACTTGACACATTCATGTATAACTTTGCCCTATAATTTGCCTTTTGATTTTTACTTTAGAAAACCTCCAATCCTAACAAATCTCTAATTCTTATGCATTTTTAGTAATAATTCTCTAATCAATTCTTGTGCATATTTTGGCAATAGATCTCTAATCGATGTACAATAAATAATAGAATTATTCATATATTGGTAATATATCTTCAAAAATAATTATTTATGTATAGATTTTATTTGAAAACAACTATATATATATATATGTATGTATGTATATAGATATATGTATATATATATATATATATATATATATATATATATATATATATATATATATATATATATATATATATATATATGTATATTATTGACACCTAAATTTCGCCATTTTACTTAAGACTTAATAGCATTAAAAGTTAGGAATTAGTCGCTAAAAAAATAATTAATTAATTAAAAAATTATTATTTAAAAAAAAAAAAAAAAAAAAAGAGAGAGGTCGGGTCGGGTCGGATCCGACCTTAGCTTAGCCTACCTCTCTTTGTTCTTCCTCTCCGTGGGCCTAGGTGCGGCCCATTTCTTTCCTTCTCTTTTTCCCCACACGCAGCCCATCTCTTCCTTTTCTTTCCCCCCATGGAGGCCTTGTCACACCCCGATCCTTAGGCACGCACACATCCCTTACCTTGGTCGACTTTAAGTGTAATATCCCAGGACTATGTATCGCCGACCCTTTTATTTTAAATAGACTATGTATCGCCGACCCTTTCATTTTAAATAAGCACATGCAGAAGTAATTATAATGCCTAGACAATAAAAAAATGGGATAGAAAAGCATAGTCATATTTTTCATATTGAAAATTCACAACCACACTTTTATACAAACACCTCATAGTATTCTACAATACTATATATATAAGTCTGATCTAACATCTATTCACATACAGACAATGTCTGACAAAATAAGATGGGATTTCAGTCCTCATCCGGGTCGTACTCGGGATCATCATCCTGATCATCCTCAGATTCTTCTTCACTAAGCTCGTTTCCTTCAAGGTCTTCATCTTTTTCTGGCTCATCGTCCTCTTCTAGTTCCTCCTCCTCAGGCTTATCTACGGGCCTAAAATGGTTATACAATAACCATTGAGACCACGCCTCAGCAAGTTTTACTCCTTAAGACTCAATTAGTAAACCAATATGCTAACCGGGCTACCTATGCACGCACAAGTCAAAAGACTTACCTTGGCCTCAGATTCCACCTGCATATTAGCACAGTTCAAATAGGCACCCAATCATAATATCACGGATCGAAACATCGATCAAATCAAGTTAGTCGATTACATGTCAGTCGGACCATTCACCGGTCATTTCCATTCAATAAATCAATTCACGACAATCAGATCAATTGACCTAGTCGATTACATGTCAAACGGACCATTCTTGGTCATTTCAATCAATACTATCCATTCTCTAAAATAACCCATTGGGTTACCAAGCCAGCATTTTTAAACAATTCAATCTCTGAAATGACATTATAAGTCACCAAGTATATTCATCATAACGTCCATTCTGCAAAATGACATATTGAGTCACCAAGCCATTATGGCATGTCGTCCATTCTACAAAATGACCTATAGGGTCACCGAGCCGACATTAAATACTGTCCATTATACAAAATGACCTATAGGGTCACCGAGCCGATATTGCATACCGTCCATTCTACAAAATGACCTATAGTGTCACCGAGCCGGTATTACATACCGTCCATTCTACAAAATGAGCTATAGTGTCACCAAGCCGGTATTGTGTAATATGATACTTCGAACGTACAATCAATTTGTCTTTTTATTCATTTCTGACAAAAGTATATGTGCGTGGGCACACGGTTGGCCTTAGCCAAAATATAATATTTTTCATTTCCATAACTCCCACAATTTTTGTAGTCCATTCAAATCCTTTTGGCATTATCAACCAATGGCCGGTTATTTTTCAATTAATAACCAAAGATTATTCAATTAAAGAATAATTCTCAATTTCACAAATAATTCAATTCAACACAAAATAAGGCTCAATTAAATAAACGGACTTTGCATGCGACAATCAACATAAAATTCCGGTCATCAACTATCCCCGCCTAATTTTCGGAAAATAAAATAATTAATAAAATAATTTCAAAAATTAATAAATAAATACTAAAAATCTAATTTATGCCCATAATGTCTAATTGAAGCCCGATAAGGGTTGGGAAAAATCTCAAAATACATTCAATAAATACTAACACATGTATTCGCTAATTGCATAATTCAATTGCCTAACATGCATCACAATTATCTAATAATCACTAATATATTATAATCTAACCATCTAATTACACTTAATTAAATCTAATCAACCCTTAAGCATAATTAGCAAACTAAGAAAGCATTAGTGAGTAAAACTCACTTGATTAAAAGTGGAGATCGGATCACCGCGATGGCGGCCGAACTTGGGCTCATGACGACACTCGTGGGCTTGTATCGAGCCCAAACTTGGCCCAACAAATCTCAGCCCAATCTGAGATTTGTTTTTGCATTGGACTGGGCTAGCTCTTGGGCTTGGGCTTGTTGAATTGGGCTCACCGAAGTTGGGTTTCACAACTGGGCTTGTAGCTGAATTTCACTTGGGCTTCAAGATGGGTTGCTGGAAATTAAAGATGGGCTACTAAAAATGGGCTGAACTGAGCTGAGTTGGGCTGCTGGGCCGAAAATTTGCTGGATCCGTGGGCTGGAATTACTAGGCTTCGAAGACCGAATTCCGTTGGGCTCCAATTGCGAGATGCAAGGGAGATGGACGCTGGCTTCTTCGGTCTTCGTGGCAGCTCGGTGGATGTTGCTTCACTGGCTTCACTCGACTGACTCGGTGGCCGACCAAATTCGGGGGAAATTCTCACGGACGGACGCAGGTTTCCTCTGTTGAATCGGTGGCAGCGAGCTGGCGGAGAGAAGATGCAGACGAAGAGAGAGAGAGAGAGAGTCAGTGGAAGATGCTGGCCGAAACGCTGGGATTCGTGTGGGCTTGTCGGTGGTATTTTGGGCAGGGACGTTGAAGACAGCCTTGGTGGACTTGCTGCTGTTGACCGAAGGAGTGCAGGCTACGGACGCATGGAGATGGAGCAGCTTCGTGGGACGTGGACTGAGCAAAGAGACAAACTGGTGGGCGTGGGGTTTCGATTGTTGAAGGCTAACCGAAGGAGCTAGGCTTCTTCTCTTCTGTTGGTGCTGGCATTGCACGAAGCAAAAAGGAGAGAGAGGATGGAGGTGGATGGTGGGTGAGAGAGAGCAAGGAGATAGAGATAAGGGAGAGGTGGGGCCATTGGCTTGATATTTTTCCACAAAATATCTCCAAGACTTAGTCTTTGCTACGTATAATCCTCAAGAACCAAATGGTCGGCCCACCAAAACACACCCCACGACTTCTCTTTTTGGTCCATTTGGTTAGGGAGGAGGAGGGGCACACGAAATTGCAAGTATAAAGCACCAATTGGTTACTCAATCTTACTCTGTTTATCCTCATTTGATCTCCATAATTTAAATTGACACCTCTATACTTCAATTGACATTTTTCCTCACCCATGCACTCATCATGCATCTCAATTTTGCCATTAAAAACCATCTTCGGCATTTTCCGCACAAAGACGACTCGGTGACGACTTTTTCCCAAAAAGTGTCGAGTGTCAGAAAAATCTTCTAAGACTGAGTCGACACTCCTAGAATTTATTGTGACATGACAGAAATTTCAATTTCTAAAATCAGACTTGAATTCGCGGTTAATTTTCACTTGGCGCATTTTTAGCATGACCTAGAATACGGGGCAGCTTTCAGAAATTTTTAAGTACAAATGGCTCGTGGTCGATTTTTTTCAAGCCACTATGAACCCACTCGACTCATTGGCAACTCTCGGTTGTCGTAAAAATCCCGAAGATTCAAATATGGACACAAGATCCCAAAACAATAGGAAAATTAGTCTAGTGTCGGTCAACAAAAATATTTCCAATTTAGTGGTGTCACCCACAATTAGCCACACATCTCAGTTGAACCAACCTATCTCTAATTTCGAATCGATTTTATATTGTGCCGTATTGGCCTCTAAAGATGAGCAAGTCAAGAAGTCATTTACTAGTCGAATTCTCAAGTTTATTTGCCTTAAAATCCTTAGTGGTTTCCCTAGATAGTCTAGTTATCTCGAGAATGTTCAGCTCTAAGAATAGCCCTATAAGCGCGTCAATGAAATGCCTAATTTATCCAGTAGAAAACAGGATCGAAAATCTGGGATGTCACAGGCCTAGCCCAGCCTTCCTCGTGCGGCCCACCGGCTGGTCGTCCTCCTCCTATAGTCCTTCCTTGCGCACCTGCAAAAAAGAAGAAAAGCAACAACGACAGAGGGGAGCAGGGGGAATAGCCGGAGGCAGGGGCAATGCTCGGCGGAGCCGGGCCGTTTGTCGGGGGGGGGCAAGCGGAAGGTCGCAACGCGGCATCGCGGGGAGATCGCAAGTACGCCGAGGAGAAGAAAACCACAAAGAACAACGAACACAAAAGATAGAGAGACCGAGGAGACGACAAGAGAGCTTGAGCGAGAGAAGTGCTCGAGAGAGGGTGGAGAGCCAAAGAGAGGCTCAACCGTGCATGGAATCCCATTACCCGACGCCCTTCTTTTGGAACTGTGAAAAACCGAGAGAGCTGAGGAGGAGCCGAGAGGAACTAGACGGAAACGGGAAGGAAATAAGGAACCGGAGAGAGGGAGAGCCAGAGAGAAACAAGTCCTACGGCCATCTGGCCATGCCCGAAGCTCGCTCAACGACTCCCAGACACACCCTCAGGCTCGCTGTCCCTGTTTTCCCCGAGCTACATCCAAGATTTGGAGTAAAACAGAGAGGAGAGGGGAGAAAGAAAAAGCTCTGCCGCTGGTGGCCGAGCCCCTGCACTCGCCACCTCCGTCCCAACAAGATCGTCGGCGTCACTACCCGCTTTGCCGTGCCGGAATGCTGACCCCAAGCCACTGCTACTTGCGATTGTGTCCGTGTCGCCGCTGCTGCCCAGGAACCGCAATGTTGCCGCAGCCACCGCCTCTGCCCTCACCTGCCTCTTCACCCAAGCCGCGAAGCTATTGTAGCTCGTGTCGTCGCTCACCCATCCACAACCCACTTGTTGCTCACCCGACGCCGTCCAAGCCGCCGCCCTTCGGCCCCGACTGTTGCAACGCCGTCGCTGTTGCAACCCTCAACCTCTACTTGACGCCTGTGGCCCGCAACGCTGCACCTCTGCTCTTCTCCGCAGCTGCCCATCGCGTCGTGTCGCCGCTGCCATCCACACTACCGCTGCTCACCACATCACCGCCATCAAGTCGCTGCCATCCCCGATCGTCCCTCACCAACGCCACAAAGGAGCAGGGGAGAGAAGAGGCAGAACCGGGTAGGGTTTGGTCTTCGAAGCGGGTCGAGCACAGGTCGCAAAATGGGAAGGGTTTTTTTGGGTGAATTAGGGCCGGGTTTGGGCTTGTGGGCTTGTGGGCTTTCTTTTTTAATAAAAAAATTGAACGGATTGGGCACTGCACATCGGGCCTAGCCCGGCTAGGTTCCCGCTGAGCTGGGTTGCGCGGCCTAGCCCGGTCCAGGTTTAGGCCATCTGGCCCGATCCGGTCCGGGCTCGGGCCTTTTCCAACAAACCAGGTTGGACCCAACCCAAGTATCCGACCCAAGTCATTTTTTAATATATTATAATATTATAATATTATTTTTAAAAAGTGGCATCCCAAACTAGAAGCATTAAAGTCTATGAATAGGTTATGGAAGTACCATCAAGTTATATTGTAGCCACTTGATCCATAATTTGCAATGAGATTTATGACCAAGTTTTTAATGGATAATTATTTGATAGGAAAGAAAATTCTATCATTGGCCATGTGTGTTATAAATTGGAATTTATGGATTTATGACTACAAGTTTTATGGCCATATTATTTTTGTAAGTTAGGAATTTATTTAAGTGGAAGATATTAGTAGATTAAATTAGAGAAGAGTGGACCAAGACTCTTAAGCCAAGACCAGCCCACGATCACCCACCATTCGACCATATGGACCTGGCCCGCGAAGCCCAAAGGGAGAGGAGGAGCTGCTATCGACCAAGCTGGCCCAAGCCCAGCCGGATTCAAGCCCATCTTGCATGGCAATTGCCAAGTGGCGCCAGCATGCAAGATCATGATTGTTAATCATGAGGGGGAAGAAATTAGAGAGTGAGGGGGGCGGATTAGGCGAGGAAACGGAGAGAAAGAGAGAGAGTCGTCCGAGAGAGAGAGGAGAGAAAGAGAGAAAGGAAAGGAAGAAAGGAAGAGAGAAAGGAGAGGCCGTGCATGCGAGAGGAAGGAGGAGGGCCGTCCGCCGATCGTCCGCCTAGCTCGCTGCCATTCGTTCGCCGCCTTGCCCGCCGTTTGTCGCTGTGTTCGTTGTTTGCTGTTTGTGCTTGGATTAGAGGCAAGTGGAGCCTTAAAACCTACCCTTTGCTTGCTGTGTGTGTGTGTAGAAGATGGTGAACTTTGGTTGTGGTAGATGTGATGAAAGGTTGAAGCTATGGGCAGAAATTCGTCGGCCTAGCATGCTGTTTTCTAGAAAAATCAGTCTGACCCTTCACAAGTTTGTGAGCTACATGCGACTTTTTAGTTGAAATATCACTTTGATCTCTTCATGAAAGTTGTAGAGAACATCTTTAGGGATAACATACTAAAATTTGAGATAAAACGGACAAAGATTTCCTGGTCAAACGATTTTCCTTTGGAGAGATTAGATCTGGAATTTGTTGTGCTGACCTTTAGTGATTTCGTGGATTGTAAAGTAGCTTTCTTGCGAAAATCTCACTTTGAGTTCTTAATGAAATTTGTAGTGTGCTTCTTGAAATATCAAAAATTTAGAGGAAATGAACAAAAATAGGTCGGTGAAATCGTTGTCCTTTGAAGAAACTTGATCTGGGAAAATACTACCTCGACTTAGTATGATTCTGTGATTTTTATAAAATCATATAGTTAAAATTTGATCGTGTGTCCTTAATGAAAGTTGTTAATATTCTGAACTATAACATACTGAAAATTTAGAAGAAACGGACATATGTAGATCGGTGAAACGAGTTTCCTTTGAAAGAAGATAATCTGGAAAAACGACACCGAGAACAGGGGGAATTAATCGTCTATATCTGTTAATTTAGAACGATTTGGGTTTCAATTTCTTCACGAGATATTTACCCTTATAACTTGTCTATAACATATCAAAATTTCAGAATTTTCGGAGTTCAATTGGATATTTAATCTAAATTACTTCCGAAACTGTGCAAGCTGAAGTGTTAAAATTTTGAAGACTGTGATGCATGGACCGTACTGTTTTGTGTGAGATTCTTTGGTATGGTGTTTTTCATGAGATATCTGCCTTTTGGTCTCATATATAATGTGTCAATTTTTCAGAATTTATTTATACCATTCACTAATTTTCCTAGAGATTTAACTAAAGGAGTGTATTCTATTTTTATCCGAAAATTGATGCCTTTTCAAAAATAAATGAAATTTTCCATGTGATATGATGTTTTAAGTGGTTGAGTATGCTGCATATGTGGTGACATATGGCATGTTATATTGCATCAAATGTCATGTTGAAAT
Organism: Eucalyptus brandiana; assembly: GCA_014182725.1. Classification (NCBI taxonomy): domain Eukaryota; kingdom Viridiplantae; phylum Streptophyta; class Magnoliopsida; order Myrtales; family Myrtaceae; genus Eucalyptus; species Eucalyptus brandiana. The sequence goes on from CM024673.1 coordinate 29,070,261, forward strand.
TGAGATAATAACAAAACCGTTAGAAGTGTGAGCCAACGATGCCTCGGGAGTTTCGAGATGCCCGAAGTGTGTGTGCCAGATGTCCTCGGGAGTTTTGGGATGCCCGAAGGTGTGTGCCGGAGGGATACCTCGTGATGTTAGTTGGGGTACGAGATGCCCGAAGTGTGTGTGCCGAATGCCCAGAGGTGTGTGCCGGAGGTTCCTCGTGATGCCAAGTTGGATGCGAGCGATAAATTGAGGGATGCAAACATTGGTCCCTGGAAAGATAAAAATTGAGACTATATCATGCGCATGGATGTGTACATATGGCATGGTGATATATGCATGACTATTTGATGATAAGTGCATGGTGGTATGTGTAGATATGGCATGGTGATATATGCATGACTGTTTGATGATAAATGCATTGTGGTATATGCACATATGGCATGGTAATATATGCATGGCTGCAAGGTAAGGTATGCTTGAATGCATTAATGATATGTGTTTATTCATGATACCTTAATTGTACTGTTTGATGCATTGTGTAGTGTGGCGAATCTTTATTGCTGAGTGGTTATCCTCCCCTCTTTGGGGGATTAACATTTCATATTAGAAAGATGCCTCTTTCACCAATTGTGCGTGGTACCTTCTATGGCATATCTACTAACGTCGAGGTGGAGTGCACCGAGCATTCCTGTATTAGTATACCTGGTTTGGAGTATGTCCAAGTTCGAGTATTGGTGATGTACGACGTGGGTTCAGCCGATGGCCCTATCATCCAAGAGTTTTTGTCCGTTCACGTTCGGCGCAATGGGGTGATGCTAGGGATGTTACCGCCGCCACCACCTGACGCACCGAGTTGGGTGTGATGGCACATAGAACTAGTGGGAGCTGTCGCTTTCTTTTTGGGGATAGCTGGCACTTGTTGATGGAGGGATGTACATGTTTCATGTAGGGTCAAGTTCTCTTTTGGGTATAGCCAAGTATAGTTTAAAATATTGGCTTTTTGTTGTATCGACCTAAATGTCCATCATGAAAATATAAATAAAAATGAATCGACTTTATCTTTTCTTCTAGTGCGTAGTTGATGTGCATTGCATTATTGTTATTGGAAGGAGAGATGGTAAGACTTCTTTATGCTTCCGTTGATGAACTGTGCTGGGACCTTTACAAAAAAAAAATGGTAAGGAATTCCATTGATCAACCCTTATGAACTGTGGTTTCATTTTAATTATAAAAGTCATTAGACTGGCATGTAATGGGAAGAGTGGCAAGTAATCTATGGCAACCCTAACGGATTGGGGGCCGTCGAGGGGTGCCACATAAAATATATATAATATAAAAATAAAAATATTTTTAAAAATAAAAATAAAAATAAAAAAATTTCGAACATCCTAAAAATGTAGGGTTTGGTTAGGAATTGTTACGTATTGCCTTTTTAGTATAATTAGGCCTTTATTTGCTTGTTTATTGATTATATTGTATGTTTAGTCTGCATATTTTGTTATGTTTAATTGCACATGTTTAATTTTATGGCAATTAGGATCTTGGTAGTTATAATTAGTATTTTAATGATTGCACACCCACATGATCACCTCACATGTTAGTGGATAGGTTTAAAATCAATCCAAACTACTTGACAAAAATCTTTTCTTTTAAAATGAACAAGATTAGGTACTGAAAGAGCACTAATTGGTCAATTAGTGTAATCAAGTCCCCGACCCTAGATTCTTTGATTGCGTAGGAAGCAAGGTATACTCCAATGCATCACTTGGTTTCTAGCGAACCCCAATAGGCTATTGGTGACTCATTTTTGCAAAATTTCTAAAAATATCCAAATGTCACGCGGGGTATGGGCTTGGGAGAGCTCGTGCCTAATCATGGGTCTTAGGTCCATCCTTTAGACAATACCCCTAAACCTGTTCCCTCCCCCCGAGGGTAGGACGCGACATATATATATTTATATTTAAAAAGGCTCTCGCTAATTTCATACCTAATTTGAAAAACATAGCTTTAGCAATTGAAATGTTTATAATGTCCTATGACCTTTTCATGGCTATGATTGTTTGCTTCTTCATTGTCTCTTTTGCGTTATTATTATTTTTCTTATCAAAATCTCTTTCTTTCCCCCATCCTAAAAATGACTTTCGGTGCCAACTAGTTATAATGTTTATAGATTTAATGTTGACTCAACTAATTTGGACTGCTCCATGATTAGATCATGTCATCTCCAAATCTTCACTATCTTAGTTCACCAAATTTAAAACCCACCTGGGGAGATTTCGTAATAACTAGTTTCTACAGCTTGTAAGCGCCACCTAGAGATATATTCTTCTAGTATTTATAGAACCATTCTTATATCTTCATAACATTTTGCAAGAGGGATTTTTCATTTGACCCCTCTCAACGCATCGATAATGTACCGATCACGGTTTTGAGGAGTGATTTTTAGAGCTTATAGATGGAGGAAATTGGGGTTTCGAAAATAATCAAGATTTAGCTTATTTGTAACTCTCGATCAAGGAAAGGAAATCCATTGGTGATATGGGCTACTTTTTGGGTCCATTGAGCTGCTTTTTTTTTGGTTGGTATTGAGCTACTTCAGATGTAGGTAAATGATAGTGGCTGTTTCGAGGAAAGTGATGTTGGGGGTACCTGAGGAGTTTAAATATAAAGTGCTGGTATGCATGTGTTTCTAGCTATTATTAGTGTGAAAATAGTAGTGTCCTTTAAGAATATGAAGATCAATCTCATATTGGGCTCATACTTTGTCACGCCCCGAACTTCGAGCACGCGCACATCCCACTGCGGTCGAAAGAAATGCAATTTCCCAGGACGTGTCGCCAACCCATTCATTTAATTACACATGCGGAAGCGAAACAAATCCCCTGACAATATTTAACTAGAGATAGAAAAGCAGGTAATCAATCACAACCAAACAAGCTTTCTCATAAACACATAGGTTTATATACAACACTGGATTGTCTACAAAATAGATCGACCCAACAAAAAGGGAACTGTCGTATGACCAACTAGTCAGACACCTTCGACGATTCTTCGGTCTCCACCTCCACAAATGTCCATGGCTTCGAGTCCTCCACAACCGCCATCTAAAGACCTGAAAATATTATCCCACAACGAGGTGAGACAACATCTCAGCAAGTCCTACCCTCTAAGACCCGATTAAGAAGAAAATACGGCTCAGGGCGCTCTAACCACACAAATAGGATGGAGGACTTACCTCACCTCAGTCCCTTCCTACACGTTAGTACATTTCAATAATCAATCAATCCATTCACTATAAACCACGGTCCAAAGGACACGACCGATCTTTAGGTGGAAAACACAGCCCAATTGGTGCGACCTTTAATAGGTGGTAGGTTACGACCTTATCAGGCGCGACCCCCATCGGGTGGCAATTTACAACCCAATGGGCGCGAACTTTGTCAGGTGGCGAATTACGGTCTTATCAGGCGCGAACCCTATCAAGTGGCAATTTACGGCCCAATGGGCGCGACCTTTGTCAGGTGGCGGATTACGGCCTTATCAAGCGTGACCCCTATCAGGTGGCAATTTACGGCCCAACGGGCGCGACCTTTAATAGGTGGCATATCACGGCCCCAGTGGGCATAACCGAATCTAAATTCAGTGGTATATCACGATCCAACAGAGCACAACCGAACTTCAGCGGTTTTCTAGATCACTCACAACCTTTCACGATCAACAACCAATCGAATACCAGCATTAAACATCCTTGGAATAAATCCCCTCATAAACATTCATTCAATCAATCGATACAAACTGGTCCTACCAACCAATCACAGTGCCAAAAGCCGACACCGGGTATTTTCAAGTTAAATACAAAAACTTCTCCAATTTCACACAATTCCACACTTTTGGAATAATTAACCACAATCAACATTTTCTCTCAATTTCTCAATTAAACATACAATTAGCACAAACCAATCACACTGCTGCGATCAGCACGGAATTCTAACGACCGGCCATCTCGGCAAAATTTTCAAAATTATTAAATAATTAAATTTAATTCCGAAAATTAAATAATTAAATATTATATTATAATAATATAATTTAATAAAATAATATTTAAAAATTCGCAATAATTAATTAGGGCTTAAACTAGATTACACTAATTTAAACATACAATTAGCCCTAATTAATCCATTAAACTAATCATACAACTAATCTAATTTACATTAAAATAATCTACTTTAACCACATAAACGTAATTAGACTAATCTAAACAACTCTTAAGCATAATTAACTTACTAAGCAAGAATTAGAGGATAAACTCACCCAATTAACAAACCAAACAACTCAAAACGATGGGGACGACGCGAGGGTCGATAGTCTCCAAGGCGAGCCTAGCTTCCGGGGTCGGGAAGCTGGCCAAAACGGGCCAAATAGCCACTGCGATACCCATTTTTTCTCCTCTCTATTCGCTGCTGGTTGAGGCCAGGAAAGGGCCAATCTGGTGTCGATTTGGGTCGGAAACAGGCGGAGGAGCTAAACCGGACCTAGGCGGGGCTTCACAGTGGCCGGAGGTGGGCTGGACGGCTCCAGCAGAGCTCCACCATATCTGAAATGGCCGCTGGAACAGAGGAGCCGGCGAGATGGAGACAGAAACGGGCGGAGCAACGGTGAGGCGACGGCTTGCAGCAATGGTGACTCCAGTTGCGGCGTGCGGTGGCGAGGCCTCAATGGCGAGCTGGCTTCGCTGGTCTTCAGCTTGCAAGGGCGTCGAACAGCAAGGGGATGGAGGAGAGAAGCTGCTCGACGGACAGAGAAGGGGAAAGGAGGGGGTCGGCTAACGGCGGTCCGGCACGACGGCGAGGCGTGCAATGAAGGATGGAGACGGCGGTGCTGGTCGATCTCTGCTGGTGGTGGTGGTTTTCGAAGAAGAAGAAGAAGGAGGAGATGGAGGAGAGAGCGTTGACGAGAGATAAGGGGAGGAAGAAGAAACCGGTTTCTCTCTCTCTCTCTCTCTCTCTCTCTGTGGCCCCACAAACATGGCCCACCATGACCTCACTTAATGATGTCACACTCCACTATCTCCAATCTCCCACAATCTTATTTCAATGGTTGCAATTTCATTTTCTACCATAGCATGAAATCTTGTATCAATTTCATTCAATTCTCTTATAGTTGAACCAAATTGAAGTTCATAAAATTAATCCACATAAAAGTAATCCAATATCATCACACTTCAATTCACATCTTCACTTGTCCATAGAACCAACTTAAGTCCCAAAAGTTCGACCAAAGGCGGGCCTACTAATTTCTCGAGCTAAATTAGCCATTCTTTGATTAATTTGCTAAAAAAACTCTGATTGCATGAAAAATCTTCCGAAGATGAGTCAATGATCCTAAAATAGTTTGTGACACACCAGGACTTCTAATTTCTGAATTCGCTTTCAATTTCACGGTTAATTTCACTCAGGCACGATATTATCGTGTCCTGATCTACCAGGTAGCTTTTAGAAATTTTCATGCATTTAACCTGTGGTTGATCAATTTAAGCCACAATGTACATATTTGACACATTGGCGACTCTCGATTGTCGGGGTAATCTCAAGGTTTCAAATACGGACACAGGGTACCCAATCGACAGAAAAGCCGGCCCAATGCCGATCGACAAAGATTGTGCGACCTGGTCGAATCACCTACCCTTGATCACATGCCTCTGTCGAGTCGACCTATCTCTGGTCTCTAATCGATTTTCAATTATGTCGTAATGACCTTGCAGATTAGCTCGGTCAAAAGGTCGCTTCCTGGTCAAATTCTCGAGTTTGATGCATTAGAATCTCTCAACGGCTTCACATGATAGACTAGTTTTCATATGAGTGGCCGATTCAAGGAAAAGAACTATATGCGTGCCAACGAAATGCCCGTCTCAATTTATTGAAAATAGAATTGGAAAAGTGGGATGTCACATACTTGACAAATAAATAATAATCGTGTTGGGAAAGATAAAATATCAAAAGATCAATCTCATAATAATTTTTCATAATACCGTTAATGTAGGAAAGTTCACTAGAAAAAACCCTTCTTGAGTAGGACTTTTTAGTTGCATTTCTGGAATTTCATCAAGCAATAGTGCCTTTTGCTTTTTAGGCGTAGATAAATAAGTTTAATTTTCCCCACTTTTTGACCATCATTACATCCCAGTCGCCGCTCCAAAATGACAAATAAGCCTTTGTCTGTTTTCCGGGAAGTAATAACTTCGACGAAGCTAAGCATTGCTTTTGGACTTTGACAAAAAGTGATCAATTATGAATCTTTCCCGGGGGTGCTCAACAAAAAGAATAAAGGGAAAAAGAAGTTTTCTCCGTCCACGCTAAAAGGGAAAAGACATGCGGGAATCTACCATCCCAAATGCAATGGAACTAAATATCATGAGATTATAATTTAGGACTGAGAAATATTCTAGTGATTGTAAGTTCTATATTTTCCAAATTCATATTAGGTTTCTCATAGGCAGACTTTTCCATTAAGTAGTATCGACACTCGGATGACATCACAAAAATCTCTTTCTTCTCGTGTTAGATTTGAATTGTAGGATTCGTGAATTTTGACGATATTTCACTTTATGAGTTGTGCAAACTGATAAGTATAATTTCATAGTTGATGATTGTTAATTGATAAGCCCAATTAGTATAATCAGAATGAGTGGAGAGGAAGACTGAATTATTTAACGTAGAGTAGATTATTTTGATGCAATAACATACTGAACTTTTGAGTAATTAACAAAACTATAAAATTCCGGTGACCATGACAAAAGTGCAGTTTCCTCTTCCATAGTTTCACACTTTACCTTCCAATTCCCACATTAAAGTCCAATTCTCCAAATGCACTGGCTTGTACCACGTAAAAGTCACAAAGGACAAAAGGAAAAAAAGAGGAAGAGAAGTAGAATAATTAGATGTTGAGGGTTTGACAAGAGGGAAAATTTGTATAAGAATTTCCTAGTGCAGTTGAGAATGCAATATTGTGAGGTAACACTTTTGAGTTTAACTTTGGGTATAATTTAAGGTTTTGAAAGACTTAAATGATTGTAAACTTTGTATTCACCTAATCTATAATGAATTTCTTGAAGACTGGCTCTCCCCATGGAGTAGGGATCAATACTCCAACCAAATCATAAAATTTTTTAGTGTTTATTATCATTTTTCATTTATTTCTCTAGTAATTTTGTCTTATGCCAAGTGGTTACTTTGGTCAAACTGTAAGTTGAGTCCCTTATATAGAAAGAATATTCTGTCTCCTAATTGATTTATCCAAGGATGGGATTGCGATAATCCATCTTAAAGAGATTATGATTGACAATCTTTCCTTCTAGATCAATCAATATATAAGGCAAAGAATCCGTGTCAATCCATTAGAAGGATTCTGTAATTGAAAAATATCCTTATATAATAGATTATGAATATTAAGGATATGCTCTTCACATTAATTATGAATCTAATAAGTAACATCTGAATACAAATCGTAGATTTTTCACCTAGGAAAGCTATTATCGGAAACATAATTTAATTATAAAAGTTTTCTCAATCTTCAAAATTATTTAGAAGTGTTTCCACAACAGCTTGTACTGACAAAAAAGGAAAGTAACTAATCCAACAAAGCTCTGATCGGCCGACATAGGAAAAAAAATGGGAAAATTGACATATAAGTATATTGCCATTGGTTATTTCGCTCTCAATATATTAACAAGTGAATTTAAGACTTTAGAGAATCCACAAATCTCGTTCTCTTTCGTGTGCAAAGGCATAAAAATAGTCCTTTGGAATGCTCCACTCCCGCATCCAATAACCAAATTAGCACGATACCCAAGTTCCTCTTAGTTTCTGTATCGAGTGTGTACTTATATTTCTATGAATTTATCGAGCAATTTGGGATTTATATTTTCTAATAATGCTATCCTTGTGTGCACTAGAGCAAGATTACCATGAAAACAAGGAATTCATAGACGCAACAAATGGGAGTGCGGGACACCCTGAGTCTGCCATAATTGTGGCAAGACGACACTTAAGTCTTGTATAACTTTAAAATGGTACACTTAAGTGCCATCATCGGAGTAAAATGGGACACTTAAGTGCCACTCCGGCGAAAATCCGGCCAAATGGCTGACGTGGCGACTTTCCGGCGAGCTCGGTCCAAAACGGCGTCGTTTTGCACGGCGACGTGGCGGAGAAAATGCAAAACGACGCCGTTTCGCGTCTACGTGTAAATAATAAAATATAAATTAATTAAATTAGATTTAAAATATTCAAAAAATTTAAAAAAAAATAAGAAAAATTTAAAATTTTAAAAAAAATTAAGAAAAATTTTAAAAAATTAAGAAAAATTATAAAAATTAAGAAAAATTTAAAAATTTTAAAAATTAAGAAAAATTTAAAATTTTAAAAATTTTAAAAATTTTAAAAAATAAGAAAATTTAAAATTTTTTTAAGAATTAAGAAAATTTTAAAAATTTTAAAAATAAGAAAATTTAAATTTTTTTAAAATTAAGAAAATTTTAAAAATTTTTAAAAATTTTAAAAATTAAGAAAATTTTAAAAAATTTTAAAAATTTTAAAAATTAAGAAAATTTTAAAAAAATTTTAAAAAATTAAGAAAATTTTAATTTTTTTTAAATTAAGAAAATTTTAAAATTTTTTAAAAATTAAGAAAATTTTAAAATTTTTTAAAATTAAGAAAAATTAAAAAAAATTATAAAAAGGGGGTGGGAGGTCGAACGAGGCGGCTCCCTTGCCGCCGCCGCCGGCTCCCTCACCGCCGCCACCTCCGCCGCCGCCGCCTCCCCCACCCCCTTTTTTTTTTTTTAATTTTTAAAATTTTTAAAATTTTCTTATTTTTTTAAAAATTTTTAAATTTTCTTATTTTTAAAAATTTTTTAATTTTTTAAAATTAAAATTTTTAAAATTTTCTTATTTTTAAATTTTTTAATATTTTAAAATTAAAATTTTTAAAATTTTCTTATTTTTTAATTTTTTTTTTTTTAATTTTTTAAAATTAAAATTTTTTAAATTTTCTTATTTTCTAAAATTTTTTTAATTTTTTTTTTAAATTAAAAATTTTAAAATTTTTAAAATTAAAATTTTTAGAATTTTTTTAATTTTAAAATTTTCTTATTTTTTAAAATTTATTAAAATTTTTAAAATTTTTAAAATTTTTAAAATTTTTTAAAATTTTTAATATTTTCTTTTTTAAAAAGAATTTTAAAATTTTTAAAATTAAATTTTTTATATTTTTTTAAAATTAAAATTTTAAATTTTTAAATTTTTTTAATTTTTATCTTTGATTTGGAGCTCCGGCGAGCGCGTAAAAAAAATAATAATAAAAAAATATTGCGTAGGATTTCCGTGCCAAGTCGCCGGAGGTGGCACTTAAGTGTCATTTCGAAAAAAAAAGTGGCGGCTTAAGTGTCTTTTTGAAGTTATGGCGCTAAGTGTCGTGCTTGGATTATGGCAGCTTGTGGTGTTCTTCTACCCAACAAATGGTGATGCCAAACAATCCAAAAGGCAAAGAAAAGAAAAAAGAAAACCGATCAAAACAGGCTGTCAATGCTTATTAGAGACCATAAATGTGACAGGACCCACTGCAGTTTGCGTACATAAGATCAATGATTACTGTCATCCATGTGCATTTAGTTTTCATTAATATTATGTAATATGTTTATTATCGATCTGTTTCCAAACAATTTACCCGTTGGAAAGAAAGCTTTTATCTAATCCAATATCTCACAACAAACTAAAGATCACGATTGTAGACTTCAACCCTTCTTATTTCGTCTCTCTCTCTCTTTCCGTTTTTGCTAGTTCTCCTACCGGTCGTTATGCATCTGACGTGATTACATCTACATCTCATACATGTAACACCCTATTTACTAGTGAAGTAGAGCATATGTGCTATATGTACCGTTCGGCCATTTTCCAATAGCTTTAAATTGTTGGAAAAAAATGATTTATCTCACGTTGGTTTAACCTACGGAGTTAAAAGTCCTCTTGAATAATTTGGAATAGACAGTGGAATAGATGATTTAGTTCTCCATAGACGTCAAGTGTCTTTGCCCATTTTGTCCAATCATTTTTTACGCCGTGTTTCACCGAGTGGAAGAATCTTCTCAAACCGCTATCATGATATGCTTGGACCAGAATTGTCCTATAATCGTTATGAGAGCATAAATTAGGTACTTCTTCTAGAAGTCATTTTGTGGCATCCCGGAATTTCTTAAAAATCCTTAAATATGCCATGAGCTATGGATAGGCAATAGAAGTGCCGCTACTTGTATTTTGTAGCCTCCTAGTCCATGAGTTGCAATGAGATGTATGGCCAAGTCTTTAAATGAATGAATTTCGGGAAAGGAAGTCATATCCTTGGCCATGTGTGTGTGATAAATTGGAACTTATGGAATTAAAATTTTAAGTGTATAGTCATCTTAATTTGTAATCTAGTACTTTAATTTAATGGGGATTTAAATAATTTTAAAGAGGATTGAATTTGGGCTAATTAAGCTTGGGACTTAGGCCCAAGAGGGATGGGCCTAAGATGGGCCAAGCTGGCCGGCCCAATAGAGGCCCACGGATGGGGCTGTCGCCGGCCCAAGGAAGGCCCAAGAAGAAGAGGATGGCCGGCCCATTGCATGGGTCTTGCCAAGTGGCAAAGAGGCCTTCATGCATTGGCCAATTTGAGTGGCATGGTGACGATTGCTAATGATGAAGGTTTGGGGGAAATAAAAGGGAAGGAGAGAGAGGGAGTGGCCGGTTGGGTTACCATCCAAGTGAGAGAGAGAGAGAGGGAATCGTGCGAGAGAGAGAGAGAGAGAGAGCGAGGCCGAGAGAAGAGAAGCCGAGAAGGGGGAGGAGTCGCTCGTTGCCGCCGCACGCCGCCCATTCGTCTGCCGTGTGCCGTCGTTCTCCTTGGTCTAGAGGCAAGTTGGGGTCCTCTTGCTACTCTTGCATGTGTGTGTTGTATGTATGATTGTAGAAATGTCGAATTTTGGGTCATTAGGAGGGGGAAACCGAAGCTAGGATGACTTGTTCTTGAGTGGTGTTGCTGTTTTCGCATGAACCGCCTGAGCCAGAATCTTGTGAGAGCTTGCATGTATATTTTGAGTTCGATTTTGACTTTGATTTCTTCATGTAAGTTGTATCAAACATCTTAAACTACAACATACTAAAATTTGGTGTAAAATGATGGAGATTTAAGGGGTCAAACTCTCATCCTACGGAGACACTAGATCTGAAACTGTTTTGCTGACCTTGTGGTAGATTTGTGGTTGCATGTTGATTTTTATCAAGATTCTCTCTTTGACTTCTTCATGAAACTTGTACAGAACATCTTAAAAACTAACATACTCAAATTTGAAGTAAAATTAACAAGTATAGCCTAGTGAATCGACCTACTCTTGAAGACGGTAAATCTGGAGACGCGGTACTGGACACCCGAGACTTCATGGACCCATATGGAGACCGTTCTTTGGAAATTTACTTAGATCCCTTCATGAAAGTTGTAGGGGACCTCTTTAAGTAAAACATATCCAAATTTCAGAGGAAAATAAGAAGTATAAGTGGGTAAAAACTCTGTAATTCGGAGATGACTACACTGGACGTTTCGGTATAAGGACCAGAAGCTTCGAACGACTATAGAAAATTATCTAAAACAAATCTGGCCTAGAAGTCTTCATGAAAAATCTACTTTAGTGTCTTAAATATAACCTGGTAAAATTTCATAATTTTCGGAGGCCGTTTGGGTATTTTAATCGAATTATTTCAAAAATTGCACATTCTGTTTTTATCCGAAATTGCATGCTGTGATTGTGTGGATGATATCTTTTGTGTGGAACTTTATTGGCCATGTGTTTTCCATGAATCACTATCTTACTGTCTTGTTTATCATATGCCTTAATCTCATGATTTTTGGGAATCATATGGATATTTAATTTAAATATTTTCAAAATGGTGTAAGCTGGAATTTAAATAAATTCCAAAAAGGCATGATAAATGGACTATTTGAATGGTACAAATTCCATAAACCTGATTTTTTATGAATGATTGCATCTTGCTGCATGTATGATGATGACTGATGATGCATGTATAGATCAAAGGATGAAAGTGATTTTGTTTGCCATTACATCATGTGCCATGTTAAGTTGAGACCTAAATTGGTAAACATGAACAATGATAAATGAGAAAACTGTTGTGGCGGATGATAATGCCCTGGGAGTATCAGGATGCCCGGGATGGGGGGTGCCGGATGCCGGAATGTATAGAGATACATGGCCGGATGGCCCTGGGAGTATCAGGATGCCCGGAATGGTTGGGTGCCGGAAGCCTCGGAGGTCTTTGCCCAAGGGGATGCCTCGTGATGCCAGTTGGGATGCGAGATGCCCGGAATGTGAGAGTGTCGGATGCCCAGTGGCCTTAAGTGGCTGAATGCCGGAGGTTTTTCTCGCAATGCCAGGATGGGGTGCGAGTGTAAAGTATGGGATGAAATTGATGATCCCAAGAAAGAGTGATGTGGTGATCGAATTGAAAGTCAAAGTGGAAATTGAATCATGCATATATGACATGATATGATGATGATCACCTATGGCATGATGATATGCATATATGACATGATATGATGATGATCACCCATGGCTTGATGATATGTATGTGTTATGATTGTGATGAAGATGTATGATGGTATATGCATGGCCTCGAGGTAAGTATGCTTGGATGCATGAGTGACATGTATGATGTTATGATTGTATTGCATGTTGCAATGAGTGGTTATTGGATTCCTTTACCTGCTGAGTAGTTGTACTCACCCCTTCGAGGACCAACATTTCAGATTAGAAAGATGCCGCTTCTTACCGTCACGCGAGGTACCTTCTATGGCCTCCCATCGAATGTAGAAGTAGAATGTACGGAGATCGACTGCATCACCATCCCTGGATTGACTTTCGTGCGAGTGCGAGTGCTGGTTATGTACGATGTGGGCCTAAGGCAATTTGGATAGACTGCCTCTTCTCGCTTATGTTATCCATTTTTTTTAACCAAAAAAGACTTCTTGTTTGTATCATAACCAATCGAACGAACCCATATATAGATAGATATTTTTTGTTGAATGAAGTAAAGGAAAAAAAACGAAATCTAAGAAAGAAAAATATAAGGAAGATAAATAAATCCATTTCTACACGATTGAATTATATTTGTTCAATACACTGTTGTCAATATGAATAATTAGAAAAGAATACAATAAAAAAAAAGTGGCCCAATCATCCAAGAGTTCCTGTCCATTCATGTTCGCCGAGACGGAGTGTTTAGGGGGATGTTGCCGCCACCACCACCCGACGCGCCAGGATGGGTGTGATGGTTGCGTGAGAGGTAGAGAGCTGGAGTTTCTTTTTGGGAGTAGCCGCCGTTGTTAGATGAAGGACGTCATGTGATTACTTTAGGGGTCGCAGTATCTTTTTGGGATGTGGCCAAGTGTAGCTGAAAATCTTGGCTTTCTTTTGTTGTATCGACCCGCGAAAAATCCATCATGAAAATATGTAAATAAAAGTGGCATGGTTTATCTTTTCCTATGGTATTTAGTGATGTGCAATTGTATCATGGGTGTTAGGAGGGAGAGATGGCAATATTATAATTTGCTTCCACTAATAAATCACACTGAGACCGTTTTCAAAAAAAAAAAAAAAATGTTTCTATGAATGACGACGCTTCTTATAAGAGATGTGGCTAGTGTTCCATTAGGTGTAACGTTAGGTGCCTGTGGCGACCCTAGGTGGTTCGGGGTGTCACACGTTTGTCTCATTCCGTACTATTCAATAGCGCCGTGGTCAAGGGATTCAATCGCACCACCTTCACTTTTTCGCGTTGTTGACTTAGGTCCTAGTCCTTCCTCTAAGACGAGAGTTGTTCAATAATCATTATGCCAGCATCATAGGTTACATAAGGATCACTTCCCCTTGAAGCCACTTGTCTGTTTCCATACCATTCAATGGCACCGTAGTGAACGGACTCAAGCGCACCACCTTCATTTTATAAGTTTTCGCATTGTTGACTTACATCCCAGTCCTTACTCTAAAGAAGTATAATTCTTTGTTGATGATCGTGGGATTATTAGTCAAGTCGTCTAATGAGAGTTAGAGGGACGGGAGTCTAGAAGCTTACTTAGTCTATTCATTGATGCAGAACCAGCAAGAAATTTGAGTAATAAAAGCAAAGGGAAAAGAAGTTTTAATTTGGAAAACAAAACGAAGTAAGCTATTTAACTCAAAACAAAATTTTCCCTTTTTGAGGAAAAAATTGGGAATATCATAACAATAGCATAAATTGTGGGGGTATGGATTGAAAGTCCTCGTGATTAATTTGGCCAATTTCTTATTCTCGTTATTGTTAATTTGTTCTTCTTCTTATTATTGTTATTATAAATGTTTTCCCTGACTATTGCCATATATATTAAATATACGATGTGCATTGCGCATATTACCGAAAAAGATAAAGGAAATAGCGATAGTAACAAATGAGAATTCACAAAGTAATTACATAATATTGATAATTTAGGGGAAAATGTGTATTCTCTCTCAAATTTCAAGAGAGTTTTGTGTAATATCTCCCAGCAAAGAAATTTGATATTTTCTCTCATTCACTGAGAAGCAGCGATCATTGACTCATTTGTTGACTTGATGGTGTCGATTCTTTTATAAATACGTGGGTTATAATTAGTCCATTATATACGCACCTAGAAAGGAAGAGAAGCCCACTCCAAAAATCCTCAAACCTCTCATGGCCTCGTCTCAGAAACAACTCTCAATGTTGTTCCTCGCTTACCTTCTTCTCATATTCGCGCAACAAATGTCTTGCCTTGCTTCATCTCGAAGCTCTTCTCTAGTGGCCCTAACTGATGCTGGTAACCATACGGTAAATGAGGAAGCGGAGGCACTCCTAACTTGGAAGTCTAAGTTAGACAGCGGGAGTCGCTATACTTTGTCTTCCTGGAATGGAAGCAACCCTTGCTCATGGCGCGGAATCAATTGTGATTTTCTAGGGAGCGTTGGGAGCTTGAACCTTTCAGATTCTGCCATACGTGGTACGCTTCACTTTCTCAATTTCTCCCATTTGCCCAACTTGGTCACTCTTAAACTTGCCAACAATCATCTCTTCGGCAGCATCCCTCTGAGCATTGGCCATCTTTCCAAGCTTATTCATCTGGACTTATCTCAAAATAACCTTTCGGAAAACCTTCCAATTGAACTTGGCTCATTGCGATCTTTACAACTTCTTAATCTTAGTTATAATGATTTGACTGGCCCAATTCCCATTGAGATATTTGGCTTGAGCAACTTGTCAATACTAGACCTTTCAGTTAATAAGCTTTCTGGTTTCATTCCTAAAGAAATAGGAATGCCCGAATCATTGCCATCTTTACAAGATCTCGATCTTAGAGGTAATAATTTGACCGGCCCAATTCCCAATGAGATAGGTAGCTTGAGCAGCTTGACTGGTTTGTTCCTTTCGTCTAATAACCTTTATGGTTTCATCCCTAAAGAAGTAGGGAGGCTGAAGTCTCTCCAATGGCTCTACATAGAGAACAACAGCATCGCCGGTCCTATTCCTTCTTCCATTGGAAACATTGGCAAGTTGCGGGATGTACGGCTTTCCAGTAATCAACTGGTTGGGTCCATTCCAAAGGAAATAGGAATGTTGGGATATCTAAGTCAACTTGATTTGTCGAACAATTATCTCAATGGATCCATCCCTTCAGCTTTAGGAAATTTGAGTAATATGATATTGCTTTACCTCTATGAAAACCAGCTTTCTGGCTCCATACCATCGGAAGTTGAAGGAATGAGATACCTCATACATTTTCAACTGTCAATTAACGATTTAACAGGTCACATCCCATCCTCCATAGGGAATTTGAGCACTCTATATAGCCTTGAACTTGACCAAAATAGTTGTCTGGTCCTATCCCCAAAGAACTAGGAATGCTCGGATTTCTCTTTGATCTCGTGCTTCTAGATAACAGCCTCCCTGGCTCAATTTCATCTACTATAGGTAATTTAAGCAAGCTCACAACCCTACAGCTAGCCAATAACAAGTTTGTTGGCCAATTGCCACAAGATATTGGCAGTGGTCAAGTTCTTCAAAAATTTTCCGCGAGTGACAATCACTTCACTGGTCCAATTCCACGAGGCCTCAAAAACTGCACAAGTTTGTATAGAGTTAGGCTCCAAAACAACCGGCTCAATGGAGATATATCTGAGGGTCTCGGCACATACCCTTACTTAGATTATCTTGAGTTGAGCAACAATGAACTCTATGGTGAGCTACCACCTAGATTGGGTGAATATAGCAATTTGACAAGCCTAAAAATCTCCAACACTCTAATCTCAGGCGTGATACCCTTTGAGCTTGGCAACATGACCCAATTGCATGTACTTGACCTCTCTTCAAATAGTCTTATTGGGAAAATTCCAAAAGACCTAGGAAAGCTGAAGTTTCTTCTAGAGCTTTCACTCTATGACAATCATCTTGTAGGCGACATACCTCGAGAACTTGGAACATTGTCTGATCTGTCAAGAATTAACGTGGCTGGAAATAACCTAGGTGGCTCAATTCCTGGACAACTTGGGAAGTGTTGGAAGCTTCTAGTTTTGAATTTAAGTAGAAATAGTCTTGAAAGAAGCATTCCCACTGAGTTTAGCAATCTTCAATCTCTTCAATTTCTCGATCTGAGTAAAATTTGCTCACGGGAGAAATACCTAGACAACTTGGGCTATTGCACAAATTGGAAACACTCAATCACTCACGCAATCAGCTTTCAGGTTCCATTGCATCGAGCTTTGATGGTATGGCAAGCTTGACATCCGTTGACATATCGTACAATGAGCTAGAGGGTGCCTTACCAAACATTCTAGCATTTCATAATGCTACAACTGAAGTTGTGAGAGGAAACAAAGGCTTGTGTGGAGTTATTGCTAGTTTCAATCCCTGTACAACAACAAGGTCGAAAGGCAAAAACAAAAGCAAAAAGTTCCTGCTGATTTTGATTCCCACTTTCAGTTGCTTACTCTCTTTGCTTCTTATTGTGGGAGCTTCAAGTATCGTATGCCGAAGGGTAACGAAAACAGAGGCTAGTTTGACTAATGGAAGCAATGAAAACCCTTCGGCAATATTGAGCTTTGATGGAAAGATGGCCTATGAGAACATTATTGAAGCTATGGAGGAGTTTGATGCCAAATATTGTATCGGTGTGGGAGGACATGGGAGTTTTTACAAGGCCCAATTGCAAACAGGTGAGACTGTTGCTGTAAAGAAACTTAAGGAAGCAATGGACATTGAAATTGCCAATCAAAAAGCATTTGAAAGGGAGATTCATGCTTTGACTGAAACTCGGCACCGCAATATCGTCAAGCTCTATGGCTTTTGCTTGAGTTCTCAACATTCATTTTTGATATATGAGTTCTTGGAATGTGGTAGCTTGAAGGATGTATTGAACAATGAAGACAAGATAACAACATTTGACTGGAACAAGAGAGTGAATGTCATTAAAGGTGTGGCTAATGCTTTGTGCTACACGCACCATGAATGCTCTCCTCCTATAATTCATCGAGACATATCAAGCAAGAACATTTTACTGGATGAAGAGTACGAAGCTCATATCTCTGATTTTGGCACGGCTAAGATTCTAAAACCTTATTCATCCAATTGGACTTCCTTTGCAAGCACCTTTGGATATGTAGCTCCAGGTAAGTTGATTTTACCGAGATCTCACCCACTTCATTTTATAGATATGAAAATGCTATGCAAGATCATCATACTTACCTGCCTTGCTTTAAAAGTCTAATTACCTAACGGGAAATTCAAAATTATTCACACGGTTTGAAGGTCAACGAGATTTAGGCCCATCAGTTAATAAACTGAAACTTTTCCCTAAATAAATGAAAATTTTAAAAACCCAATGGGATCTAGAGTATGCATTGATTTATAGCAGTTTGGATTTATACAAAATCAGCTTAGATTAATGGAGCATGGATACTGTATAAAAGCTTGAAAAATTCTGGTCTTTTCTCTATGTAGAAGTTGCATACACTATGGAAGTGAACGAAAAATGCGATGTTTATAGCTTTGGAGTGGTGATATTGGAAGTAATCATGGGAAGACATATGGGAGATCTCATATCGTCTCTTATGTCCTCATCTTTATCATCCTCGCGCCATTCAACAGATTCTTGGCCACTGAAAGAAGTTTTAGATCAAAGAATTCCGTACCCGAAAGGTGATGTGCTAGGGGAAGTGGCATTTGTGACAAAGATGGCATTTTCGTGCTTAAGTCCCAAACCAGAGTATCGTCTGAGCATGCAACAACTTTCTCAAGGAATATCGACACATAGCTCAATCGTGTTGACCACACCGGAGGACATCAAATTGGAAGAACTAGTTGGTCCTACATGCTTTGCTTATTGAGATATTTTGGTCTTTCTGTTGCAACCCCTGTGGCAAGCTATCTCTTGTATTTTATTTACCTTAGTCAACTTCATTATAAATTGTTGCAATGTTTCATTAATACTCCAAAGCACTTAGGAATCACTGCCATTTGCATTCCAACCCGAAAGAGATGAACTACAGCTGCGACTTCCAATCATTAGAGAATGAGTTAAAAGATAAGAAGATGCTGATAATTCTTGAAGCTATTACATTTGCTTGTTACAATACTTCTTTCTTGTCATGTATAATCGCAAAGAAAAGGCCATACACTCAAAAGTTGCTAGAGCACAATTTGTATAAGCTGGCATCAGGCTTTATGAATGTCTACCAACGTCATAAATAAAAGAAAAACTCAAATGCAGATTAGAGTATGATTTGCTTAGATGAAATTAGGTAGGTAATTTTACATTCTTCAAATAGAGACTTATTATGATCCTGAAATGTAACTTAACCATTGAACTAGAACAAGCGCATCACAATACAAAAGTAACATAAAAGATTTATAACAAATTTAAAAGTACGAGTTATAGATAAAATGTAGTCAAAGAACCTGATATGAGTTAATCAGAAAAAAATTTATAACGAGCCTGGGACAGCAATTCCCATTAGTTAAATCCAAATCGAATTCTATTTCTTTTCTAAGAGGTTAATCTACCTAAACCTATACTAAACGAAAGATATCCATTAAAATCCCTAAATTATACGTATACTAACTCAATGAAACTAAACTGAATCAAAAAGAAAGATCTAACAACCTAATCAAGACTTATTTTTCTAACTATTTTGCAACTATTTTGCAATTTATTTTATTTATTATTATACATTATGATAAAAGAGGACACGAGCCGGGCCCTTGGACCCGGTCCGAATGTGGATCATACTTGGACATCGCGTGTTCTTGGCCGTGCGCACAGTTGGGCTCTTTTACACGGCCCTCTCAATCGAGTTAAACCCAACCCACTAAAAATCAAACTCAGCCCAAACTCTTCTAAACTAAATCAAGCCCAAATTCCCTAAGACCAAATCAAACCCAAATTTACTAAAATTCAACTTAAGCCCATTTTATTATAATGTTTTTCTCCATTTTTATATTATTATTATTATTTCTCTGTTCTCTCTCTCTCTCCTTTTTTTGTTTGTTTTTCCCTTCTGCTAAGTTCATCGTTCGCAGATCTTATCTCATGTCAAGCTTAAGAAACAAAACACTAAAATAACCAACAAATCTTCAACTAAATCAATACATTCAAAGATCAAGTTGAACTCCACCGTCGGCCACTCCGTTGGCCATCATCGAATTACCACCAGCAACTCAACAGCTATGGAAACAGACAATACATAGTTTAGAGAGAAAAACCAACACGAATAACTCAAGGGATCAATACTTCGACCCAAAAGAAAAGAAAAAAAAAACTCGAGGGATCAACTCAAGCCATCGAAGCAAATCCATTTCCTCACCAGTGATTCTGCCATCCTTTACCACCGTGACAAGCAGACCCGGAAATAGAACAAAAATATTTGTGTCACTCCCGGTTGGCCGGTGAAATTCCTCAAAATCATATTTGATGACTAACGGATCGATCAGTAACAACTAATAAACAAACTGCACTTGTCTGTCCCCGGATTAAACCAAAGCAGGTATTATCTCACGTACACCTCTCAGAGACATTTTATCGAACATATTGTGAGTGTGTAAGATGAGGGTCCTATACACAACGCTACAGCAATGTTTCGATTCAGCAGTATCAAATCAGCGAAAATTCAGAGCGAATCATCAACACTGGCTCTAATTTTCTCTCTTTTGTCGGGTGCAGGATAAAGGAGTAAAAAATGTCCTGAGCTTTGAACGGGCCTCGACTGAAACTAATTTGCGGAAGTTCTTCCCTCTTTTTATCACCTTTTATAACTGCAATTTTTTATTATTTATATATATTTTTTATTATTATTTGCACTGTTACAAAAAATGAACCCTTGAATTGTAAATTAAAAATCGGATATTAACGGCTTTTATTACTTTGTAATCTACGTTTCGTTTAAGACGAAAATGAAAAGAGCATTGTTGTGGTCATTATTGCTCTCTTCATTAACATAATGACCACAAAGAAAGAGAAAGCAGTAAAAAAGATGATATCGCCACTTTTTGTTTGCCAAAGACGGATGTAAGAGTGACTTAATTGCATCAACTGAACAAGTTTTAAGTCTTAATTACATTTTTGAAATATTTAAAACTCAATTTCATTTTTCATTATAAATTTTAGATTTTCTAATACACTTATTTCTTATTCTTATGTATATTGCCAATGCAACAAGCCCGCCCAAGAGAAAAACATGGACGGGGCGTATCCTCCATTAGGCCACCTTTACTTGTATTACAAATTTGGGTCTATTTTATTTTATTATTGTTTATAAAATTAAGTATAAGTTTGAACTTATTAATGAAAAGTTAAATTTATCTATTCGAAATAAAAATAAGGGCGGGCCAAACTTCAAACCCTCCCTTGCCCAGCCCGGCCTTTAAAGGGCTAATGGGTTCGATCCTTTTTGGGCCAACAGAGGAGGAGCCCATGACAATCAAAACCGCCAGTTGTGTGGGCCCCACAGGAGGGCCTACATGATCAACTATCCATACGAGGTTCAGTAGACCATATAATGCTTTTTCGCCCAATGACATCGAGAAGAGAATCAAGTTGAGTCATTGTGCAATAGGCTTACTGGATATAATCTAAAACTTGAGAACTGGACTAGTGGGAACCTGTAGATTTTAAGTTTCAAAAAATAAGAAACCTATTTTGATTGGTAGGTTTCAAGTTCTTCATTGAAGGAACCTATAACCTATAATTTGTAATAAGTTTTAATATTTTTCTTGATTTATGTCTTCGCGCGATCTTACGATATTCCATACCGTTCAATAATGAGTGTATAATTTGGAAGCACTAATTTGAATTTTCATTTTATGACTGAGATTTTACTTTATTAATGTTTATATTTTCCTATGTATCTTTATGGTTAGTGAATTGTAGCAGCAAGTGGTTATTATTAAAGATATTATTTTACTGTAATTGTTTAATTAATAATATAGATGAAACCTGAGTAGAGCCTAGAATTGACCTTAAAACTTGTAACAAGATTAGTTCCAAGTTCTAGGGTATTTATGATAAGTTCTAGGTTTTAAAAAATAAAGAATCTATTGTAGCGAGTAGGTTTCAGATTTTAGGTGAAATTTGTACAAAATCTAAAACTACTCACCCTTATTATGCAATGCTCCAATAGAAAGTTAGACCGATAAAATAGTTTGGGCTTTTTTTGTGTTTACAAACATTACCAAGGTCCCCCAAGAGATCTTCATCTTGTGTGTAGTTATATTCGTACGAATTTATCGAGCAATCTGGAATTTATATTTTCCAATAATGTAAGCCGTGTGTTCAATAAAGCTAGATTACCATGAAAACATCCAGAGACAAAACTAATAAGGATGCCAAACCACCCAAAAGTCCAAACGAAAGAAAAAGAGAAGGAGAAAAAACTAAACTGATCAAAACAAACTCGACCCATTGCGGTTTGCATATATAAGATTAATTATCATTGTCATGTCCGTGCGCCTTTAATTTTCATCCACGCGTGTCGTGAATCCATTATTAGTCTGTTTTCCAAAAATTTTAACTCACCCGATATCTCACAATGTAGACTTGCACACTCCTTATTTCGTCTCCTACTCTTTCTATTTTGCTCGTTCCTTTACACGTTCAACGTGGTCCCATCTGCGTCTCGCGTTTCACATGTGATGCCTTGCTTAGACTTGAGATGGAGTATTAACCAGCTAGATCCACATGGGTCAAGCCCCAGATGAAAATATCTCAAGTAACCAGTCGAAACAACAACTATTTATGGCTATAGATATCATTTATTCCTTTTCGTGTTTTGCAGAGTGAAGAAATCTTATCGAAAATCGTGATCGATTCTAATGTTGTGTGAACTCTCGTGTCACTCTCTCTTCCATCACGTTGGATCTCGCATGATCCTTGAGGGGGACTTTCCTCACTATGCTAGCCCCATATGAAAACACATTTTAAATTAAATTTAAGGCTCTATTTATTTCATGAAAATACATATAAATTGTTGACAATAATGAAAATATTTTTTATTAACGTTTTAAATATTTTTATTAACGTTTTAAATATTTTTTTTATTAACTGATTATTTTAAACGTTATAAATGATTATTCTTAGAAAAATATTTTTCATATAACAAATAGAGCTTAACGTTTAGTGTTGTTGATTTACGTCCTAGTCTTTGCTCTATAGAAGACTAGTGAGTCTTTGCAAATAGAGGGCCACAAGTTGTGATGGGAGACGTTTGGATCGCAATTCGCAAGAAGGTTCTTTCTCTGTTGGGGATCGTTGGTTTACTAGTCAAAGTCATTTAGTGAGAGCGAGAGGGACGGCAGTCGGAAAGAACGAAGCTTGCTAGTCTGTCGATAAATCTAAGTTATAAAAGCAAAAGACAAAAGAAGTTTTGATTAGGAAACCATAATGAAGTCAAGGCTACTCAACAACTTGTTCCGTGATTTCGAGTCTTAAACTCAAAAGGACTTCTTTTGAAGAAAACAAATGGGAATATCAATGATAGTCCATGATAATATATATATAAAACCCTACTTTTTGTCATTGTGCTTTCACTACTTTCTAATGGAATATCTGTACTTACACTTTTTCAATTAAGTTCCCCAGTTACCATGATGCCAAAATGTATGGAATATCAAATCAAATTATAAATTTGATAAAATGACGTCGAGATGCGTTAATTTTGCCGAGGTTGAGGACTCCCCTGCGGAGGATGTTGGAAGGGAGAGACTAAACAATATAGGTTCAGTTAACTTGAATCACCACCTTGGCAAGTGTCACGGGGTAGAATTTTTTACCACCAAATTCTCAGCCCTACGTTATCGGCAAGCACCTCGCCTTGACCAGGCTACAAACCATTAAGCAAAAAGCAAACATGATGGCGAACTCAATGCTGCAAGTCAAGCCGCACACAGCACATTCGAACATGAACATCCATGACCCATGCTTGCCCTTCGGTCACGTTGACAGTCCCCTTCCACAAAAACCAGGCCACGATGCACTGGTCCCACTCCGGACCGCACCTATGATCGGTTTATAGATACTTAGTCAATCACGGCTAAACCTGGTCACTCAACGAGCCCAATCCAAAACACATAGAAAAAGAGATAACGACACCATAAGTACAATAATTTTCATAAAACACTTAATTATATGTTATAACTATTTTTTCGATTGTTTGAGTATCATGACTCACTCTCTTTTTTCTTTTTTCTTTTTTCCTGATCACCTATTTTCATATCAAAACTGACAAAATTGCAAACTAGAAAAGTATGATTAATCAAACATGTGACTTGACATCTTTCTTCTCAACCTATTTTAATTTGAACTAATCATTGGTTATTACTTTGAAAGTTCAAATTCAAAACAAAGCAGCCCCCACATATTATGCATTATAAAACTCGTGACCTCTTACTTAAGTTGGAAATTGGCATGTTCGGTTTGATATAATTTTTTTATTTTCTTTTATATTTTTAATTAATCACAATCCATTGAATGAACCTCTGGGTTTTCCTATTCCATTTGACAGCAAAATCAAAAGGAGGAAAGAAAGAGGACATCTCGTAGACCAAATTAGCAAGAACGTGGACTCCTTTATTGAAAACTGGCGGTGGCCCCAGCGGAGCTTGAGCGATGTCTCTCGCCTCGTCGGCAAAAGTGACTTTGACGATTGACTCCACAACTTTTTTACTTATTGATTTCTATTTTCGTTTTCGGAGGTTAATGGTATTGGGGCATGGTTGTCACGATGGTTGGCTATGGATCACTTTTCTGTTGCAAGTCTTTGCAAATAAAGGGCCACGCATATTAGATGTACAATGCGCATTGCATATATTAACAAAAAATTTAATGAAGGGTTAATGGGGGTAACAAAATGAAAATTCAGGTGATAAATGCATAACAGTTCAAAATTTATGAGGTGTAATTTTCTACTACGAAGATATTTGAACTTTCTCTTACTCACTTGGAGGAAGCGATCTATCACTCTCTTCCAAGTAGAATCGCCAGCCCTAAAGATGCGACTTCTCACGGGTCTTCTTCAAACGAGATGTATTTTATTTTTCTTAATTTGGAAATCCTTTCACAGTTATTTTACCATATGAATACTTTCTAGATAACACAATATTTAAGCCCAACATCTATGTTGAAAGAATCACTAGCACAGGTACGTGGGGCTCGAGGATCTTGCTCCTATACTATTTATATTGATCCCGTCCATTCTATAGGTGTCAAGCCCTCAAATAAAATATTTAAAGTGACCGGAAATGATGAGTTTCATTTATATCAGTTTAAGTGGCCTCTTTCAAGCACCATCAAGGTGGGAAACTCGGATATTACATGCTTTTCCGAGGGAACCGGAGCCTTTTGCAACTAGGAGGGAATGTTATCAATTTTTTTTTAGCAAAAAACGAAAAACGTTGGTGTACTTTAAAAAAAAAAAAATCGAAAACGTTGGTGTTTAAAAAAAAAAAAAATCGAAAACGTTGGTGTACTTCGCCCATTTCAACACATATGCACCTAGAAACAGAGAAAATCCTACCCCAAATAATGGAAAGAAGATATCCATTGTTAGGAAAAGTCTATGGAATGAAAATAATATACATTAAGGGGGTTATATTGCGCGATTATATTAAATGCATAATTATTCACAACTCTTATCAAAACCTTACATATCGTAAAATTCCAATTATTTCGTAGTTGATGAGTATAAAATACTACGTTTGGTATTATTCCTATCACGTTGGCAGTGGATAACGAGTAAGTTCAATAACATATAATAGCCATTTGAAAAAGCATGTTGCCCTATTTCACAAATAAATTATATTAAAATGTCAAAAAAAATTACATGACATGATAACCCTATATAAAACGAACAAGCTATATGAAATGATCTAATTAAGATCATAACACATATTTTATGTACAGATGGAAATTAGAAAACTAAGAATAAATTATCTATTGACACAAAAAATCTATTGAAGAAAACAGTAACCTTAAAAGGGCTTTATAGCATGATAGTGCATGTTCCGTAAATATAGGATGTTAAAGGCTAATTTAATAAAAAGTTGTATAACACAATACGTTCTATTTAATAAAGACATGATATTAGATTATTAACAGAAAATCTTGATTATGCATTAATTTTTATATAATGAGATCAATAAAATTAATGCTATCAAATAAAACAGAAGTACCTGTCTTTACAAAATAACTTATTGTATAACGTTAAAAGGTCATTTGACCTGATTGTGCATATTTGATGAATAAAAATGACGAAACTTGATGACCCTTATGAGTAAATGCATTACGGGTGATAATTCTGATCACTTTGCAATTAGTATATTCTGAAAGAGAGTTGATAATATATACACACAATATAAAAATAATTTTTACAAATAAATGCAATGATAGCTCATATTTGATGAATATATAATATTAGAGGATTATTACGAAATTACTTGTCAATTTTATAAATAAATAAATACTAGGAAATCAACACAAATGTTCTATCTAATAGAAAAAAAAATCATAATGCTTATAGACCATCATTTCATAATGTTTATAGTGGGAGAAATTGATTTTTATAAATTACATTTCCGTATGTCATAGACAAGTATCACCAAACGACTCTAATAAATGCATAATCAGAGATAAGTCTAATGAGATCATTTTTTAAAATATATTTTAATTTGTAGTAAAATAACAATAAGAATGTTATCAATCCTGAAAAAAAAAAAGATATTATTAGAACATATTTTACAAATGAGTGAATATCATGAAAGGATACAAATGATTTGAAAGTTTTAGAGTGCATGCGAAGAGATGATTCGCATGAGTCAGTATTTTGTTGAATATAAAGTTTTAGAGAGCCATCTCATCGAAAAAAAAAATCTACACGGGACCTATACTTATGGAAATTATAATAAGGGCATCAAGAATTATAGCACCTTGACCTTTGATAACACATTTGTTTTTTTGCGTGAAAAGCAGAAGTGGCATTCCCGTTTGATTATAACTTTATAAAATTTCTAATCCTAACAAATCTCTAATTTTTATGCATTTTTTTTATAATAATTCTCTAACCGATTCTTATGCATATTTGGGTAATAATGCTTTTAAGCACAACTTTAGCCAATCTATAATCCTAGCAAATCTCTAGTTATTATGCATATTTTCGTAATAGATTTCTAGTTGATGTACAAGAAATAACGGAATGATTCATATATTGGTAATAAATCTTAAAAAATAACTATGATATATATTTATAGATTCTATTATGAAATACCTATATATTGTATAGCTTCAGCGAAAATCTCTTTCTTTCCCCCCATCAAAAAAGATTCCGGTCCAAATTGGCTACAAATTATAATATTGACAGACTTAACATTCATTCAACTAATTTCCATTGCTCCGTGGTTAGCTTATCTAGTCTCCAGTTCTTCTCTACATCATGTTAGTTTTAGTTTTCCTTTTTCTTTTAGGGCCAGAAATCATCTTAGTTCACCGGATTTAAAGCCTAGCTAGGGAGATTTCGTTATGACTAGTCTTTGCAGCTTTTAAGTGCCATTTATACGTATATGACCCCAATATTACCTTTCTCATAATTTTACAAGATTATGAAAGAGGCATTTCTCGTTTAACCCCTCTCAACGTTTCGATTTACTGTCAATCATGATTTTGAGGAGTGACTTTTAGAGCGTAAAGATGGAGGAATTGGGATTTCAAACCAAATTAAGATTTAGCTTATGAGATTGCAAAAGTAACTCTCGACCAAGGAAAGGAAATCCGGCGATTTTGGGTCCATGGTGGTGCTGCTCGAAGGATGCTAGTAGATAATAGCGGCCATTTTGAGGAGACGGATGTTGAGGTATTTGAGGAATTTAAATTTGAAGTAGTCATATGCCTGTGCTTCCGGTTGAATTTTAATGAAACATTGTAAATAAATGTACTCTACAATATTCTTTCAAGAATCCGGATCGCTAAATTGATTAAAATACTTCAATATTACACGATTATCGTAAAAGCAGGAAACATGTGAACTTGTCCAATTTGAACACAAAAGGAGGAACAACGGTTTAGGAATGGTTTATAAAAGTCAGATTGATTGATCTACATTAAAAAATATATATTTTTCCTCTTTCTTCAATTGTAATGAGATCAAGTGGGAGCTATTTTGGACTATTTAAATTTTAAGATGAGACTAAAGTTATGTGAGAGGTGAAAATAAGGCGAGTCTACATTTAAAAAAAAAAAAAACACTTATCTCTTCCTCCCCCCCTACAATTTTATCTTCCAAGAAATAGCTCCCCCATTCGATCCCTTCATGCCATTGCACCTTCCTCAACCACCGAAGCCATCGCTAGCCCCGCCATATTGTCGATGTCTTTGTCTCTACTACTTTACTATTGATCATTTTATCCGTACATCGATAAACTTAGATTGACATCAAGTTGTGGCGGAGTCACCAAAGAAATGAGGTTACGGTGGCCAGATCAGGTGGGTTGATCCCTGTTATCCTCGAAATCGATGACCTCAGATTCATCTCAAATTTGAGAATTCTTGTTAGACTTCTCCGACTTTTTATGTGCCGTGTCTCACCGACCGGGAAGAATTTTCTCTGAATAAAAATATTCGACTTCGCAGAGGTAAACCTTCTCCGCTTTGTTGACCATCATTGCATCCCAGTCCTTGCTCCAAAATGATCAGTAAGTCTTTTGCTTGTTTTCTGGAAAAGAATACAGAGACTTCGACGGAGCTAAGCATTGCTTTTGGACTTTAAGAGAAGCATGCACTGCGTAAAAGTTAAAAAAGGATATAAAGGACACAACAAAAGTCTCACAAGTCTTTAAAACAGATCGAGATGTTACAAAATCTCCTTAGCACAAATTAAAATAATATGCGTGACTTTCTTTAAAAGCAAATCTAAGCTCCCAATGTTGTTTTAAAATAGAAGGTCTCGTACAAATTCATAAAGGAGAATTACCATCATTTGTGACATATGGAAATGACTTTGACGAAGAACTTAAAATCTGGGTAGTCCTTCGACAGAAAACTTAAAATCAAGAAGCGTATTTAGAAGTAGAATAACTAGATGTCAAGAGTTGACGAAAGGAAAAAATTGTGCAGGAATTTGTCGTGCAGTCAGCATTGAGAATGTGATACTGTGGGGTAACGTGTGTAAGTTTTATCTTGAGTTTAATATAAGATTGGAAAACACTTAAACGGTTGTAATTTTTTTTATCGGATTCATAATTAATTTTTTGAACACTAGCTCCCCATGGAGTGGACCGAACCACACATCTAGTGTTCTTTAATGTTTCTCATTATTTTCTCTAATAATTTTGTCTTCTCACGTTAGAACTTATGGCTCCATGTCATGATAAACGGTTACTTTGTGTTAGGGCTAGACGAATCATCTAGAGTGGGGTGAATTGGTGATGGTGTGCAACAAAATAAATTTAAAACGTTATTGCAATAGAACAACATTTGACGACAATCCAAGTAATTGTTAGATCGTACCAGTGTACAATTAACTCTTATCAAAAGTAAAATAGAGGGAGTAAGTGATAGAAAATTGCACACAAACGATTATAGTGATTTAGCTTTTGTAAGTCTACATCCACACTTCCGTGTTAACAGCCGATTGGCTGTATTTCACTAAATAAATTTGTCAGAGTTTACAACATTTTGGTAACAAAATACTCAAACTCATGTGAACAAAACCTTACACACTCTCAACCTCTTAAAGATTACACAATATAGCCCACAAAAACAAATCTATATGATTTTAAGATCACTCAAAACTTAAAAATTATAAACTTTAGAATTTTAGCTTGTTATATCCTTTCAGCATCTCGGCCTTCTTTTATAATCCTCAGTGTCCAAGCTGACCATTGGACAAATCCTTACAGAATTGCTCAACCAATCTCATATTGGACTTGAATGTTGTCAAAAGATCCGATTGCTTCAAAGTTGCCAATATTGAAGTCTCTAAATGATTCTAAGGCCCTTACAACAGATGAAGTTTCACTTGGAAAGAATATTTGGCCTATTGTAGATTGATTTATCCAAGTCTTGCTATAATCCACTTTGAAAGATTTGATTTGATATACTTTCTTTCTTAGATAGATCTTTTAATTTCAACAAGAAATCCACAAAATTTCTGGCCATTGCACAAAGATTAATTTCCCGATCAACATCATTGAGTATCAAGGATATGAATTTCTTCATGACTTAGAGTCCGATTCTATGAGTTTGATGAGTCTGATAGTGCTCATCATAATTTCCATCTGGAAAATCTTACCATTAGAATCAAAGAGCGATTAAAAATTTTTTTTGTTAATCATTAAAACTAATAAGGGAATTTCCCTCAACACTTTGGTCAAACTGCTCTCATTGATCTATAAACTTTTGAAAGCAATGTTCCACGCCAATGTGAGACGAATCAAATCCGGAGCTTGTCGATCTAATAATTCCCACTCTTCTTGATTCATAATTCTTGTTTCTCTCCAGACAGAGGTTGATGCAAGTTCTTTTGGTACAGCATATCCTCAATCTGCATCTTCCAAAAAACAAAGTCCTTGCCATCGAACCGATCAATCTTCACCTTCCCTTCATCCATATTCGCCCCCACTATTTCGCCAAAACCAAGCTCTGATACCAATTGTTAGGAACTTGAATATATGAAGAGAAAAATTATAGAAGAAAGCAAGTGAGAATTTTTACATGGAATACCTTTCCCAAAATCAGGAAAAAGGAAAAACCACGATGCTGCACTAAGCAATCTTCCACTATCAATGTTAGTGTTACAAGCTCTAAGGTGACAAGCTTTAGCGTTACAGCTATAAAAGATATTGCCCTATATATAGCAGGAGATTAGGGCATACATACTTAATATGGAAATTATATGTATGTTATTATAGGATTGGTAACTGCCTAAAATAAATTATTATGCAATTGAATATTATTTTCTCTACAACTCTATCAATATAGATGTCTCCCGATAATATATCCCTCACCTTCACGGAAGAGATTAAACATCAATTCCATGGCCCGCAAGATGGCTAATTTTATTGACTCGTGGATGTGCTTGGTGATAGTGTCAGTTTCAATCTTGCTATTGCAACGAAGATGACCAATGACTCTGTTGTTGACTTCATTTGTCCATTATAGTTCTATAAATGCCTAGGACATACATGTTCATAGCTAACACATTTGCGCCTTTAGAAAGAAGAAAAGCCCACCCCCATAAAAAGATTAACCTGTCATGCCGCTATCTCAAAAGCAACTCTCAGTTCCATTCCAGGTATCTTCTTCTCGTACTCATGCATAATATACCTAGCCTTGCTTCATCCCAAAGCTCTATTGCTGGTGTAACTAGCAAAACAATAGGCAAGGAAACGGAGGCCCTCTTGAAATGGAAATCTAATCTCAACAAGGAGAGTCCCTTTATATTGTCTTCATGGAATGAAAGTAGCCTTTGTTCTTGGCTTGGAATCGCCTGTGATCTTTCTGGGAGCATCGTCAGCTTGAACCTTTCAAGTTCTACCATACGTGGTACGCTGCACCATCTCAATTTCTCCCAATTGCCCAGCTTGATCACCCTTAAGCTTTCCAACAACTCACTCTATGGGAATATCCCTCCGAGTATTGGTAATCTTTCGAAGCTCACTTATCTAGACTTGTCACAAAATCATCTTTCTGGGCATATCCCTGCTCAACTTGCATCGCTTGAATTGCTGCAAGTTCTAGATATTTCACATAATAGTTTCACTGGTCCAGTTCCCAGTCACATAGGAAGTTTGAACAACTTGTCTGGCTTATATCTTTCAGATAATAAGCTTTCAGGTTTCATCCCTAAAGCAATAGTAATTCTCAAATCTCTCAATAATCGTTACCTGATGGACAACGTCATTACTGGTCCAATTCCTTCTTCCACTGGAAATATGAGCAGCTTGTGGAAAATATGGCTTTTTCGTAATCAACTCGTTGGGCCCATTCCAAAGGACTTGGGAATGTTGGGGTCACTAAGTCAACTTGATTTGTCAAGCAATAATCTCAATGGATCCATCCCAACAACTCTAGGGAATCTAAGTAATTTGGCATATCTTTACCTCTATAACAATTAACTTTCTGGCCACATACCTTCGGAAGTTGGAGGAATGAGATCTCTCATACATTTCCAACTGCTATACACTGACTTAACATGTCATATCTCGTCATCCATAGGTAACTTAAGCAATTTGAATGTCCTTTACCTTTACCAAAACAAGTGGTCTGGTCCTATTCCTATAGAACTAGGGATGCTCAAATCTATCTCTGATCTCAAGCGCTTCCGTAACAGCCTCTCTGGCTCGATTCCTTCCATTGTATGTAACTTGAGCACACTTAACAGTTTGATCCTATCCGAAAATGAGTTGTCTGGCTCGATTCTAAAAGAGATAGGAAAATTGGGACTCCTTACAGATCTGATTCTATTTGAGAATAACCTAGAAGGCGATGTTCCCATCGAGATTAGTAATCTCACATCACTCACACACCTTGAAGTATCCAATAACAAGCTTGTTGGTCGATTGCCACCAGGTCTATGCAATGGACAAGCTCTTGTATGGCGTACTGCTTCTGACAATCATTTTACATGGGCAATTCCATCGAGCTTAAAAAATTATAGAAGGTTGGATAGAGTTAGGCTCCACAACCAGTTAAAGGGAAGTATTACTGATGCTCTTGGCATGTATCCCAACTTGGATTAACTTGAGTTGAGCAATAATTGAACTTCATGGAGAGTTCCCATCCACATTGGGCGAATGGAGCAATTTGACAAGCCTAAAAATCTCCAATAACAACTTATCGGGTGAGCTACCATCTGATCTTGGAAAGATGACTAGATTGCATATATTAAACCTCTCCTCAAATAATCTGTTTGGGGAAATTCCAAAAGAACTAGGAAAGCTATCGTCTCTGCTAGAGCTTTCACTGGATGGAAATCATCTTTCAGGCTACATTCCTAGAGAAATTGGAACACTTCCCAATCTAGTGAGGATTAACATCGCGAAAACAACTTGAGTGGCTTGATTCCTGGACAACTTGGGGACTGTGTGAACCTTGAATATTTAAACTTAAGTGGAAATAATCTTTATAGGAGTATTCCTATTGAGATTGGAAGTCCACACTCTCTTCAGAATCTTGATTTGAGCCAAAATTTCCTTGCGGGAGAGATACCTAGACAACTTGGGCTATTGCACAAATTGGAAATACTTTTTTTTTTTTTTGGTGAAAAAACAAATTGGAAATACTTAATCTCTCATGCAATCAACTTTCAGGTTCAATTGCATCAACCTTTGATGATATGGCAAGCTTGACATCCATTGACATATCTTATAATGACTTAGAGGGTTTGTTGCCAAATATTCTAGCATTTCGTAATGCTACAATTGAAGTTGTGAGAGGGAACAAAGGCTTATGTGGAATTATTGCTAGTTTCGATCCCCGTACAACAACAATGTCGAAAGGAAAAACAAAAACAAAAAGCTGATGCTAATATTGATTCCCACTTTAGGTTGCCTACTGCTTCTTGTTGTGGGAGCTTCGACTATTTTATGCCGAAGAAGAGTAAGGAAAATAGAGGCTAGTTCGGTTGATGGAAGCAATGAAAACTTGTGGACAGTATGGAGCTTTGATGGAAAAATGGTTTATCAGAGTTTTATTAAAGCCACAGAGGAGTTTGATGCCAAATATTACATTGGTGTGGGAGGACAAGGGTGTGTTTACAAGGCCCAATTGCCAATGGGTGAGATTGTTGCTATAAAGAAATTTAAGGAATCACTGGCTATTGAAATGGCCAGTCGAAAAGCATTCGAAAGGGAGATTCATGCTTTGACTAGAGCTAGGCATCAAAATATCATCAAGCTTTATGGCTTTTGCTCAAGTTCTTGACATTCAATGTTGGTGTATGAGTTCTTGGAATCAGGCATCTTGAAGGATATATTGAGCAACGAATAGAGGATGGTGCCATTTGATTGGAATAAAAGAGTAAAAGTTGTTAAAGGGGTGGCTTATCCTTTGTCCTACATGCACCATGAATGCTCTCCTCCTATAATTCATCAAGATCTCTCGAGCAAGAACATTTTACTAGATAAAGAATACAAAGCTAGCGTCTCTGATTTTGGCACATCTAAGGTTCTAAAGCCTTATTCATCCAATTGGACTTCATTTGCAGGCACCTTTGGATATGTAGCTCCAGGTAACTTGGTCTCACCCCACTTCATTTTCATAGACAGGAAAATGCTTGTACAAGATCCTCATCCTTAACTACCTCGCTTTATACTTTTAAATACCTTACACCAAGTAGGTTCAATAATAGATTAATTGAGATTTAGGCCACCAATTAATAAAGTCAAACTTGTTCCTAAAGAAATGAAAATTTTTAAATCCCATTAGAATCTAAAGAATGTATTGATTTATACTTAATTCTCTAAATTTGATTTACTCAAAATCAGTTTAAATTTACAAAGCATGGATATTGTATAAAAATTAGAAAAAATTTGCTCTTTTCTCTATGTAGGACTTGCATACACAATGGAAGTGAATGAGAAATGTGATGTTTATAGTTTCAGAGTTATGACACTGGAAGTAATGTTAGGAAGACATCCGGGTGATCTCATATCATGTCTTGCATCCTCATCTTCATCATCCTTGAGCCATTCAACAGCTTCTTGGCGGCTGAAAGAAGTTTTGGATCAAAGAATTCCATACCCATAAGGTCATGTGCTAGAGGAAGTGGCTTTCGTGACAAAGATGGCATTTTTGTGCTTAAGTCCCAAACCAAAGCATCGTCCAAGCATGTAAAAAGTTTCTCAGGTGATGTCAGCACATAGCTCAATCGTGTTAAGCGCCTCCGAAGACATCAAATTGAAAGAACTAATTGATCCTACATGCTTCACTTATTCAGATATTTCAGTCTCTCTTGTGTAGCATGCCGCCACCTGTATGAGAATCAATTACTATTTGCAGGATGTTTGAAATGTAACTTTTTGTCGATTTTAACAATGCATATATGCACCTTGAGATCGATGTGATATGAGCGGTTTTGCAGCCTGAGAACGGAAAGAACTTTTAAATAAGCATGGTCAGTGTGTTGGCAGCAACTCAAATTGAAAAAAATGCAACATTGGATCATGAGATTGCTAATAGTTACTTTTGTTTTCTGTAAGATTGAGCAAGTATAGTTGATTGTCCCAATATGCATCTTTGTACCTTAAAATGCGTGAAATTTTTTAATACATTGTTGTATTTGTCAATTTTTTTTTTAGCTAAAAAAGAAGTGTGATTTTCTTACATTTATATTGTTAATACATTAACATTTAAATTGCATAAATTGTGATCATTTCTAATTTTAAACAAATTAAAATTTTAAAAAAAGCTTATTTTGATCACCTAAATGACTTTTCAAATGTGTTTCAACCAAACCGTCTTTCACTTCAAGTTGCTTCTCAAAGCAAAATTTACCAAATAGTATTTGCATTTTCGCAAAATCCTTTAGGCTAAATTATTTTGCATTTCTCTAAAGCCCCTTGAGAAAATTAAACCAATCACAGATCGGCCTTGAAGCTCCCTTCGGTAGGGTTTGTTTTTCTTTTATTTTTTATTTTCATCTTTTTTAAGCTTATTTTTATTTTTGGATTTTTTTTTCTTTTAATCTAATTTGAATTAATGTTAGGAAAAACAATAGGATTGTTTTGGACCTCTTGTCATTATTGCACTCTTCATTATCATAATGGTCACATAGGGAAGAGAAATATAAAAAGGTCGCACCAATATTTTTTGTTAACTAGATGGACATAATTAATAAAGAATTTTTATTGCATCAATTTGACAAATTTTAAGATTTGATTGTGCTTTTTCAAAGTTTAAAATTTTAGTGTACTATCACAATAAATTTTAGGATTTATGATACACTTAACCTTTGTTTTTTACGTCCATTGCCACTGCAAGAGTCCAAACTTGCCCAAGGGAAAAACATGGACATGCAGGGCCGATCAAGCGGTCTTTTTATATTTTCATCTTTTTAAATTTCAACTTAAAAAATAAATGAATATGAATAATAAATTAAAAACTAAGATTAGACCTTTGTATTATTCTAATTTACTATTTTACCTGTTACTTTCATACTGCTTCTCAATCCTATATTAGAAATGTTGACTTACTTTAAAAGATTGCATCATTAGTTATATTTTTCAAATGAACGTATGCGCGGGCCAGATTTCAAAACCCTTTGCGCGAGCGCGAGCCGGCTCGCCCATAAATTGGGCCTGAAATTTTGGGTTCCCACTTCGAGAAAGTGGATGCTGTAACAGCAACGACACGTGGTGCTCGTACAGCTCCTCCGGCTCAGCGCTTTCCATGTTAGCGTTGCGCTTGCTCTCTCTCTCTCTCTCTCTCTTCCCTTTGAGAAAATATTGGGTATGTCTGGTGCTCCAGCGTGGCAAACAAGAAGGCAGTAGGAAGGCGACACGTGTACTCGTGGGGGCCCACAACGAAAACAAGAAGGCAGTAGGAAGGCGACACGTGTACTCGTTGGGCCCACAATCCGGACAAACTAAGCAGGACGTGAGTGAGGCGCCATTTTGAAAAATTTTCGCTCATGTAGCTGCAGCAAAAGGACGACAGACCCTCTTTACTTTCTTCACGCCTCTCCACTCCTTCCGTAAATTCAAAATTTCAGGTCTCCTCTCTCTCTCCGGCGCTTGCTCACTCTCTCCGGCGCTCGTGCTCGTGCTATATTTGAGCCGACGTCGCTGGCAAGGTTCTTGCTCCCGTCGACGTCCGCCGCAAGCTCGCTCGACCTCACCTCTCGGCCTCTCCCTCACTCCCGCTCTCCCTCCTTCGATCTTCCCCCTGCCCAGCGCTGCCCCTCCGTGGATCACGCTCACAGCCGTGTCGTTCGAGAACTCGAACTCCCCGAAGTTGGTGTTCCGGATGGCCTCCCCAACCGGTGACACGGTCGAGGGAGCTAAGAAGGAGGCCGCGGTGGAGTAGTTCAGGGACTTGACGTCGACGCGGCGAAGCCTGAGCTCGGGGTTCTTGACACGGACGATGAGGGCGAACCCGAGGAAGGCGGCGCGGAGGATGACGATCGGGGTGAGGGCGTAGACGAAGCACTTGCTGCTGCTGTGCCTTTGGTTGCGGCGAGGCGGCAGCTTCGCGAAGTGGGTGAGCTCCACGTCGTCGCTCCAGAGGGCATGATAGGGTTGGTCGGATCTTCTTTAGGCATCGCGAAAGTCGGAGTTCAAGTGAATGCGAGAGAGCACGGGTCATTGTTCTTGATGGTGGTGCTTTCGCTTTTCTTTTTGGGTTTGCTGGATGATTGTAATCGTGTTCATATTATTCAAGCAATCATGAATAGAGAGCTTTTAAACACTATATTTGGTCTCTCTTCCTCTCTAAACCTTTTTCTTGCTACTTCTCGTTATTTTTCAATCTATATTTGGGATAGCAGATTGGATCATTTGTCTCCAGAGATCATTTCCCGTCAATTTCGCTCAAGGGTCAATCTTTATCAGCAAAGGTGTCCAGATTGATGCAAATAAAGGGTCAATCTGAGTCTTTGGTTGTTCCATGGATTACTTAACCCACAGGGCCAAAAACGTGGATGTATCATCCTAGAACGCCCCCTGGAGAAAATGACATAAAACACCTACTAGTCCATCCTTCTGTTGACTTAAAAGAATGTGCCATGGTCCTTAAAACAAGTAACCATGCTTTTGGAAACATATAATTAGCAATCCAGAGTTGTTTTGCTTTCCCATGGTTGAGTTCATTTAGATTGGAACATAAAAATTTAGTAGGGGTGACTTGATTAGGCCAATCTCAAACTTTACCTATCCGAGATAGAAAATGTTAATCAAGCATCCACATGTTTTCCTCGCTTTCACCACCAGAATGTATTGGATTGGCTCCAAACCATTTCAATCTGGTCGGCATCTTCTAAGAGAGAATGCAGAAATTTCTGGAAGCCCAAATCCAGCTTGATGCACAACAAGGACGCTAGAAATCATTGTTTATGTAGGGACATGCCTCTACAAACAGAGAATGCCAGTCTAAAAAATTGTGGGCGATCTTCTCTGTTGTTTATTTTGTGTGGACTGATGTTTTTCAAAGATACAATGGGCTGCAATTCAAGCGCTTGCTAAGCAGAACAAAGGTCAACTTGAAGAAGTTGGTTGTGGAAATTGGGACTAGAAATGTCAGCCACGTAATTGGCCTATTATGAATATTTCAGCCATATGCGTTAAACCTGTAATTTTGTGGGTAGTTCTCAACCAAACGACGTATATCACATATATCTAATATTTGGTTTTAAACCAGATTACTGTTCAGATTCCCCCATATGTGCACGTTATGTTGGTGTTCATAAACACTGTAATTTTCTGGAGAGACAAATCCTTCAAGAGGTGAAGTTGAACAAGGGGGCGATGGCAAAGGAGGAAACTCTCGACAGAGGAAAAACTGTTCCTATGGTTGATGGAAGAGGCGCAAGGCTGCTCGATGTGCTTTGGTTTCTGAAGCCCTGCACTCTGTCAAGCTGACACTTGAAATTTCGAGTGAGTGACTACCCATCTGCTCTTCTTCCTCCACCCTCCGCTGCCGTCGATCTTGCCTCAGGCTTTAGCACCTTCCTATGCCGCCTCGAACGCCCTGCGCGGGTCATCACCGGCGGAGGTTCAAAGAGCGATAGCGACAGAGGAGCACAGCACAGACCCACTCAGACCTAGCTTTCACACAGTCCCGCACGTCCGACTGGCAAAAACCTCGGACGACACACAAGAACACATCAACCCCTCAGTGAGTGACCCGTGCTCTCTCGCATTAGCTTGAACTCCGACTTTCGCGATGCCTAAAGAAGATCCCTCTGGACGCCGCCTCCGGAGCGACGACGTGGAGATCGCCCACTTCGCGAAGCCGCCGCCTCACCGCAAGCAGAGGCGCAGCAGCAGCAAGTGCTTCGTCTACGCCCTCGCCCCGATCGTCATCCTCCGCGCCACCTTCCTCGGGTTCGCCCTCATCATCCGTGTCAAGAACCCCGAGCTCAGGCTTCGCCGCATCGACGTCAAGTCCCTCAACTACTCCACCGCGGCCTCCTTCTCAGCTCCCTCGACCGCGTTGCCGGTTGGGGAGGCCATCATCCGGAACACCAACTTCAGGGGGTTCGAGTTCTCGAACGACACGGCTGTGAGCGTGATCCACGGAGGGGCAGCACTGGGCAGGGGGAAGATCGAAGGAGGGAGAGCGGGAGCGAGGGAGAGGCTGAGAGGTGAGGTCGAGTGAGCTTGCGGCGGACGTCGACGGGAGCAAGAACCTTGCCAGCGACGTCGGCTCAAATATAGCACGAGCACGAGCGCCGGAGAGAGCGAGCAAGCGCTGGAGAGAGAGAGGAGACCTGAAATTTTGAATTTACGGAAGGAGTGGAGAGGCGTGAAGAAAGTAAAGAGGGTCTGTCGTCCTTTTGCTGCAGCTACAAGAGCGAAAATTTTTCAAAATGGCGCCTCACTCATGTCCTGCTCAGTCTGTCCGGATTGTGGGCCCCACGAGTACACGTGTCGCCTTCCTACCGCCTTCTTATTTGCCACGCTGGAGCACCAGACGTACCCAATATTTTCTCCTTCCCTTCTCACTCTGTTTTGCCTTCTCCTTCCTCTCTCGTTTTCGCTTCAACGGAAATATCCCACGATCTTCGATTCCCTCAACAACGTCAGACTCTCACCGTCCCAGAGCCAGTGCCCTCCTGGCCGATGACCGCGAACAAGTCCGAAAAGCATTCGCAGGTTCACTATCTCCTCACCACCTTCCTTCCTTATTTGTGCGGCTTCCTCCGACTCCCGTCAAGTGTTGTTTGGTCCTCAATGATGGTGTTCCGTTTTTAGTGTTTGGATGTATGATCTGCTTGGAGATCACAGTCTGGTAGGAGTGATCTTTCAGCGTGTTCTAGAGGTTTTGTGCTTTTTGTTTTTGGTTGATTGGTTATTAAGATTGAGATTCTAGATCCAGTGGGGGCACCACAATCGTGTCGTTTGATTTCCAAAATAAATGAAAAAAACATAGGCTCGCATTATTACTACCTCTATTGGCTCCTAATACCTTGTAAAGGACAAAAAAACCAGTAAGTATGGAAATAAACTAAAATTTACTATAATGCCTGTGAAATTATTTTACTCCACTATTTTACACATCACTTTTATATCACTTCTTAGAACCAGTGCCGCCTGCCACGCGGTGCTCGTGCGCGCGCTCTCTTTGTTTTGTCTCCTCCTTCCTTTGTCGTTCGCTTCGAAGCAGACAGCCCAATCTTCTTTTCCCTCAGCGGCTGAAGACTGCAAGCAATTCCAGAAAGCATTCGCAGGGTCGCTCCCTCCTCCGTTTCCAGTCCACATGATGTTTGACTATGGAAATGCCCGTCGCGCGTTTGGTTGTCGATGATGGTGTTTAGTTTTTGTTGTTCGCATCTATAATCTACTTGGGGATCGTGATCTAATCGGAGTGATCCTTCGATACCGATCTGTTCTAGAGTTCTTGTGTGCGGGCTATTTCTTTAATCGATTTGATCGTTCTCATGAACGATCTTTAAGGATGCAGAGCAAATGAGAAGTTGATCTCACCCAGTTTGGCTCATAGAAATGCAGCGCAGAGAAAACTGATTAGGCAAATCTATGCCAAGACTTATGGTGAGGACCTCCTCGAGGAATTGGACAGAGAAATTACGAATGATCTGGAGGTCTGATCTTCTTTAATAATTTATATTCATATCATGAAGACGTGTCCCTCTTCTCACGGATTAATCCACATTTCTGTCTTTGTTGATTATCGATGCGTACTTACACGTTCTGTTCATAAAATCGCAGGTATTGAATTAGATGGTATTGTTATTTGCATTTTTTTTCCTACCATTGACGTCAAGTTGCAAATGTGTGAGAATCCGTCCAAGTTTTTGATGTGTGGTGTTACACGAGAGGAAAGAATTTTCTCTTAATTGACATTATTCAACTTGACAAAAATAAGCCTTCTTTGACTATTTAGCCAATATAGCTCCAAACGTCAAGGAGTTATCCACAATAAAGAAAGATCTAAAACAGGACTTTCTTGATGCATTTCTGGAATTTCATCAAGCAATAGTTGACCAATCCCAATCCATTTATCCGAAATAACCAATAAGTGTGCAAAATTTATAGAACAAAGAAGTAGTGATGTTAGTTGTGTGGATCAGTAAGTATATTATTCCAAGTTAATCATTGTTAATCGATAAGTCCATTCACATATACAAACTGGAAGGTGGGAAGGCTGCATTATTTAAGGTAGACTAGATAAAACAAGTCCACTTTCTTCTTCCGTGGTTTCACACATTACCTTTCAATTCCCACTTTGAAGTCCAATTGTGCAAATGCAAATTCTGCAACCATCATAAAATATAAATTTGAATTTTTTCCACATTAGGTCGAGATAATTGATAAACAAGGTGGTAACCATTTATAGGTATGAGTGGTATTTCATTTATCAACTAACATGGTTTCGTTCGGTCCTCTCCGATGTGGGGCAGTGGAACGTTGCAAGTTTTTCCGAGGAATTGAAGACTTTCGCAATGAGGAGGAAATATCACCAAGATTATTGACTTGGTTGTTGACTTGATGGTCCCAATTTTCTTATATAAGTACGTCTCGGTTGTTCTTGGTCCATTTCAACGCATATGTCCTTATTCTAAAACAACCTATCATGGTCTCCTCTCTTAAACAACAATCGATGTTGCTTCCTGCTTATGTCCTTCTGATGCTCAGGCAAGAAATGCCTTGTCTTGCTTCATCACGAAGCTCCTCTCTAGTGGCCCTTCCTGGTGCTAGTAACCATACGAGAAATGAGGAAGCGGAGGCACTCCTATC
Organism: Eucalyptus brandiana; assembly: GCA_014182725.1. Classification (NCBI taxonomy): domain Eukaryota; kingdom Viridiplantae; phylum Streptophyta; class Magnoliopsida; order Myrtales; family Myrtaceae; genus Eucalyptus; species Eucalyptus brandiana. The sequence continues at coordinate 29,111,789 of CM024673.1, forward strand.
ATGGAAGTCTAAGCTAGACAACCAGAGTCGCTATACTTTGTCTTTGTGGAACGGAAGCAATCCTTGTTCATGGCATGGAATCGGTTATGATCCTTTCAGGAGGATCACCAACTTGAACCTTTTGAATTCTACCATAAACAGTATGTTTCACCATCTCAATTTCTCCCAATTGCCCAACTTGGTCACCATTAAGGTTGCCAACAACTTGCTCTTCAGGAACATCACTCTGAGAATTGGCGATCTTTCCAAGCTTATTATACTTTACCTTTCTCAAAATATCCTTTCTGGAAACATTCCACCTCAACTCAGGATGTTGCAATCTTTACAATTGTGAAGCTTTCGAATAATTATTTCACCAATCCAATTCCCCATGAGATAGGTAGCTTGAGCAACTTGACCGGTCTATTCCTTTTGGATAATAAGCTTTCTGGTTTTTTCCCTAAAGAAATAGGCGGGCTTAAGTCTCTCAATTATTTCGACCTAGCCAACAACAGCATCACAGGTCCAATTCCTTCTTCCAATGGAAACATGAACAGCTTGATGATCATACGGCTCTTCCACAATGAATTTGTGAGGTCCATTCCAAAGGAAATAGGAATGTTGGGGTCTCTCAGTGAACTTGATTTGGCTTCCAATTATCTCAATTAATCCAGCCCTGAAACTCTAGGAAATTTGAGTATTTTGGTATACCTTCACATCTACAGCAACCAACTTTCTGGCCCCATGCCTCAAGCAGTAGGAAGAATGAGATCCTTCTTAGATCTTCAGCTACTAAATAATGACTTAACAGGTCCTATCCCATTGTCCATAGGGAACTTAAGTAACTTGCGCATTCTCAACATTTCCAATAACCTGATTTCTGGTCCTATTCCTTAAGAAACCATGCATAAATCTCTTAATGGACTTAGCATGGACACTAACAATCTCACAAGCTCTATCCCCAGTTCTATAGGACAATTCAACAAATTGACTGAACGGGTACTTTTCCACAACTATCTAGGGGGCATTCTTCTCATTGAGATCAACAATCTCACATGGCTCACACACCTGCAGCTGGGCGGTGAAAAATTAGTTGGCCAATTGCCACAAGATATTTGTGGTGGTAGTGTTCTTCAGTATTTTATCGCTAATGACAATCACTTCACTAGTGCGAGGCCTCGAAACGGCACGAGTTTATATAAAGTTAGGCTCCAAAACAACTGACTCAAGGAAAATGTATCCAAGGATCTCGGCACATACCCTAGCTTAGTTTATCTCGATTTGAGCAACAATAAACTATACGGTGAGCTACTACCGAGACTAGGTGAATATAGCAATTTGACAAGCCTGAAAATCTCCAACACTCAAATCTCTGGCAGAATACCCCTTGAGCTTGGTAACATGAGACAATTAAATGAACTTGACCTCTCTTCAAATAGCCTCGTTGGGATATTCCAGAAGACTTACGAAAGCTGAAGTCTCTTCTAGAGCTCTCAGTCAATGACAATCATCTCGTAGACTACATACCTTGAGAACTTGAAACATTGTCTGATCTGTCAAGAATTAACATCGCTGGAAATAACCTAAGTGGATCAATTCCTAGATAACTGGGGTAGTGTTTGAAGCTTCAGTTTTTTAATTCAAGCAGCAACAGTCTTGGCAGAAGTATTCCCATCGAGTTCAGCAATCTTAATCTCTTGAAGTTCTTGATCTGAGTCAAAATTTGTTTACGGGAGAAATTCCTGGACAACTTAGGATATTGCACTAATTGGAAATACTCAATCTATCACACAATCAGTTAAGGTTCAATTGTGTCGACCTTTGATCCAGCCTTTCATAATGCTACAATTGAAAACTTGCGAGGGAACAAAGACTTGTGTGGGGTTATTTTTAGTCTCCACCCTTGTGCAACTACAATGTCAAAAGGCAAAAACAGAAATAGAAAGTTGCTACTAATATTGTCTTAATCAGAAAAATATCTTCACGATCAAATCATACAAAATTTTTATTCAAGCAGATCGTGTTTTACAAATGCTTCGAAACAAAATTTAACGATGACAAACACCTAACCAGGCGTGTAACCGGTGAATACCCAAGTACCATCGTCTTCTTTTTTTGGGGTTTCCCTAACGGGAGCCGGAGTTGGATTTATCTCTACCGAACCAGCCGGTGGAGAAGGAGACTCCTCGCCAGAAGGTGCCGGGGATCGGGCAGTGCCGTTATTTCCCGATGGGGATGATGCAACTGCGCCACCAGTTTTGTTGCTCCTATCAGCCATCACAACAACCACCATCTTCTCATTCTTTTGGCAGTTGTCTTTATTCCCACCGATGAAGTAAAATGGTCCTGATTGGTTGAACTTGAACACGGTGTGGCCATCGACATATTTGGCGATAGGCGACGCGTCATTGCAGTTGTTGTAGTCGTTTTGGTTCACATATAGCACTGAGTCTTGGCCAGGCGTGTAGTCGAAGACTGCGGGATTAACAGAGAGAACCGACACGTCAAGATGAATTACTAATCTATATATGCTGTTCTCGCGTAAAGTACATTGCGTTAAAAATCGGACTAGTACGATAAGAAGCATCGACATACCTAGAGAGTCTCCAATTTGGAAACGGTTTCTTTCTGCCCACTGATTCAAACCATTTGCACTGGAATCAGTAGGGACGGTCCAACCGCCGGCATCTCCAACTCTGAACTCGAATGCTTCACTCCATCGCACCAACATTGTCACCCAGAGCAAGACCCGCATCACTTGAAACACTCTCTTCGTTTGGCGATCTAATCTCAACATGGGAATTGCCATTGAAGAATTAGAACAGACGAGCGATTCAGCGAGAAGAAATCTAGAATTGTCTCTTCTGTTTGGGATTGGCATGTGATCTGAGTTGGACAGAGTGGGGTTTTTGTAGGCCAGCGGCCATGAACTTTACAAGCTGTGGAGGTGAAGCTTTTGTTGCTTTTCCAGGTTCTATGATTTCCTTTGGATTTCTTAGCTATTAGTGCAAAGTGTATGTGCAATTCCACGTGGTTGGAGTAAACAAATTGTTCTTCGAGCTTCTTTCCGGGCCTCCCACCTTTTATTAAACATTGTTCTGCAAGTTTTAATATTTGCTTAGAACATTCAAATCTTCGGACTCATTCTCGAGTGGCTTGATGCCCCCGGTCAATAGGTTCGAAACCCCAAATGCTCCTCGGACTCGGAAAGTCTTTCGTTCCTCTACAATATAGGTTGGACCGTGTAATGACATAAGATAACATTAACTCAACTCCCACTAGTACGAGGCGACGGTGACGGGTTATCTTGAAATGAAGAATAATTATGACTCAAACTAAATATTCTATTGTGAAAAGCGGAGCTCCAAGCCAGTCTATATCATGAACTCCGAACTTTGGCTAGGACTATAAGAAATCTCACTAATTCTGACAAGTGTAAGAAAACATGATGTGTTCCTTCAAATTTACTCTTTTGTGTTTGTAATTTTTGAATTTATTATTCAATCTTTGTCAAATTAAAAAAATGAATAATATTAACAAATGTTGAATTAATATTTTTAGTATAAATTAATTATATGCTCTTTTTATTATTTATTTTTGCATTTATATAAAAAATATATATATTTAATATATAACGTGTCGGAATTCTTCTTTTCTTTTGGATAAATAATGCATCGACATATCGTATTATGTCATGTCGCGTGTCGCGTATCCGTGTCGATGCTACATAGCCGATGCTCACCTAAATCCAAAATCAAAGGATTGGATTGTGGGGCCAAGGGCTGCTGCCCTTGCCTGAACGTGGCCAATTTCAAAACCCCGGGCCTGACCCGTCCGGCCCATTGACCGGATCTCAAAATTTTATCCAAATCCGGCCCAACGAGCCTGGACACTGCCGCGTGCCGACGTCTCTCTCTCATCTTCCTCCGCGTCCCTCTGGTTTCCACTTCGAGAAAGCGGACGTAGTGATTGCAACGACACGTGGCGCTCGTGCAGCGCCTCCCCGCACGCTGTGACGTTGCGCGCGCGCTCTCTCTCTCTCTCTCCTTCAAAGCAGAGGCTGACTCTCTCTCTCTCTGTTTTCTCTCCTCCCTCCTCTCTCTCGTTTTCGCTTCGTCGTGAACGCACCCACACGATCTTCCATTCCCTCAACAATGTCGACTCTCACCGTCCCGCAGCCAGTGCCCCCTGTAGCCGATGACTGCGAGCAGCTCCGGACAGCCTTCGCAGGTTCCCTCTATCTTCTTCGCGCTGCCTCCTCCGATTCTCTTTTCGCGTGTTTCTTCGGTCGTCGATGGTCGTGCTCCGTTCTTAGTGTTCGGATCTGCGATCTGCTTGGACATCGTGGTTTGATCGGAGTGATCTTTCGGTGGATCGGTTGTTAAGATCGAGCTATTTCTGGGTTTATTATTTCTCTTGAATTCGGAAAAAAAAAATCAAACTTTATTGTCTAATTCAATCTTTTCTCTTTGTTGGATGGTTACCATGAACGATCTGGAAGGATGGGGAACGAATGAGAAGCTGATCATATCCATATTGGGTCATAGGAATGCGGTGCAGAGGAAGCTGATTCGGCAAACCTATGCCGAGACTTACGGCGAGGACCTCCTCAAGGCATTGGACAGAGAACTTACCAATGATTTCGAGGTCTGCATCTTCTGTAATTATTTGGATTCATCCCATGGAGACGTGTCCCTCTTTCTCTCAGATTAATCCATATTCATTCCGTATCGTCAGAGGCTGGTGGTCCTTTGGTCACTTGATCCGGCTGAACGTGATGCGTACTTGGCCAATGAAGCGACGAAAAGATGGACTTCAAGCAACCAGGTTCTCATGGAAATAGCCTGCACGAGGTCTCCGCAGCAGTTGCTTATGGCAAGACAAGCATATCATGCTCGATACAAGAAGTCGCTGGAAGAGGACGTCGCTCACCACACAACTGGAGATTTTCGTAAGGTACTGCTTTTACGCTTGCCTCAAGTTGTTCCATGACATTTCCCAATGCTGATGATTGTTCTTCTGAGCAACTTAGGTTCATACATTTTGCAATAAGTACTCTGTACAATCAAGTCTATGTAGCATTGCGATACTCAGAATAATTTCTTATTCCTGTCTGGGAAATAGTCTTTGTGATTGATGAAGGCAAGTAAACTCAAATGTGTCTGATTCAGCATATTACAGAAAGTTTGAGAATATAAGTTGTAGTGTGTTCAATTTTTAAGACAGTTTTGGAGTTTTGCAGAGAATGCTTGTTGGAATGGTGGTGTGCTTTGGAGCAGTTCCTCATATTCTGATCTGTCAATTTATTGAAGATGGTTTCATGAAACTCTAGAGACCATATACGCTACTTCATTGGACCTGTTTCTACTGTGTCAAATGAAGAACCAAGTCCATCATCAAAAGATTAGTCCTATGACAATCTGTGAAATAATTCTCATCTATCCTAAATCATATTAATTTTCATTAGGTGTTGATGTAAGTAATTTCCTCGCCTGTAGGGAAAGAACTTTAATTTGATATGGTTTCTTTGTCTCCTAGTTGTTGGTACCTCTTGTGAGCTCCTACCGTTATGATGGAGATGAGGTGAATATGACTTTGGCAAAAGCAGAGGCTAAGATACTCCATGAGAAGATCTCAGAGAAGGCTTATGGCCATGAGGATCTCATAAGGATTTTGGCTACTAGGAGCAAAGCACAGGTCAATGCTACGCTGAATCACTACAAAAATGAGTTTGGAAATGATATCAACAAGGTGAGTTGGAATTTCTATGAACTGGACCTTTCATGTTCTTTTACCTATATGTCTAAAGCTTATAGCTCCTCAAGGATGAAGAGCGCCAGGGTAGTATTCTTTTTGGTTAATAGTCATGTTGTTAAGAGGCAACTTCAAGATGTCTTGTTTCAAAATCATTGAGATGTGATAATATCACCCATTTCCGAGTTGTTCATTCACTTCCAGACTATAACGTCTGTACTATGCATCAGAACATATTGACTTTTCTTTGTTCTAGATTAAGGATTGTCTAATTCTTGATCCTTCATGTTCGCAGGATTTGAAAACTGATCCAAAAGACGAGTTCCTTACTATACTGAGAGCTACAGTAAAGTGCCTGACTCGCCCTGAGAAGTATTTTGAGAAGGTTCTTCGTCTAGCCATCAATAAGCGAGGAACAGATGAAGGGGCTCTAACCAGAGTAGTTGCTACCAGGGCCGAGGTTGACATGAAGTGTATAAGTGAGGAGTACCAGAGGAGGAATAGCATCCCTCTCGATCGTGCCATTGTCAAGGACACTACTGGAGACTATGAGAAGATGCTTCTGGCATTGATTGGCCATGTCGAGGCTTGATTTACAAGTACTCGTGAAGCTATTCCGGTGGAGGCAATATCTCTTTTTTTGGTGTGATTTGAGGCGTTTCTATTTTCCTTGCTTTCCAACAACGTGTAGTTACCAACATGCCTCCCCAGTTGTCAGTTGTAGCTATGCGAAGCAAATACACTTCTTATCATGGCGTTGGTTTATGTACTTATGAGAAGCCTTTGATTTTGATCTTTAATCGAGACTGCTAGTAAGTGGTTGTGAACTTGGTTTCCTTGCAATCATGTTATTCCAGTGCTAGCAAATTCAATGGACAATGCTGCAGAAACTGCTGATGCTATGGCCTTTTAGTTGATGAGGAACAAATATTATAACGATCGGAGTTTAAAGTCTTATTGAAGTAGCTTGAGGATATCCATCAAATGTTTGTGTTGTTTTGCCAGAGGATGTCCATCGGGGTGGCAGAATCTCAACCATAATGCTTATTGCTTAGGGTCATTTCAGCTTCATGTGGAAACTACAGATTGCATTGCCATTTTCATCTCTTATGACACCTCCATCAGGCACGAATGCTATCCGAACCATCTAACATTAAACCACCCACAGGAGCCTTGGAGATGCTTTAACAGTATCATGGCAATCTCTTAAGTTGCTTACCACCACACCCCCACTTCCCACAAGAAATTCAGCTGCTAATTGCAAATTGATGCGAGGCTGATCTCAATACGCACAACCATGATGCAATGGCGATGGAACATTTTGCAGCACACCTGAGGAAGCCTTATCAATTAATCCGTTACGGGTTCAGATCAGATTAAAATCCCAACAGGGAAGTGCCAACAGGCACGAGGCCCATTGGGGTGGGTTTCTAGGGTTGATTTCCAAGTTCAAAAGTTGGAGTGGGCCCAAAAAAGGAGGAAAAAAAAAAGCAGGGATGCAAACTGATGGCCGAAAGAGCACCAACTTGATGGATGGACAAGCAGAAGTTTCCCTACTCGTCAAGAGCAAGAGCAAGAGCAATCCCAGGACATGAAGTGAGGCATGACCACGGGTAGAATCTTCAGAATATTTTCGTTCCAGGCCCAACAGTGTTCTTATTATGATTGTCCTCCAATCTCCAAACCAAATTAGGCTTGTCAGCAGAGCATGCGCCTTCTCAAAGTTGAGAGGATCATGTTGTAGCGAATTGTTGGACCAAGAGGAAAAGAAAGATTCTTCCCTTGAACCTGTCAAGCCCCCTACACTTGGAATTCTCATGACCTTCACATGATGGTTTGACCAAACCCTTGAGCAATACCGTCGCCAAGTTAGACTCCCAACGCTAAGGGACTCTTCTTCAAATGAAGTTTGGGTTGGCATGGTTTTCTTACTTAGTATTAGTAACTTAGTCCAAGCATATTGTCAACTTAAGCAATTGAAATGTTTATAATGTCTTATGACCTATTCATTGTTATAATAGTTTGCTTCTCCTCTATCTCTTTTTTGTTATTATTTTTTTTTATCAAGATCTCTCTTTCCCCGATCCTCAAAATGACTCCTGGTGTGAACTAGTTATAATGTTTACAATTTTATCATTAATTCAACTAATTTGCATAGTTTTGTGATTAGCTTATCATGTCTTCATATCCTCACTATCTTAGTTCACCGGATATAAAACCAACTTGACGAGATTTCGTGATGACTAGTTTGTATATCTTGTAAGTGCCCCCTAGAGATATATTCTTCCAGTATTTATGGAATCATTCTCATATCTTTCTAACATTTGAAGAAGTGATTTTTAGAGTTTATAGATTGAGGAAATTGGGGTTTCGAACCCAATTAAGATTTAGCTTATTGGATCATAATTGTAATTCTCGATCGAGGAAAGGAAATCCAATGGTGATATGGGCTACTTTTTCGGTCCATGGAGCAGCTTCAGATGCAGGTAAATGATAATGGCTGTTTCGAGGAGAGTGAAGTTGAGGGTATATGAAGAGTTTAAATTTAAAGTGGTGTGCATGCATTTCCAGCTATTCATGGTGTGAAAACAACAATGTCCTTTAAGAATACTTGCTTAAGATTAGGTTTACCAAAGTTTAACATTTCGAGATATCCTTTACCAAAAAAAAAAAAAAAAACATTATCGAGATAGACCATCTCATATTTGATTGCTATTAATATCTAAGATCAATCTCATACCAAGCTCATACTTGACAAATAAATAATACTCGTATTTGAAAAATAAAATATCAAAAGATCAATCTCATGTTGGATTTATATTTAACAAATAAATAACATTGAAAAAATCAATCAAATAAATATTGATCATCGCAAACAATTTATATAACATGCTCTGCAAATGAGCCATTATAGTAAATCACCCATCATAGAAGGGAAAAACGGTATATGTTTAGAAGGTCCTATTACATGACTGTGTATGTTTCAACAATAAATATAAGGATAGGGTATAATGAGTGACTATTGTTATGATTAGTTATATGAATACCCATTATGACTAAATATTTTGTGGAATTGCATAGAAAAATGATATTAACAAATCAATAAAGAACTTATATAACGATAGATCATATCTAACAAATAAATGACATTAATGTCTCAAATCTATGATAGATAACATGCTCGCAAATAGTTGAACAGTGCAGAAATATTTATTATAACATGATAATTTATATTTAACAAATGAAAAATAGTTAAAAATTTTATGACATGATATCCCATGTATAATAAATAAATAAACAAATTTATACTAAATCTCTGCTAAAGTATCGATAATAACGTAATCCATCATCACAAAATATTGCTAGAACATATTATACAAATAAATGATATTAGCTAATCAACTAAAAAAAGTTACCAGTGCCTTGGTATTACTTCTCCAAGAAAGATGGGATAAACAACTAAGATGTCAACTTTCGTCGCAAGCAAGTGCTGCTTCACCAAGAAATGGCACATAAATTGGTATTTTTTCAGACTTATAGTAGAAAAGATAAGGCACATCTTTTAAAGCGATGAAGACAAGTATCAATCAACGTTAACCGTATCAAATAATTATCTTGAAGTAACAATCTTTTAGGAAAATATGAAGTATATAGTGTCGATCCCGTGCAATGTATGGACATCTTGTTAACATATAAGAAAATGAGAATACTAGAACCTTCCTCTATTAATGTGAAGTCATAAATGTATGAGAACCTGTACATGTCATGCCCTGAACCTTCCCTCGTTGTGGGAAAATAACATTTGCATGATTAATTTGCAACGTCCCACGAGATGCTACTATCTCGTTACTTTTATCTTTTAGTTAAGCACAAGCAAGAACGTGCAACTATAATACCCAATCAATAAATACTTGTTGACACATAATTTTGGAAAAATAAAATTGTATTTTGAAAAGAAAAAATAAAAAAGGGGAAAATTGATTTGATTGATTATGCATGGAAGTTTGAAATTCTGATGAGTATTCAGATTTTGATAAATGTAGAAACAATTGAAAAATCAAGCGAATTAAAGGCAATGATTTTAATAAAATGGAAGCCAAACCCAAAATCGATGAGGATAATGATCAAATTGATAAATCAAAAGGAAAGTATCAAAAATTATACTCATCGATGAGCTGTTTGCAAAAATCAAAACGAACTTAGATGCGTTTTTGGTAACGTGAATGAAAAATCGAAATGTAAATTTGCGATGGCAAAATAAATTTATAATTCCCGCAATCAAGGAAGCACAACTTTCTAAAGATCAATAGAGGTTTTCACTATAAAAGGGCTACAATTCGTGAGAAATTGGGGGGCGAATTCAGAAAAATTTCAAGAGAAAACTCATGCGACAAAAAAAAAAAAAAAAAAAAAGTCTTCGTCCATCTTAGTCAAAGAGAAAAACCTTTTTCCCTCCTTTCTCTGACAAGAAAAAGAAAACGTCAGGGAGAGAAGAGACAGAGAGAAACGTGAGGGGACAAGTGAGCGGAAAAGATAAAAAAAATAAAACGGAAAGGAAGAAACGCTGTTCTTCTTCCTCGCCCGTCTCTCCGCCGCTGCAGGTCCCCGTGCGCGCCACCGTTGCTCCGCGCCTCCGCCCGCGAGAGAGCACCCGACGACCACCTCCCTCCGAATCACGCCTCCGCACCCGCGAGCCCATACCAGCAGCCCCGCTCATCTCCCTTGCCGGTCACTACCCAGCGGCCGGAGCTTGGTCCCTGCTCGCTACGCCAACGCTGCTCGGCAGCCAAAGCCCGAGCCCCCTTTGCTCGCCGCACCTCCGTCCGAAGCCCCTTGCCGACGTCTCATTTTCCCGTCGCCAGCGACCTGCGAGCCCAACGCCTGTAGCCGCGCCACCGTCCGCGACCGCCTGGCGCCCATCCCCTGAAGCTCCGAACCTCTGCTTGACGCCACAGGAGTTCACGCCGCCGCTCTGCCGCCCCGCCGGACGCCGCACCGCCTCCTGTGCTATCCTCTGACTGCACCTCTGCCAGACGACCGCACCTGCCCGCCAGCCTTCGCCCGGTGTTCAATCACCAGCAGCGTCGTGCCGCACCTCCGCCTGCTACCAGCAACGTCAGCACCTCCACGTCGTCACCGCCGCCCAGCCTACGTCGGAGCTCCGAGAGTCGCTGCCACCGCTGCTCCCGCTGCCCAACTCCCGTGCCAAAGCTCGACCACGACCCCGGTGCAAATGATCGGTTTCTTTTTTTTAATAAAAAAACAGTCAAGGTAGTTTACTTTTTATTATTATTATTATTTGACCTTTTATCTTTTATCAGGTTTAGTTGTTATTGTCTAAATTAGAACATTAGATCTCGATGTTCATTTTATGTATATTATAAGCATTATCTGTAGGGATTTTGTCCGAAATTAATATAATTATTAATTTGATCCAAGAGACATCGGATCATTTTTATAATTATTTTTAATTTTTGAGCTTTTTGGTAGAATCTCAATTGTTAAATCATAATAATTATTTAATTTGGTCCGTAAGACTTCGGACCAGATTTTTTAATTATTCTAAGTTTTGTGATGATTAGGGTTAGAATAATTGTTAATTTAACCTTGTGAGACGACGGGTTATTTTTTTCAATTATTTTGATCCTTTATTTAGTGATTATATTAATTGTTTAGATTTAACCCTTATTTAACAATTATTCAACTTAAAAAAAACTAAAAAGAAACTAAAAAATCAAAAATCAAAATATTCAAAAAAATTGCATAAGCATATAGGACATTAGGGTTTAATATAATAGACACGTAGGTTTAATTAATCAAATTTTTAGGATTATATTTCTAGTATTACATTTTTAGATAATATTTTTAGGACTACATTTTTAGATTTTTTTTTAAAAATAAGTTAGGATTAGACTTAAATGGCCGTTTTAGGGTTTTAGATATAATTGGCACATTTTCATATTCTCATCCTCTTTTTTAAAAATAAAAAATAGTTTCCTAAGATAGGATAGGGTTTAAGTCAAATTAATCCCTAGAATAAATTAGAAAATTATCCCTTTTTAGATAGATTAATTAGGGTTTTCATAAAGTCTGAATTCCAACAAAAAATTGAAATAGGCACATGTTAACTAGTTCGCATAATAGAGGCATTTAATCAGAATTTGTTCATTAGTAAAATTAGGTCATGAGGTGCATGTTAATTAATTTGCATAATAGACCCATTTAATTAGAATTTGCATATTAATAGGATTAAGTCATTTAGTTTTAAAATGCATTTTTATAAAAGAACTCCAATTTTTAAGAAAATCCAAAAAAAAAAAAAATGATTGCTTGCTTTGTGTGATGCAATTTATTTATTTGAATGTTTTAAATAATGGATGAGTACCCGTGTGGTCACCACATTTGCATGATAGTAATTTAGGTTAAAATAAATCAGCTGCTTGCAAAAACATTTTGAAAATTAAAAGAAATGGTACCGAAAGGGCATTAGAAAATTCTGTAACCAAACCAAGTCCCCGCACCCTTGGGCCTCCTGTTCGTAGAAGTAAAATAAATCTCATTTACTTAGGTGTCTAGTCGACCTATCATAAACCAATTAGTGGCGACTCTTAGATAATAACCTCTTGCATGTTTAAAAATTTAGACTTAAGTCGCGATTTGATATAGGCTTGGGAGAGCCCGAGCTAAGTGTAAAAACTTAGCAGTCCATTAACCTAGTTTTAGGTGGTGTACCCGAAATTTAGGTCGTGACAATACTAAGTTGATAGTAACGAAAACACATACACAAACACACTACTTATATTATGCTTCATTAGGATCGAAAGGTTGCATTTACAAGCTTGCTTAATTGGGCCATTGCGATTACATTCAAAAGGGATAGAAGGTTAGTCCTAACTCCTCTACAAGGATGGCGTCAAAAGCTAGTATCCCCATGGTTAGGCCGGCGTCCTTATGAGACGAGGTTGGAATCAGTCACCAACTGTCTGGCAAATTCAACACCATGACATTTGGTGAGGATTTGTTGAGGCCTTTAGGTGGTTCAACATACCTCGAAGGGTCCAAAATAACCCCCATTAAACCAAACATACCAAGTTCGAACTAGTAAGGAACTAAATGCCCTACACCAGCATCCACCCACATCATGGTGGTACATTGTTTCAATTTTGCTGACTACCCATGCTCCAACAACATTTGTTGAGGTCAAATGTGGGACCCTCTCTTGATTTAAGATTATGTCTTACCTTCTTTTTTTTTCTTTTTTTTGCTTTTCTTTGTTCATTTCCATAGATAATGATCAGACTTCCTATATCCATACCCACTTTTGATAGTAAGTGCTCTATTTTGAGGAACAAAATTGGTGTCCCTCTTTTTCAAAAAATAGTTCATTTAGTAGATAGACGACTAATAATTATGTTAATGAGTTGTATATTCTCTTTTGTACTAGGCAATTATTATTTAAAAAATAACCTTAGCACGAGTAAGAGAAAAAAACAATCATCTACTATTTTTAGTATGCATTTTGTTTAATTATAATTTTTATATGTGTCATTACATTGTAGTTTGTATATTTTAACCTCTCTTCTTTCATTTTATTGAGAGAATCCAATAGTCCAATTTTTTGTTACTTTTCATGCCATTATTTCATGATATCCAAAATATGAAAAAGTTGAGTAAATAAAAAAATTTAAACATCAATTATTATCACAAAATGCAAAAGAAAATGCTTCCTAAAACATTGTTACGTATAATATTATCTTTGCTTTGATTACGCGATTGTTGACAAGAATTCATGACAACTGTAATGACACTACAAGACAACCCAGTCAAACCATTTGCAAACTTATTTTTTTGTCAATTCTAAATGCATCGGAATTTTTCATAAAATCATCAATTAAAAGTAAAATTATCCTCAAAATACAAATGTACTGCAATAATAGCAAATTGCATATGCAACTTAATAAGAGATATTGTTCGTTCGATTGCTTGGCTCCCCTAAAAAAATTTACAAAAATTTACTCTCTTGAAACTATATATGTATGTAGGAATAATTTTCAATGTTATAGTACCATAGCTCCAAATGAACTAGTTGACACGATTGATTGTTGTTCTCCATTTGTTGTTTCATCATCAGCGGATATATTTTAAATATTTGGTTGCTCTTCAATATTGTCCTCCATAATGACTGGACTACAAAAAATAAAACAATGAAAGATGAGTATATTGTATATAATGTATTCATCAACCATAATATTCCACCTTTGAGTAAATTATGATAATTTTGTACCAAAAGTCGAAGTCGAAACATTGAAAATCATGATGATTTTAAGGGAAAATAAAGTTAATAACTAGCGAAATAAGTTTAGAAGAAGACATATATAAAACGTTAAACTGTAATGTGTGTGGAAGAAGCAGATAGAGTGAAAAAAAAGTTGCTTGAGACGATGTGTGTGGTTTTTTCTTTTAATAAAATAGATACAAAAGAAAACAAAGAAATAATGTAAGAAATAATCTTAAATCAAGAGTGAGACTCGCAATGAATAATGTAGTTAATTTAAGGTGAAAATAAGGGTGTCAAGAGCCAATAAACATGGATGAAATGCCTAGAGCCTTGATTTATCCTAATTTGCTGTTTTGCTTGTGACTTTCACACAATTGTTCATTCCTATATTAGAAATTTGGACTTACTTTAAAGATTGCATTATCAATTATATTTTTGAAATGAACGTGTGTATGGTCCGGCAAGATCTCAAAACCCATGCGCGACCCGGCCCGCCCGTTAATCTGGCCTGAAAAATTTGTCCAAACCCGGCCCAACAGGCCCGGAGGGGGCCTGCCTACCGCGTGCCTCATCTCCCTCATCTCACTCCTCGTCCCTCCGGTTTCCACTTCGAGAAGCCCGATGTAGGAATTGCACCGACACTCGTACCCCTCTCTCTCTCTCTCTCTCTCTCGCCTTGGAAGCGGAGGCCTAGTTCCTCTCTCTTGTTTCGTCTCCTTCTTCTTCCTCCTCTCTCTCTCTCTCTCTTGTTCTCGCTTCGACGTGAACGCAGAGCCGGTGCTCTCCATGGCCGATGAATGCGATCAACTCCGAAAAGCATTCGCAGGGGCACGCTATCTCCTCGCCACCTTTCTCATTTCTTCGTGCTCCCCTGTCGTGCGTGGTCCAGTCCGAGTGATCTTGTGGTGGCGATCTGTTCTAGAGTTCTTGTGCTTTCTTTTTGGGGTGATCAGCTGCTAAGGTCGAGCTGTTTTTGGGTCCAGAAGTGATCAGGAGATGCAAAAAAATTCGATCGATCATTATGATTTCCTTTTGAATTCGACATGATTATCTCACTGTAGCTGCAACATGTTCACCAGTACAAAGTAAAGAAATTGTTTTCCTACCTTGAGCCCGGCATGTAGTGTGGTCTTGGAAAAAAAAAAATCACACTTTATTGTCTAATCTAATCTTTTCTCGTTTGATGATTCTCATGAACGACTTGAAGGATGGGCAACAAATGAGAAGTTGATCATCTCCATATTGGCTCATAGGAATTCAGTGCAGAGGAAGCTGATTAGGCAAACCTATGCCAAGAATTATGGTGAGAACCTCTTCAAGGCAGAAACTTGTATTTTGATACAGTTTGTTTGTCTCCTAGTTGCTGTTGTTGGTAGTTTGTTTATAAAACAAATGAAGAGGTGCCTTCTCCTACATCGAAAAGATATGAGTGCGCATGTGGATGAGATTTGACAATAACCAAAGATCATTATTTTTATTTTTTGAAAAAATTCAGATTTATTTCTATAAAAATTAAATATAAAGTCTTGTTGAAACAATACGACTGTTTACGAAAAGTTACGATTATATTTTATATTTTATTTATTTAATTCCGAATTTTTTTATGTCTTTTCAACGTAAACTTTGAGACGTAATTTTTTTTTATGACCTAGGGAAACTCGTACAAATGGCGGTTGGCGGGCAAATCCTGGGCCGCACAAGAGAACCACCACCCCATGTAAGCGTTTAAGGCACAAAGCGCCTTTGTTGGGTTTCGAACCCCTCATCTTGAGGCCAAGGATCAACGGAGCCTTATCCACCGTGGTGAGTGGTTTGAGTGGTTTGAGACGTACTTGTTCATTTTACAACATTTCTCGAAATTTTGCCTTTGTTCTTTTTTGCAACCTTTTGAAGAGTTGTCTTTATTTGAAAGAAAAAAATAAGTAACGTTGTTTTGAGATCAAACAATCATCTTCTTCCAGTTTTGTCTTCTTTTGAAAGATTATACAGTCATTGTTTTCAATTGTTTCCTATGAGAGATCTTGGAGAAATACTAGAATTGCTATCTAATATTTTCATTTGAGACTTTTTGTTGTATCTTAAAGGAAATTTGCCGGTGACCATTAGCAACATTGTGGGACAAATAAATCCTTAAAAAAAGTGATATCACGCATCAAAATCCGATTTGATTACTCTAAAGATCTAACTTTATTGTTCTACCCAATTCGAAGCTATATTTTCTCAGCAATTTTAAAGATTTATTTTGCAACTATTGAGTCAAGTGGATGAAAGTTATGAATCAAGCGCCGGTTGTTGATGCAAGCCTTCATCGTCTGATCCACGCGTTCTTCGTCCATTCACAAAATCAATTGGATCTTCTGGTGGAGTTACTGAGGATCAAGGAAATCCGGA
This sequence comes from Eucalyptus brandiana, assembly GCA_014182725.1. NCBI lineage: Eukaryota > Viridiplantae > Streptophyta > Magnoliopsida > Myrtales > Myrtaceae > Eucalyptus > Eucalyptus brandiana. Next base: position 29,128,191 of record CM024673.1, read on the forward strand.
GGATCCATGAGTCTTTTCTTTTCTTTCCTTCACTTTTGTTATTTTTGCGCATGATGATTGGGGGACTCGATGACAAGAGAGATTTCGGCAAGAGCGATCCGCAACATATTATGCGCACCGTGGGGGGTTTGATTTTATCGAATCCCGACATGGGTTGTGGGTCGCCATGAGGAATGTGCCAAAATGCTAATATGAGAGTTCCTTCTTCTTCTACTTCTTCGTTCTCTCTTTGTATGTTTCGGTGTTTCGTTGTTTTGTTACTGCAATTGGGTGTCTGTGATTCGATTGCTCTTCGTCTGGTAGACAGTGCTTCCGTTTAACTATGAATGTTTGGCTCGCTTCTGGAGATTCTCAATTGGGATGCCCCATGGGTGGATGGTGCAGGATGCCTCAAAGTTGAAATGCCCCATGAGTTGGGATGCTCCCTGAGTTGGGATGCCCCAAGAATGTTGGAGATATAGAAGTAATAATGAATCAAATGCATTATCATGTGCATAATATTATTTTAAATTAATTACCTTGTGCTAAAACATGGTATGCCATATGCATATAAGTCTAGATGTAAGCATTGTTGAATGATGATTACTGTGATGTGTGAAAATGCGAAAGAAAAAGTCTACTCATGTTTTATCACATTTGCTAGATTGTTATGCATTTACTTGGTGTGCACCAGGTGAAGTGGTAAGAGGAATTTTCTAACTCAAAACTAGAATCTTTACTAGGCTTTGGCTCATTCCTTTATTTATTTTCATATGTGTAGGATGGACACAACTCAACCTTTGTGCTATGGAGTTCCTATCCATTATGAATGTCTTTATGAAAATTTGCTTAAACCTGAGTCTAGAAAGAATAGTGTATACCAAGTGTAGTTCTACTGCGCAGGTTGATGTGGGAGGTTTCATGGAGTGGGTCCCCTAAAGATTTGTCGCCTAGTATCAGAACCTGGACGGCGAGTTGGTTTGTCTGTTGAGGGGCTTCGACCTTGATGATGGTGGCGACGCAACGGAGGGAGAAGTTATCGATCCATGACTTTGGTATGGACGTTTGTATAGGCAGGCTTTTGAAGTATAGTATGAAGATTGGTCTCCCTAACCCCTACCTAGACTTTTGTATCTAGCTCGTAATGTAGTAAAGTAGTGAACTTAAATGTGGTATAAATAAAAGAAATATAAATATGTTATCTATATTCGTACGGCTTTCTTTCTGATGGGATTTGGAAAACGTTTGATTACGCTTCTGCATGCTAAAAGAGAATGATTTTTCCGCAAGACTTGTTTGTTCGGGTGTCACACATATATTGGTAATAAATCTTTGAAAATAACTATTTATGTATAGATTATATATGGAAATACCTATACTTTATATATTTAAAAAGGCTCTCACTAATTTCATACCCAATTTAAAAACACAGCTTTAGCAGTTCAAATGTTTATAATGTCTTATGACCATTTCATGGTTATGATATCTTGTTCTCCACTGTCTCTTTTTTGTTATCATTTTTAATCAAAATCTCTCTCTTTCCCCATCCTAAAATGACTTCCTGTGCGAACTAGTTATAATGTTTATAGATTTAACGTTGATTCAACTAATTTGCACTGCTCCGTGATTAGCTTGTCTCATCTCCAAATCTTCACTATCTTAGTTCATTGGATATAAAACCCACTTGAGGAGATTTCGTGATGACTAGTTTCTACAGCTTGTAAGTGCCACCCAGAGATATATTCTTCCAGTATTTATGGAACCATTCTCATATCTTTAGAACATTTTGCGAGAGGGGTCGTTTGACCCCTCTTGACGCATGGATAATCTACCAATCATGGTTTTGAAGAGTGATTTTTTAGAGCTTATATAGATGGAGGAAATTGAGGTTTCGAACCCAATTAAGATTTAGCTTATTGGATCGCAATTGTAACTCTAGATCAAGGAAAGGAAATCCATTGGAAATTTGGGCTACTTTTTCGGTCCATGGAGCTGCTTCAGATGCAGGTAAATGATAGTGGTTGTTTCGAGGAAAGTGATGTTGAGGGTATTTGAGGAGTTTAAATTTAAAGTGCTTGTATGCATGCATTTCCAGCCATTCACGGTGGGAAAAATAAAAGTGTCCTTTAAGAATACTTGCTTATGATTAGGTTTAAAAGAGTTTAACAGTATCCCCTTATCGGCGTGGAGGAAAAATAGGACTATTGGGGGCTGGAGTGGGTAAAACAGTACTCATTATGGTGCTCCCTCGGCAAAACTGGGATAAAGTTGAAGATCATCTCATACTGAGTTAATACTTGACAAGTAAATAATACTCATATATGAAATAGAAAATATTAAAAGTTCAATCTCATATTGGATTCATTTTGACAAATAAGTAGCATTATAAAAATCAACAAAATGTATATCCATCATCACAAACAATTTATATAACATGCTTTACAAATGAATCGATATGATAAAATCACCAAAGGGGGAAAAAATACATGTTTAGAAGGTTTTATTACATGACTACGTATATTTCCACAATAAGGATAGCATATATTGAGCAATTCTTGTTATGATTAAATGGTTATACAAATACCCATTATGACAAAATACTTTGTTGAATTGCATAGAAAATTGATATTAACAAATTGATAAAGAGCTTATATAAGACAAAAGACCATTCAACAAATAAGTGATATAAATGTGTCTAAAATATAAGATACTCGCAAATAGCTCATCGATGTAGGAATATCTATTACAACATGGTAGTTTATATTTAACAAACAGAAAATCGATATATATATATAGGAATATCTATTACAACATGGTAGTTTATATTTAACAAACAGAAAATCGATGTATATATATGTATGTATGTATAACATGATAGCCCAAGCATAACAAATAATGATATAAATATGTGCTAAATCTCTGCTAAAGTATCGATAAGAATGTAACCCATCATCACAAAAATGCTAGAACATTATTTGCAAATAAATGAATATCATAAAATGATAATAAATGTATATTACCAAATCAACAAAAAAATATTACCACTGCCGAGGTATTGCTTCTCTAAGAAAGATGAGATAAATAACTATAATGTCAATTTTCATCACAAATGTTGCTTCGCCAAGAAATATCAAATAAATTGGCATTCGTTCAGACTTATTGAAGGAAAAATTAGGCACATTTTGGAAGGAGATGAGGACTAATATCAATCAATATTAAGTGTATCAATAATTAACTTAACTTAAAGTAACAATTAGTGCTCGATTGACGACCAACTTTTAGGAAAATATAAAACATATAGTGTTAGACCTGTTGGGAATAACGGATCCCCGAAAACCGGATTCGACACTAAATCGAACCCCTAAATCAATGCGGAAGACGAAGCCCGGGAATAACACGTATCACCGATCGTAAAGCACACCACGGATTCGAGCGTACCTTGTTAGCCACAGATTAGACACCGACGCCGATAAGAGGAAGAAAATCTGGCCCTGTTCGATCCGATGGCGCCTTGAAGGGAAGAAGAACGATGCCGTTTGCCTTACTGTTCTTTTTGGAAGAGAGAGTGCGCGGGAGAAGGGAAGCGTACGTTCGTTTCCAACTGGTGCCATCTCTCTCTCTCTCTCCTCCCTTTTATACCTTCCCCCATCCACGGGCCCTATTCCCGTGAGCCGGGCCTTTTGGGCCCAGCATGGGCGGACGGGCCTTAAGCCCATCAACAATTAAATCCATCATCTCCCACTCGCACATGGTGGGCCGAACAGAATTCTCTTTACCTCTCTTCAACATTCATACTGGTGAATAATCCGTGCGACCAGCATACTTTGAGAGCTCGTTGCTATACATCTATTAGGAATATATAGCAGCTCATAATGGGCGTCACACTCCGAGTAGATTTAGTATGCAGTACCCTAGATCGATCGATCATATTTTACATCTCTCTTGATCTCTTTTAAACAATGATATATATATTGTATTCACAATTATGATTATCACAAAGACAGTCATAATTGGTTAACCGGTGAATACAAAACTACAATGTGATTCTCCAAAATCGATCTTCCCCTTTCCTTCAAACTCTCAATTTCAGTCCAGACTTGCTTTTCTAGAAATGCCCCATTAGATCGAATCACTCATGACCATTGGCAACATCCTAAGATAGCAAACACTAAGTAGAAATCTTGAGAATAAGTAAGAGTCATGAGGGGACTAAGAAATTGAGGAACTCTCTTCCTCAAGAGTCTCACACGACATAAAAGTTGAGATCAAACTTTTGTCACTTTTATTGGTCGTCTCATGCATACGTAGTATGAAATACGTATTACGGTATTAACTCATTTCCCATGGAGCGTATGTCTACACTTTCAATACCGTACAGATGATAGTTCGGACATACCCAATGTCTAACTTGAGTTCACGTATCTACTCATTCACAAAATTCATCGAACTCACATCCGGCATCTTAGACGGATAAGGTAAAATATGTGGAGTATTTTACTTTCGGACATAGTAAGTATTATATCCTCATCTTAACACCTAGTTAAGGCGACATACATGTTTTAAGCTTGAGCTCTCGATTATCACCTAGATAATAAGCTTAAAGACAGTCCCATCTCTATTTATCACACAGTAAATAGAGGCGATTACCCGTGTGAGTGGGCTAATCTTATATCTGTCCGACATACTTCTCAACTTAAAGTAATGCACTAAGCATTAAGATGCATAAAGATCAAACAAAGATTCATAGGCATTAATGATGAAAACACAAATTCATCAAATTGTGAACACTTAGGGAAATTACAATATTCAAGTACATCGGCCTCTACGCAATCCTAGATTTCATATGGCCACAAAACACATATCTAGGTATTGGCTTTGTCATAGGATCTACTACCATTCTATGCGTAGTATGTACTCTTAGTTCACATCTTTTCGTGCAATCATATCCTTGACAAAATTATACTTGGTATCTATGGGTTTGGTCTTGCCATGATATTTTGGATCTTTGGTGTACACTTTTGCTGCTTGGCAATCACGCTTAATCAACAATGAATCCGCAGCACTTTCAATAACACCTAAATGATCCAAAAATCTCTAAAGCCAAACATCTTCTTATACTACCGCTGATAATGCCACGAACTCAACTTCCATCGTGAACAAGGCTATACACGTTTGTTTCTTACTGCTCCAACATATGGCGCCATTATTCGGTAAGAAAACAAAGCTAGAGGTAGATTTCCTTTCATTTAAATCTCATCCCCAATCGAATCGGGATAGCCTTAGAGTCGCGGATCCTTTCATTTATAACTCATCGTATAATCGCGGTCCCTTTAGATACCTCGGTATTCTCTTAACGGCTTTCCATTGTGCTTGACCTGGGTTGGATTGGTATCTACTCACCATTTCAACTGCAAAAACATATGTCGTCTTGTACACATCATAGCGTACATCAAGCTTCCAACAAAGACTAGTATAAGGAACATGTTTTATTTGTTCCTTCTCTTGTGGAGTCCTTGGACACGCCTATGGCTCAATCCTTCACCTTTTGCAATAGGAGTGTCTATGGGTTTACAATCTTGAAATCTTAACTCCAAGAATATATGCAACATCACCCATGTCCTTCATCTCAAAATTGGAAGATAACCAACTTTTGACAGTATTGACAAACTCCATATTACTTCTGGCAATTAGTATATCATCAACATATAATGATATGATCACAAATTGATCATTGGATCTTTTGATATATACACAATGATCATCATCTATCATTGTAAAGTTATATGCCATTATGGCATTATGAAAACGTATATATCATTATCTTGACGATCGCTTAAAGCCATATATCGACCCCCAAAGTCGACATACCTTTTCTTCTTGGCCTTTCACTATGAAACCAAAGAGGGTTGTTCCATATATGTTTCTTCCTCTAATTCTCCATTGAGGAAAGCAGTCTTTACATCCATTTGATGTAACTCAAGATCCATACTTGCCATTATTGCCGAAATAATGCGAATCGAGGTAAATCTCACTACGGGAGAAAATATATCTTCATAATCAATTTCTTCCTGTTGATTATACCCCTTCGCCACAAGGCGAGCTTTATGCCTTTCTATCGAGCCATCAGCCTTTCGCTTTATTTTGAGAACCCGGTTGTTTCCAATAGCTCTGCGTCCTTTTGGAAAATCAACCAGTTCCCAAATATGGTTTGACTTCACTGACTCCATTTCCTCTTTCATTGCATGAATCCATTTTTCCTTATTAGGGCAATTTAGAGCCTTATTAATATTTCTTGGCTCATCCTCATCTTGTGGAGTAACCATAAAAGTTTCACTTTCAATGTCAAAACATTGACAGGGAATACTTTGGCGACTTGTTCACCGTATGGGAGATTGTACACTTAGCACATCATTCCCCATCATGCTCCCACTTGGATTAGGTAATGATGATGTTGTCACATCAGGTGGTTGCAATTGAGAATGAGTTGAATTCAATTCATCACATCTCATATTACTCCCACTTGGACGAACTCTACTAACATCATTATTTTGATCCAAGGTTTCAAATAGGGAACAATCTTCCCTTATTTCGCCCTTCTTAGGAAATTCATCCACTAAGGATGTGACATCCCGTGATTCAAATTCAGTTATACTCCCACTTTCCTGCTCACCTATGAACACATACCCTTTCGAGTGTTCGCAATATCTCATGAAAATACTCTTATTTCCTTTTGGACCCAATTTCCCAAACTTGTGAGAGGACTCATGTGTATAGGTAGCACAACCCCATGCCTTAAGAAAACTTAAGTCCGGTTTTCTACCTGTCCATAACTCATATGGGGTGGAAATAATTGATTTAGAAGGCATCCGATTAAGTATATTGGCAGCAGTTAACAACGCATCACTCCAAAGAGTGATAGGTAAGTTAGCATACGCCATCTTGGACCTAACCATTCCAAAGAGGGTTCTTTTATTCTCTCTACAACACCATTTTGTTGAGGAGTATATGGAATAGACAACTATCTTTATGTTCCTTTTTCATCACATAATTTTCTGAACTTATCAGATAAATATTCTCAACCTCGATCGGATCTAAATACCTTTATTTTCTTGTCTAATTGATTTTCTGCTAGGTTCATAAACCTTCTGAAACAACTTATGCTTCAGATTCATGATAAATTAAATAGACATATCTGACTCGAATATAATCATCTATAAAAAAGTGATGAAATAAACAGCCCATCGCCTTCCTCTCACATTCATTGAACCACAGACGTCCAAATGGATTAAATGCAGAGGAAATTCAGCTCTTTTATCTTTTTCTAAATGGTTTCATTGTTATTTTCCCTACTAGGTAATGCTCACTTATGGACAAATCGACTTTTTCAATATTGCCCAACAAGCCCTCTTTGACTAGTCTATTCATATGTTGTTGGCCCATATGACCAAGTCTAGCATGCCACCATATTCACATCATTATCATATAAGGTAGAAGACGTGAAACAAGGGAATAACATATTGACATCATCATAGTCAATATTTAGTACAATAAAACCATTCAGTAAATGACCACAACCATAGTAGTTTGTATCTAAACACAAATCTACACATTTATTATGGAAGTTCATACCAAAACCAAGCTTAACCAACGCTAAGACAGGACACTAAATTTCGACGAATCTCCAGAGCATATAGAACATCAAAGGTGCGTCCACCACTCATGTTCAATTGGCCGGTGCCAATTCCTTTACATCGCCTCTAGAGTTGTTTCCCATATGGATCCACTCGGTTCCCAGTTGGTACTGCGTCGGAATTCCATGAAGGATTCTCTATCCTTCCCTCTATGGTCTGTCGCTTCTGAATCCACAGTCCACAAAGGATTGGATTCAGCCAATAATATTGAACTTAACACATAAGCAAAGTTCTCAAATGTATAAGAGGTGTTGACTTTTTTTTTTGTTTTGACTCACAACAGTTGCAAGCATAGTGACATTTCTTGTCACAATTGTAACACCCCACCCTTGACATTTTCTTCACTTGAGGACGTTTTCCTCTCTTGTGTTGGTTAACTCTTGATTTCTTGCAATAAGGACTTGATCCTTTGCATTCCCACATATTGGACGAATCAATACATTTGCGCTTAGAGCACAAAGCCCTTTTCTGAGCTAGAACCAGCATTGCAAATGTCCGTTTTCGGCTCAAATGCCGTTAGGCGGTCCTCTTCTAGCTCAAGGTGGCGCATGGCATCCTTAAGATCTTCCATAACTGGTCAAGAGCTTCTAGTGCTTCTTGCTTTTCCAGCACATATTGAATCTTCTTATTCAATATTTCACAATTGTTACCGTTCATATCAAGCAATCACGTTCTTTGTTCTTTGAACCATCGTTCAACACATCGTACATCCATGTACGAATAATTAATGCCTATCATTTATGCATCCCTATTTGCATAGACCCATCATATTAATAAATAATTTCAAGTAAGGCTTCGAATCAAAAGGTCACTATGTTTCCAATCATCCTCCAAAAATCCTAACTCAAAACTATCATTAATATGATTGTCATATGCAAAATCAATTCTATGAAGCTACAAAAGCTTCTAAAACTACCCATAGCTAATTACCCACAAAGAACCAAAGAATAATGAAAGCAAATAAAATCTAATATTGAATAAAATAACAATGCTTTCACATGATACGACTAACATATCAGTTGTTACATCAACAACAATTAGGTAGTAAACATTACATAATTAATCAAAGAAATAAATAGGGAATGTCCCTTCTAATCTATCACAAAACATCTCGAGAAAACAAGGCACATTTGCCAACCATGGAAAAACTTTTGGAGAGCTTTCATGTCGCCTCCAAGGCGCATTCACTCGGCGCCATGTGGCGCTCAATCTAAGGGTTGAAGTTTTGGCCAACTCAATCCTATAGTGCTCTCTTACAAAAGCTTCCACCAGCCTCCTATAACCCGTGACCACGTTGACCTCCCATAGCCGATCCAACACTGCTTACCATTCAGGTGGAAGAGTGTTCATCAAAGCCGGCACCTTTTCAAAATCCGGCATAAGATAACCATTCCAGATGATTTCTTGTATCATCTGATTGACCTTGACCACATGTGACACTAAATCACCGTCATGCCACCGATAATTAGCTAAATCTGACATCAGCCTTTTAAGTCTTGCATTTCCCTCGTCCCTTCTCGGGCTTGCGGTATCTCGCGCATAACTCATTATAGTTCCCGCAATAAATGCGGAACTAAAATTGGATCACTTATAATCCATAATAAACATAAGGGAAAATACATAATTTTCCAAAATTCATGCAACAAATGCAGAATAAAAAATGGATTACTTATAACCCACATAGGCATGATTGAAAAAGAAAAAGAATTCCTTTTTTTTTTTTTTTTCCGGGTCAACGGTCAACGGTCAACGATCAGTCAACGGGTCAACGGTCAACGGTCAACGGGCGCGCGAGTCGGACCGGTCGGACCGGACAGGCCGGTCGGCCCGGTCGGACCGCTCGCGCGGACCGACCGCATGTGCCTCGCGCGTGCGGGGGCTGACGTCACGCAGACGTCAGCGGCACGTGCCACGTGCGTGCCTGCGTCCGCGGGTCGGGTCGGGTCGCCGATCGGGTCGGGTCATCGGCCGGTTACCGCCCGGCGAAACGTCGTCGTCGCTGACGTCATCGGTGACGTCATCCGAGCGGTTACCGACCGTTGGATGACGCCACGATGACGTCATCTCGTGACGCGCACGCGTCGGTCCGCGGACCGGCGCGTGCCGGCCGCCCGCGGCGCGCGCGCACGTGCCGGTTCGCCGACCGGCGCGTGTGGCGCACGCGCTGGCGAAGCCAGCGCTTCCGGGCGCGTCGCGCCCACGCGTAGCGCCTTCCGGCCGCGCGTGTGGGCGCGTGCGGCGTCTCCCGGCGGCGTACGACCTGTCCCCGGACTCGTCTCGACGTCGCCTTTCTTCCTATGCCTTTAGATTTTTATTCCGACTTACGGAAACTCAGAAAAAACGACGTACAGTGCTCGGGTGTCGGGATTTCACGCCCGATCCGTACGGCCGAGAATTTTTGCGAAAATTCAATCAAAAACATCAAATTGATCGGGAAAACGTGAACTAGGGCTCTGATACCAATGTTGGGAATAACGGATCCCCGAAAACCGGATTCGACACTAAATCGAACCCCTAAATCAATGCGGAAGACGAAGCCCGGAATAACACGTATCACCGATCGTAAAGCACACCACGGATTCGAGCGTACCTTGTTAGCCACGATTAGACACCGACGCCGATAAGAGGAAGAAAATCTGGCCCTGTTTGATCCGATGGCGCCTTGAAGGGAAGAAGAACGATGCCGTTTGCCTTACTTGTTCTTTTTGGAAGAGAGAGTGCGCGGGAGAAGGGAAGCGTACGTTCGTTTCCAACCGGTGCCATCCATCTCTCTCTCTCTCCTCCCTTTTATACCTTCCCCCATCCACGGGCCCTATTCCCGTGGGCCGGGCCTTTTGGGCCCAACATGGGCGGACGGGCCTTAAGCCCATCAACAATTAAATCCATCAAGACCCATGCAATGCACGGGCATCTTGCTAATATATAATAATATGAGAATACCATAACTTTCCTCCATCGATGTCAAGTCGCAAAGGTAAGGGAATCCGTGAAGTCCTTTATGTGCCGCGTTTTTCTGAGTAGAGAATATCTTCTCTGAAATACAATATTCAACTTCACTGGGGTAACTCTTCTTGACTCGAACAGGACTTTCTCGTTGCATTTTTGGAATTTCATCAAGCAATAGTGCTTTTTGTTTTTGGGCATAGATAAATTGGTTTAGCTTTCCCCACTTTTTGACCATTATTACATCCCAGTCCTTGCTCCAAAATGACCTATAAGTCTTTGCAAATTGACAAAACAAGTTATGACTTGAGTTGTGTGGACCCATAAGTAATATTTTTCTTAGCCGATGATTGTGGATTTATAAGTCCATTCACTCAATCAGAAGAAGAGGGAACGAAGATTGAATCACTTTAAGGTAGACCATATTATTGTTGATGCAAAAACCAAAATGAGCTTTGAGTAATTAAAGAAAGAACTAATAGAATTACCGAATTGTTTACTTGCACAGAATCGTGGCTTTTTAGATCCGTGGCAAATTTTCAAACTTAGATACATATACGGGTGTTGATATAAATATCAATCATGGTCGAACTGGGGTGGAGGTGGTTTTTCCAAGAGGTTGGTGAAGAAATCTAAGGATATGTAGAATGGTAAGAGTTAGGGCATGTTTGGTAATCATACTGTTTCTAAGAACAAGTTCTGCTTAGAAATACTTTTCTATTTTTAATTCTGTTTCCTAGATAAGTTTCTAAACATTTGAACGCATTTAGTAATTGTCCAAAATTTATATTCTCATAACAAAAAAAGAATTGGAATGCAAGTACAACCTTCAAATTTTTTTATCATTAAAAATTTTCTTTTAATTTTTTAATAATTTTATGATTTTTTTCCCTTCTCTTCTTCTTCCTCCTCCTGCAGCTGGTCGCTAGCAATCTTGCCAACATCGAGGGAGCCTTGTCATCTCCTTTTTAGGTCGATTCTCACCCTAGTGGATGAGGCTCGGCCTCGCCATGGCCAAGTGAGGCGACCTCGTGGTGGCTGGGTGAGGTTGAGCCTCGCCGAGCCAAGGTGAGGCTAACCTCACCCTACCACAGCAAGGTCGAGCCTCGCTGAAGGCTGGTGAGGCTCCAATGATGTCGTCGATCATCGCCGAGCCCAGCAACTAGCTAAAGGAGGAAGAAGAAGAAAAGAAAAGAGGGGAAAAAAAAGAAAATAGCTTAATTTTAGAATTGTTCTCGGTAACAAAGAAATAAATTTTTTATATTTCTTGATTCTGTTCTAAATTTATTCCCAAGAGAAAAAACAAATTAGTTAACATTACCAAACAGATTAATGTACTTTTTTTTTTTAGGAAAAAAAAAGAACGGAAATAGCTAAGAGTTGATCAGTTAGCAAATAGACCCTTAAGCAATCATCGGATGAATAGGGGATAGCCCACTCAAGATTCATATCCCCAAAGGTCACAAGGAGAGCAAAGTTACATTGGCACTGTTTTGCTCCTTGGTGTTACATGATACCGCATATGTACACGTAAGTATGTTCGGTACAAGAGAGGGCTCCCGCCACATTGATTCATTCAAGATCACTTCTATATGAAAATCTTGTACTTTCTTCAGGGAGGTCAGTTTTTGTAGATTCTGCTCCACTTATGAGAAATATTCTCGTCTTGTTTTCCCCTGTAAGAGCTTGGCATGATGAATGTAGCAGGAGGAATTCATAATTGCTCCTTTGGCCGAAGTAAGAAACCCGATCATTTATTGAACCGAGGTACACTGCCCAAAAGAAAAACGTACTCAGGTACGTAAGAGTCGGTAGAATGAACAGATAAAAGAATTACGCGTGTATGGCACTGAAGCAGAGATGTTTGTTACCTTAACAGAGAAAAAGCAATAGGAAATTTGCATTCATTTCAAGAAGACGATGGTGGAGGTGGAAAGGCTATGATGGGTCACAATCTGGTTTTTCCGGAAAAGATCAAATAAACTTTGAGAAAGCTAAGCATTGCTTTTAAACTTTAAAAGAAAGTGATCAATGGATTTCTTATCTAGTGCAATCTTCATTGAGATTGCGATATTGTGAGGTAACACTTATAAGTTTTATCTTGGGTGTAATTTAAAATAGGAAAACACTTGAACAATTGTAAACTCTGTATTCACTGGATTTATAATGGATTTCTTAAATACTAGCTCTCCCCTTGGAACAGGTAGCAACACTCAGACCAAATTACATAAAACTATAGTGTTTTTTTTATTTATTTATCATTTCTTGTTAATTTCTCTTGTAATTTTGTCTTCTCATGGTAGAACTTGTGGTTACATGTCATGACAAGTGGTTAGTTTGGTCAAACTGCTCTTATTGGTCTATAAACCTTTGAGTTAGTGGTTCCATGGGAAAATTACCAAAAAATCATAAACTTATTACAATTGTGTCAATTTAGTCTTAAGGTTTTTTTTTTTTTTTTTTTTGGGCCAATTCAATCCTAAACATTTGGCAATTATGCCAATTTAATCTGTCTGGCCAATTTTAGGCGATCGGTATTGACGCGAACACCAGCCGACACTAACATGAACAACTTTTAATATTATTTATTTTTTAATTATTTTTTAATTTTTTAATTTTTCCTTTTATTTTTATTTTCCTCTTCTTCCTCCTTTTCCTTTTTCCCCACAGTGGCTAGGTGAGGCCTTGGGATCGTGACCTAGCTAGCTTTGCCCAGATATGGGGGAAGCCACCTTGCCCACATGTCCCCAACCTCGCCATGGGGAAGAAGGAAAAGGAGGGAAAAAAGGAAAAAATAAAATAAAATAAAATATTATCAAAAATTTGTTCACGTCGTGTCACCCAAATAGCCTGTGCTAGCTAGCGTCCATGTCACCAAGTGTCGACCAACGTCTACGTCGGCAAGACTGTTCTCGCTAAAATTGGCGGGATTGACTAAATTCTTCATTGTAAAAGGTTTATGACTAAATTGACCAAAAAAAAAAATTGTTTAGAACTACATTGACACAATTAAAATAGGTTTATAACTTTTTAGTAATTCTCCCGTAATTCCATTGTTGCCTCTTCTAATAGGATGACTTTTGAGTGGAGGTATTTTCAATGTATTGCTAATTGGATTTACCCAACTCATCACCTATATATATCGTGTACCTTTAGCCATTCCTGTTGAGAACCACATATGATCAACCGTCCAGATGAGCTTGGCGTGCTACATACGACATCAAGAAGAGAATCAAGTAAAGTCATTGTGGAATGATCAATCAAAAGGTGGGAACAATTAAAGCAGATCAAACTTTCCTTGTGTGCACAAGTATAACGTGAAAAGTGCTTTGAAAATGCTAGACTTTTGCATCCAACAACTCAATCAACGGAATACCCCGGTCCATAGTGGTGAACTCTTTATCGAGCAATTTAGAATTCAAATTTTAGGATAATGTCGTCCATGTATCTAATAAAGCTACATTACCATGAATCAATCAATGAAAACAAGGGACCTAGAGACGCAAAACTGACATTGATGCCAGAAGACCCAAAAATCAAACAAAAAAGAAAATTAAAAAAAAAAAGGTAATGACCTACTGATGAAAAATCAAGTCAAGTCAACCGCTTTTCTAGTAGCTTTGAAATCGTGTTTCATGCAATATGTACAAGGGGAATTTGTCCAATCTTCTCCCGTTGACGTGTTTCACCTGAGTGGAGGAATCTTTTCATATATCACTATCATTTCTAGTGGAGACGGGACTTTAATGTCACTTTTTCTTCCATCACATCTCCCGTCATTGACGGATCTCGTACAATCATTCAGAGAAAATTTCTTGATGATGGCTTACTGATTTATGATAACGATTTCTACATAAAAGCAGAAACAAAGTATAGCTCAAAACAGCATTAGCATTTCCAAAAAAGAAGAATAAACTCAAAAATAGTTCTTCCTTGTGCATTTCTAGAGTTTCATGCTTTTTTGGCAATGAATTCATAGTTTTTTTAATGCAGGTTGGGATTGTATATTGGTAATATTATGTTTTTGTGTAGTTGACTTTCATCCCGATCCTTGCTCTAAAAGAGACTAACAAGTCTTTGCAAATAAAGGACCACATGTATCATGTGCATTGCACAAATTAATGAAAAATATTATGGTAGTGGGCCAAGGAGAATGGAATTAATGGTTAAGTCCTCCACTGACGTCAAGGGTCTGTCCACATTGGGAATTTGCCCCGTCTTCTTCAATGCCGTGTTTCACTAAGTGAAGGAATCTTCTCCAAAATCACCATCTCTTCAAGTGGGTGTGAACTTTTGTGTCACTTTCTCTTCTATCCCATCTTCCATCACTAGCAGATCTCTTCCATCCCATCTTCACGATTCTTATTATCAAAACCTCACATATGTTATAATTCCAATTATTTTAGAGTTGATGGGTATGAAGTCCTACATTTGGTATCATTCTTATCACGAATAACATATGATACCCATTTGAAAAAAGCAATTTTCCCTATTTCACAAATAAATTATATTAAAATTTCAAAAAAAAAATATTGGATGACATTATAGCCCCATATTAAACAAACAAGCTATATGAAATTATCTAAATTAGATCATAACACATATTTCATGTACAAATGAAAATTAGAAAATTAATAATAAATTATCTACTGACACAAACAATCTATTGAAGAAAAAAATTAACTTAGAAGGGTTTTGTAACATGATAGTGCATGTTCAGTAAATATAGGATGTTAAAAAATACTTTTAAAAAAATTAAATAACATGATACTTTCTAGGGATAATACCCTAAAACCCTAAACTGGTACACTACAAATTTACCCCAAACTATTTTTTTTTTTACCACAAAAACCCCAAACTGGTATACTTTTGACAAATTTATCCCAAACCTGGTACATTTGTGATAAATTTACCCTATGTTAGTTTTCGTTAAATTTTATTCTCAAATTATTAAATTAAATGACACGTGGCTTAATCGATATCCAATTTTAGGATTTTACGTTCCGTTTGTCACGATTTACAATTTTTATGATTTTTGTGGTATTAATCCAATTTAGCATAGGGTATATTTATCACAAATTTACTGGGTTATGGTTTTTTGCGATCGAATAAATTAGTTTGGGGTAAATTTGTCATAAATGTCACTTTTTAGGATTTTTTATAATCGGTCGGGGTAAATTTGTCACAAGTTTAGGTTTGGGGTTTTTAAATGGTCAAAAAAATAGTTTGGGGTAAATTTGTTCTGACAAGTGTAATAGGGTTTGGGGTTTTTAAGGTATTAACCCTACTTTCTATGTACTAAAGACATGACATTAGAGGATCAATAGAAAGTTTTGATTATGCATGATTTTTTTTTTTATATTATGAGATTGATAAAATAAAAGCTATCAAATAAAACAAAAGGTTAATACCCTAAAAATCTCAAAATCAGTACACCTGTGATAAATTTATTCAAAACTAATATTTTGACCATCAAAAACTTCAAACTGGCCCCTCATCCACCACCCGACCAATTTGGCCATCATGACCATTCACAGCTATTTGTTTCTCCTGATTGAACCTCGTCATCTGCTCCTCCTTTGTTGCTATTTTTCGCTATCGTCAACGACAACGTCCACCGCGTGATTGTCGCCGTTGTCGAGACGCTAAGAGATGTGGCCAGGAGGAGGGAGGGGGAGAGGGATGGGGCCAATGATTGACGCACGATAGAGGGGGCAATTGTTGCGCGGGAGACGTGGCTAAGATCCGGAGTACGGTTTGGTTCGCTGAAGGGCCCACGAGGGAGGAGCTTCCGGTGGCTATCGCCGTTAGCAAAAAAGTGATGCATTGAAAGATTTTAAGAGATTTTCGGAGGACTTTCAAAGATTTTAAAAAATTCTCAATTCTATTTTAAGTGGCACTAAACATAAGAGGTAATTTTTTACAATTCCGAGGATTCCTAGTCCTACTTTATCTTATCCTATTCTAATATGAATCTAGACAATCAAACGTAGCTGAAACGATCCAATTTTTTGAATTACGGATTTAGGCTTATATTCCATTTTGATCTCCCTTCTTCGGCATAGGACTTCACTCACCTCCAGCCAAACATACCATGAGCACAATGTTAGTTAATTCACTCACACCACTCTCACTCAAGCATGCAGTAGGCTTTGATTTATAATATTACTGAGCTTTTGATTTTTTATTTATAATAAGTTAAAGTGTTTTTTTGGTAAGAATATAATAAGTTAAAGTTGAAGACTAAATTAATCAGAAATACTAAATTAGTAAACCATCAAAGAGTTAAGGACTAAATTTGAATAATTGAAATGTTTAGAATTAAATTGACAAATTATCAAAAGTTTTATCACTAAATTGGCACAATTAAAAAATTTAAGGCGAAATTAGTCGTCATGCAATAGATTTAAAATTTTTTAAACAATTTTTCAAAAGTTGGATCTTACACGTTATATGTTAAATTACGTGAAGTCAACTAAAGGATCGCCGTCGCTGAAGGCTAGAAAAGAAAGATGACATGGGATCAAAATAGAGATTTCACATGGCCTGCGCAACGTCATATCATAGTTGAATTGGCGTGTTGACTATGACCTTTGTCTTCATCATTTCTCTAACTCATGAATTCTGAAACGGAAATAGACTAATGATCATAGAGTAGCTGATCATTTTAACGAACTTTTTTTCCGACGGTGTTAATTGAAAATATACCAAATAATCATTGGACAAGGGATGTTTATCTGCAACTTTATGAAACATAAGTGCCTCCGTAATTTTTGCTTACATACATGGTGTCGTCCCAAAGAATTGCCTCGGCAAATATAACGGAGGAGAGTTAATGGTTATAACAAAATAAAAGTTCAGAAGATAATTGCGTAACAATTAAAAGTTTATGGGCAAACTTCTATTACGTCCAAATTCAGAAAAGTCTTGGGTAATTTTCCCTAAAAAAAAATTTAAATTTTATCTCATTCACCGGGAAGAAGTGATTATTGACTTGGTTGTTGACTTGCTGGTCCAATTTTTCCTATAAATACGTTGGTTGTACCTGTTCCATTTCAGCACATATTCCCCTAGAAACGAAGAAAAGCCCACCCGAAGTAACCTAAACCTGTCATGGCCTACGAGAAAAATAAAGCACATTTTGTAAAGTGATGAGGACATATATCAGTCAATACATTTATATTACCATATCAACAAAAAAAGTTACTAGTGCGGAGGTATTGCTTCTTCAAGAAAGATGCGATAAATAACCATAAAGTCAATTTTCATCACAAATGTTGCTTCGCCAAGAAATATCAAATAAATTGGTATTTGTTCAGACTTATTGAAGGAAAAATAAAGCACATTTTGTAAAGCAATGATGACAAATATTAGTCATTATTAAGTGCATCTCATAATTAACTTGAAGTAACAATTAACGTTGGATTGGCAACCGACTTTTAAGGAAATACAAAACATATAGTGTTAGACCCGTGTAATGCTCGGCGATCTTGCTAATATAGAATAAAATGAGAATACCATAACTTTCCTCCATTGACATCCAGTCGCAAAGGTAAGGGAATCGGTTGAAGTCCTTTATGTGCCGTGTTTTTCCGAGCGGAGAGAATCTTCTCTAAAAATACAATATTCAATTTCACTGGGGTAGCCCTTCTTGACTTGAACAGGAGTTTCTAGTTGCATTTCTGGAATTTCACCAAGCAATAGTGCTTTTTGTTTTCTGGGCGTAGATATATTAGTTTAGTTTTCCCCCCTTTTTTACCATTGTTACATCCTAGTTGTTGCTCTAAAATGACCTATAAGTCTTTGCAAATTAACAAAACAAGTTGTAACGTGAGTTGTGTGGACCAACAAGTGATATTTTTCTTGGCCGATGATTGCAGAGAAAAGAATTGTGCATGCGTGGCATTAAAGCAGAGATGTTTGTTACGTTAAGAGAGAGAAAGCAACCAGAAATTGGCAGTCATTTCAAGAAGACAATGGTGGAGGTAAAAAGGATATGATGGGTCAAAATCAGTTTTTCCAACAAGATCAGAGAAACTGTGAGAAAGCTAAGCATTGCTTTAGACTTTTAGAGAAAGTGATTAATAGTGTCTCTATCTCTTTCTCCCTTTTCCGCCATCGATTGTGGATTGATACGTGTCTCAAGGATCATTATGAATCCTCCGCCGGGGTGCTCAACAAAAAGATAAAAGGCCAAAAGGGGAAGATAAGTAGAATACCCAGACGTCAAAAAGTTTTTTCCGTCCACATTAAAAGGGAAAAATCATGCAGGAATTTCCTATTGCAGACATGTTGGAACTAAATATGAGATAACACTTATGGTTTTATTCTATATAATTTAGGATTTAGAAATGCTCAAGCCATTGTAAGCTTTGTATTTTTCAGATTTATATTGGATTTCTTCAAGGTTATCTTTTTTTGTTGAGTAGTATCAACATTAAGACCAAATCACGTAAATCTCGGATATTTTTTTTTATCATTTTTCATCAATTTCTTTAGTGATTCCTTCTTCTCGTGTTAAATTTGAATGGCAATATTCGTCGATTTTCATGCTATTTCACTACATGAGTTGTGTGGATCGATAAGTATATATTTCATAATTGATGACTGTTAATTGGTAAGTCCATTAGTATAATAAGAACAAGAGGGGAGGAAGACTGAATTATTTAACGTAGACTAGATTATTTTAATGGAAAAACCATATAGAACTTTGAGTAATTAAAGAAAACTACTAGAATTCCGGCGACCATGACAAAAGTCACTTTCTTCATTCTTAATTTCACACTTTACCTTTCAATTCCATCATAAAAGTCCAGTGTCCAAATGCAACGGATTATGCTAAGCATATAGAAACTTCGATGAAGCTAAGTATTGCTTTTGGGCTTTAAGATAAGTACGCACCACGTAAAAGTTAAAAAGGATAAAAAGGAAAAAAAAAAAAAGGAAGAGAAGTAGAATGATTAGATGTCGAGAGTTTGACAAGAGAGAAAAATTGTGAAGGAATTATCTAGTGCAGTCTGCATTGAATGTGATATTATTGTCCAAAGTGGACAATATGTGTACCCTAGAGACCTAGGATATTACAAGTGGTCTCAGAATGAATTCCCGATTGTGTGTGGGGCCATAGCGAGGACGGTGTACTCCTAAGGGGTGAAAAGTGTGATAGCCCAAGCGGCGGTGCACAGGAATGAGGGATGGCGGTGCATCCGTGTCTCGGTTCCCGGACATGCATAAGGAGGGGTATGTCTCTTATCCCACGTCACCTAGGGAGGGAGTTCTGGGCTATCTTATAAGACAATGGGATCTCTAATTGTACACACTTGTTTTTTTTTTGGGATAATATGGGTTGTCTTAAGAAGAACAAAACCATGAGAACTTAGCGTCCAAAGCGGACAATATATATGGTGTTACACTATGTGCCTTGTACATTGCTAACGGAAAATATTATGGAGGATTAATGGTTGTAACAAAAAGAAAATTTAATTCATTTAATGCTGCAAAAACTCAGTTCAGAAAATGCTTTAAAAAGGGGATTTGTTAGCATCAACCGACAAATTCAGGAACACTTGTCATGAAAATCATTTAAATATCAAAGGACAAGGTGATGGAGCAGCGATTTAGATTGATATTTCGTTAAAATGGGCAACTAATTATGCCGAAAAAATATGAAAATTAGGAAAGGGCCAACAATGGTAAACGAAAGTGAGATCTAACCTGTTATATGTACCACGTGAAGTCACGGAAAGGATCGCTGTCGCTTAAGGCTAGAAAAGAAAGACAACATGGGTTCAAAATAGAGATAGGGTCTACCAATAATTGTATTGGCGTGTTGACCACGGCCTTTGCCTTCAAGTTCATATATTATTCATACTAGGGGATATACGGATTTTATAGTTGATAATTTTACCAACCTTTTTTTTTTCTGACAGAGCAAAACGAAAATATACCGACTAATTATTGGACATGTCACTTTTGTGCTTGAGAGTTGGGTGTGTAATCAAATAAGCCAAAAAGAGTCAGCTTCGTACTCTACGTAACTAAGAAAAATGCACGCTAGTCATTCAATGTCACTGACAAGGGATGTTTATTTGCAAATTTTTGTAACTCAAGTGCCTCACTAACTTTGATATGTCACATACATAGTGTTGCCCCAAAGAATTGCCTCAGAAAATATAACGGAGGGATAATGACCATAGCAAAATAAAAGTTCCAAAGATAATTGACTTGCTTGTTGACTTATGGTCCCCATTTCTTCTATAAATACGTTGGCTGTCCATTTCAACACATATGCGCCTAGAAAATAAGAAGGCCCACCCAAAAATACCCCAAACCTGTCATGGCCTCCGAGAAACAACAACTCTCAATGTTGTCCCTCGCTTGTGTCCTTCTCATGCTCGTGCAAGAAATGTCTTGTCTTGCTTCAACACGAAGCTCTTCTAAAATGGAAGTGGAGGCACTCCTAAAATGGAAGTCTAAGCTAGACAACAAGAGCCACTCTACTTTGTCTTCGTGGAACGGAAGCAGCCCTTGCTCATGGCGCGGAATCATTTGTGATTCTTTCGGGAGTGTTGTCAGCTTGAACCTTTCGCATTCTGCCATAGACGGTACGCTTCAACATCTCAATTTCTCCCATTTACCCAACTTGGTCGTCCTTGAGCTTGCCAACAACTCACTCTTCGGAAACATCCCTCCGAGCATTGGCGATCTTTCCAAGCTTACTTATATTAACTGTTCTCAAAATGACTTTTCGGGAAACATTCCAACTCGACTTGGGTCATTGCGCTCTTTACAAATTGTCGTGCTTGGGGACAATAACTTCACCGGTCCAATTCCTTCTTCCATTGGAAACATTAGCAGCTTGTGGAAGTTGGATCTTTCAAGGAATCAATTTGTTGGGTCCATTCCAAAGGAAATAGGAATGTTGGGGTCTCTCAATTTACTTGATTTATCAAACAATCATCTCAACGGATCCATCCCTACAACTCTAGGAAATCTGAGTACATTAGAATTTCTTTTCCTCTATGGCAACCAACTTTCTGGGCCCATATCTTTAGAAATTGGAGGAATGAGATCCCTGACCATGTTGCAACTTTTAGGCAATTATTTAACAGGTCCTATCCCGTCATCCATAGGCAACTTGACCAATCTATTTGACCTTCGCCTTTTCGAAAATATGTTATCGGGTCCTATCCCATCCTCCATAGGTAAGTTAATTAATTTGAATTATCTTCACCTTTTCGAAAATATGTTATCGGGTCCTATCCCATCATCCATAGGCAACTTGACCAATCTATCTGACCTTCTCCTTTTCCAAAATATGTTATCGGGTCCTATCCCATCCTCCATAGGCAACTTGACCAATCTATCTGACCTTCTCCTTTTCCAAAATATGTTATCAGGTCCTATCCCATCCTCCATAGGCAACTTGACCAATCTATCTGACCTTGACCTTATCGAAAATATGTTATCGGGTCTTATCCCATCCTCCATAGGTAAGTTAATTAATTTGAAAAGTCTTTCCCTTTTCCAAAATGAAATGTCAGGCTTTCTTCCCACCGAGATGAATAATCTCACATCCCTCACAATCTTACAGCTAAATGATAACAAGTTCGTTGGCCAATTGCCACCAGAAATATGCGGTAAGCAAGCTCTTGTGTATTTTTCCGTATCAAACAATCACTTCACTGGACCCATCCCAAGAAGCCTGAAAAATTGTTCAAGTTTGTATAGAGTTAGGCTCCAAAACAACTTGCTCAAGGGAGATATAACCGATGCTCTTGGTGTGTACCCCTCCTTAAATTACCTTGAGTTGAGCAACAATGAACTTTACGGTGAGCTACCACCAACATTAAGTCAATGTAGAAATTTGACGAGCTTTGAGATCTCCAACAATAAAATCTCCGGTGCCATACCACCTCAGCTCGGAAACATGACTCAATTGCAAAGACTTGACCTCTCTTCAAATGAAATCATCGGGGAAATTCCTAAAGACCTAGGAAAACTGAAGTTGCTGCAAGAGCTTTTTTTGGACTGCAACCTTCTTGTAGGACACATCCCTCAAGAACTTGGAGCATTGTCCAATCTACATAAACTCAACATTGCAAAAAACAACTTGAGTGGCTCAATTCCTACCCAACTTGGGGAGAACTCCAACCTTTTGTTCTTAAATTTAAGGGGGAATAATCTTGAAAAGACTATTCCCATCGAGATTGGGAATCTTCAATATCTTCAACATCTCGATTTGAGTCGAAATTTGCTCACGGGAGAAATACCCAAACAATTCGGGCTATTGCACATGTTAGAAATACTCAATCTCTCACACAATCAGTTATCCGGTTCAATTATGTCGACCTTTCGTGATATGACGAGCTTGACATCCATTGATATATCGTATAATGAGTTAGAGGGTCCTTTACCAAACATTCTAGCCTTTCGTAACGCTACAATTGGAGTCGTGAGAGGAAACAAAGGCTTCTGTGGAGTTATTGCTGGTCTCAACCCCTGTATAGCAACAACGTTAAAAGGCAAAAACAAAAACAAAAACAAAAACAAAAAGTTGTTGCTAGTTTTGATTCCTACTTTGGGTTGCCTACTTTATTTGCTTCTTGTTGTGGGAGCTTTAAGTATTGGATGCCGAAGAATAAGGAAAACAAATGCTAGTTCAGTTGACGAAAGCAATGAAAACCCATGGGCAATATGGAGCTTTGATGGAAGAATCATTTATGAGAGCATTATTGAAGCCACGGAGGAGTTTGATGCCAAATATTGTATTGGTGAGGGAGGATATGGGAGAATTTACAAGGCCCAGTTGCAAACAGGTGAAACTATTGTTGTAAAGAAACTTAAGGAAGCAGTTGACGTAGAAATGGCCAATCGAAAAGCATTTGAAAGGGAGATTCATGCTCTAACTGAAACTCGGCATCGAAATATCATCAAGCTCTATGGCTTTTGCTCGAGTTCTCGACATTCATTTTTGGTGTACGAGTTCTTGGAATCAGGTAGCTTGAAGGATGTATTGGACAATGAAGAGAGGATCGCAACATTTGACTGGAATAAAAGAGTGAATGTTGTTAAAGGTGTGGCCTATGCTTTGTCCTACATGCACCATGAATGCTCACCCCCAATAATTCATCGAGACGTATCAAGCAAGAACGTTTTATTGGATAAAGAATATGAAGCTCACGTCTCTGATTTTGGCACGGCTAAAGTTCTACAACCTTATTCATCCAATTGGACTTCCTTTGCAGGCACCTTTGGATATGCGGCTCCAGGTAAATTGGTCTCTTCAAAATTTTACCCCACTTCATTTTTATAGATAGGAAAATGATCATACATGAGATCCTCGTTTTTTAGCTCCCTTCCTTTTACACTTGTAAATTCCTAACAACAAGTCCAAGGCTATCATGCGATTTAAAGGTTCGATTAAAGATTAATTGAGATGAAGGCCACCAATTTAAAAAGTGAAACTTTTTTCCTAAAGAAACGGAACATTTTAAATCTCATTGGAATATAAAGAATGTATTGATTTATACTTAACTCTCTAGATTTTATTTACTCAAAATCAGTTTAGATTTACAAAGCACATATATTGTATAAAAGCTAGAAAAGAATTTGCTCTTCTCTCTGCAGAACTCGCATACACAATGGAAGTGAATGAGCAATGTGATGTTTACAGCTTCGGAGTGGTGACATTGGAAGTAATTATGGGATGCCATCCAGGTGATCTCATTTTTTCTCTCATGTCCGCATCTTCATCACCATCAAGCAATTCAATAATTTCTTGGCCAATGAAGGAAGTTTTAGATCAAAGAGTTCCATTCCCCAAAGGTAATGTGTTAGGGGAAGTGGCTTTGGTGACAAAGATGGCATTTTTGTGCTTAAATCCCAAACCGGAGCATCGTCCAACCATGCAACAAGTTTCTCGGGCAATATCATCGCAAAGCTCGATCATGTTAAGCCTATCAGAGGACATCAAATTGGAAGAACTAATTGATCCTAAATGCTTCACTTATTGAGATACTTCAGTCTTTCTATTGTGTAGCAAGCCATCTCCTATACTTTATTATCTTGGTTAATTCCATTATCAATTTCTGTAATGGTTCGTTGGTTACTTGAAAGCACTTGGGAATTACTGTCATTTGCAATTCCATCTCGGAATTGATGACCTACAGTTGGGACGTCCAATCCTTAAGAATAGCTTTAAAGATAATAAGATCATGATATTTCTTATGAATATTACATTTGTTTGTTACAATTTGGCTTGTCATGTAGAATCCTAGACACTAACGGTGGAAAATGTGATAAATTCAAAAACAAGCACAATTGGTGTATGTTGGCATCTAGTTTTGTGAAGTTTGGGCCAACAATTTTAGTTGAATGCACACCAACATCAAAAGTTAAGAAAGGATGAAGTGCAAATCATTTGCTTAGAACCCAATTTGGCTTGTCATGTAGAATCCTTCTTCCTCCTCTCTCGTTTTCACTTCGACGCGTACACACAAAACCCCCCAACCCCCTCGATCTTCCATTCCCTCAACAATGTCGACACTTACCGTACCGCAGCCAGTGCCCCCCCGTGGCCGATGACTGCGAGCAGCTCCGGAAAGCCTTCGCAGGTTCGCTCTATCTGCTTCACGCTGCCTCCTCCGTTTCTCTTATCGCGTGTTTCTTCGGTGGTCGATGGTCGTGCTCCGTTCTTAGTGTTCGGATCTGCGATCTGCTTGGAGATCGGGGTTTGATCGGAGTGATCTTTCTGGTGGATCGGTTGTTAAGATCGAGCTATTTCTGGGTTTATTATTTCCCTTGAATTCGGAAAAAAAAATTCAAACTTTATTGCCTAATTCAATCTTTTCTCTTCGTTGGATGGTTATCATGAACGATCTGGAAGGATGGGGAACAAATGAGAAGTTGATCATATCCATATTGGGTCATAGGAATGCGGCGCAGAGGAAGCTGATTCAGCAAACCTATGCCGAGACTTACGGCGAGGACCTCCTCAAGGCATTGGACAGAGAACTTACCAATGATTTCGAGGTCTGCATCTACTTTAATTATTTGGATTCATCCCATGGAGACGCGTCTCTCTTTCTCTCAGATTAATCCATATTCATTCCGTATCGTCAGAGGCTGGTGGTCCTTTGGTCACTTGATCCGGCTGAACGTGATGCGTACTTGGCGAATGAAGCGACGAAAAGATGGACTTCAAGCAACCAGGTTCTCATGGAAATAGCCTGCACGAGGTCTCCGCAGCAGTTGCTTATGGCAAGACAAGCATATCATGCTCGATACAAGAAGTCGCTGGAAGAGGACGTCGCTCACCACACAACTGGAGATTTTCGTAAGGTACTGCTTTTACGCTTGCCTCATGTTGTTCCATGACATTTCCCAATGCTGATGATTGTTCTTCTCAGCAACTTAGGTTCGTACATTTTGCAATAAGTACTCTGTACAATCAAGTCTATGTAGCCTTGTGAAAGTTGTGACACTCAGAATAATTTCTTATTGCTGTCTGGGAAATATTCCTTGGGATTGATGAAGGCAAGTAAAATCAAATGTGTCCGATTCATTATATCACAGAAAGTTTCAGAATATATGTTGTAGGGTGTTCAATTTTTAAGACAGTTTTGGAGTTTCGCAGAGAATGCTTGTTGGAATGGCGGTGTGCTTTGGAGCAATTCCTCATATTTTGATATGTCAATTTATTGAAGATGGTTTCATGAAACTCTAGAGACCATATACGCTACTTCATTGGACCTCTTTCTATTGTGTCAAATGAAGAACCAAGTCCATCATCAAAAGATTTGTCATGCCCTGACCCTCAGGCACTCGCACATCCTTTACCTTCGGTCGATTTTAAATTTGCGATATTCCAGGACTACATACATATTGCCGACGCTTTCTTTTTTAATAGCACATGCGAAAATAGTTATAAAAATCCCCAAATAATAAAGCAATGGGATATACAAGTAGGATTTGAAACTTGAACCTGAAAACCACATCCTTATGTACATATATAATAACTCACTCATGCATGTACACATACAAGCCATCCTAAAAATGTTGGTTTCTACTCAAACAAATTCTACAGCAAAAGTCATCAGATATGGGTGGAGTCTCAATTCCCATCAGGATCCTACTCTGGATCGTCCTTGGGGTTCTACTCCAGATACTTCTCTTTGGGTTCTTTCTCCTCAGGTTCCTCATCAGGGTTCTCCTCGTCAGATTCCTCCTCCTTAGACTCCTCATCCGGGTCCTGAAATGGTTATTCAATAACCATTGAGATAACGTCTCAGCAAGTTCTACCCTCTAAGACCCGATTAGTAAACCAATACACCATCCAGGTTGCCTATGTACAGCACAAGTCAAAGGACTTACCTTAGCCTCAGATTCCACCTGCATATTAACACATATCAAATAGGCATCCAAGTAATCACATCACTGATCGAAGCATCGATCAAATCTACCTAGTCGATTACACGCCAACAAGACCACTCACGATCATTTCCATTCAATCAATCAATTCACAGCATCAAATCAAAGTAATGAATCACATCAAATCACACTTAGATCGAATCATCGATCAATTGACCTAGTCGATTACATGTCAATCGGATCATTTCTAGGTCATTCACTCCATCCTATATAACCTCCAATAGTATACTTAGTCACAGAGCTCCATTAATACTCTCGGGCGTCGTTTTCGCCAAGGTGACATAAATAACAGACGGTCTACGTGCGTTCTTTAAGGCGTTGTTTTCGCACAGTGATATTCCTCATCATCGAACCACACTCGTCATAGATCACAGACAGTCTACATGCGTTCTTTAAGACGCCGTTTTCGCACAGTGATGTCCTTCATCACCGAACCACACCTGTCACAAGTCATAGGCAGTCTACATGCGTTCTTTAAGGCGTCGTTTTCGCATAGTGATATCCTTAATCACCGAACCACACCTGCCACAAGTCATAGATAGTCTACATGCATTCTTTAAGGCACAGTTTTCGCACAATGATATCATTAATCGCCGAACCACGCCTGTCTATACTTCGTGCCTGATTAGTCTCAGTCAATAGAGTTCTCAGTTCACTCTCACAATTCTTTCCGCTTTACAACTCATCAAAGCATTATTAATTCTAAATAACCATACTCGGCCATTTATCAATCAATTATTCAATTCCACTCAATTTCAATCAATTAAGGAATAATTTCTCAAATTGTACAATCAATTCAATCTAGCACAATGTGGAGCTCAAATAAATAAATAGATTGCACCACGACACCAAGACGAAATTCCTGGCCACCTACCATCCTGTTAAATTTCTGGAAAAATAAATAATTAAATAATTAATTTCGAAAAATAAATAAATAAATATTAAAAATCCAATTTAGGCCGTGATGCCTAATTGGAACCCGAAACGAGTCGAGAAACCCCGAGATGCGTTCAATAAATATTAGAAGCTCTCTACTTGTTAATGACTAAGTTTAACCACCTAACATGCATCATTAAATCACTAATTTAATTGTTAAATTAATCTAACCACCTAATTATGCACTTAATTAAATCTAATCAACCCTGTGCGTAATCAATGAAACTAAGAAAGCGTTAGTGAGTAAAAAACTCACTTGATTAAAAGCGGAGATTGGGTCACCGCGACGACTGCGCGACGGTGACGCGCCGACGGCCAAAATCTAAATTTTTTGGCAACGTTGACGAGCACCCAAACCGGGCCTGAAGCGGGCTGACTTCACGGGCTTGGGCCTCAAAATTGCGGGCTTCTGATTTTGTTGGGCTTTGATAGATTGGGCCGAAATCCGATGGGCTAAAACAAAACTGAACTGGGCTTGCAAAGTGGGCTACTCGAGTTAATGGGCCAAAGACTTGGGCTGCTGGAATTTTTCTTGGGCTTCAAATGGCCCAACTGCTGGGCCGAATGCTGCTGGAAATTGAAGATGGGCTGCGGCTTGAAGAAGATGCGTGGCCTGGAATTTCTGGATCGAAGACAAGCTGGAATTCGGTGGTCTTCACACGGCAAAATGGAGGCAACGACGAGGAAGCGAGGGGGAGTTCGGTGGGTTCTGCTGGCGGTCCAAGATGGAGTTGTTTCGGCAATTGGTCTTCGTGCAGCTGGATGAAGAAGGCGGTGCAAGGTCAACAAACCGGTGGAACCGTGGACTGAAGGAGCTGAAGACGGCCGCGTAAACTGGAGCTGCTTCGGGTAACCTGCTAGCGTGAGATGAGGGTCTTCGGTGGAGCTTCGGAGGTCAACAAATTGGCTTCACTTGGAGAATTCTGCAGGAGTTCGTACGGTGGAGGAGAAGGGCAGCAAGAGAGAGAGAGGAGCTGTGTCGTCCAGAGAAAAGGAAAATGAAAACAGAAGCTGCAGACGGTCTTCGAAGGAAAGAAAAGAGAGAGAGAATGACTTTGAGAGAGAACGAACGGATAAGGGAGAGGGACGTGTGAGGCTTGCTCGAGAAGCCGTGGGTGAGGGGGAAGAAAGATAAAATTAAATATGTAATCCATCATTATCTAGTCTCCAAAAGTCCACAAGCCTATCCTTTTGTCCCCATTACTTTCTAGCTCAATTATCACAAATAATCCACTTTTGATATCCAAAAAATCCAACCTCCTCCCAAGCTCCGAATTTCACTCAATTGATGTCCAAATTTTGATGTAGAAAAAGTTCACAAAATTCTTGCAAATGCCTAGCTCAGTTTGCAAGTCCAAATTTTCTTTAATTTGGCCCATCCGAATTTCCGTTGATTTTCCGCGACGTCCGAACCAATTTTCCATAAAAATCTGGGAATCTCTGAAAATTCTTCGAATGATGAGTCAACATTCCTAAAATAGGTCGTGACATGACAAGACTTTCAATTTCTGAAATCGGACTCGAATTCACGGTTAATTTCCTTTCAACGCGTTTTTAGCGTGACCTAAACTACCAGGTAGTGTTCAGAACTTTTTAATGCAAATGACCTATGGTCGATTTTCTTCGAGCCACACTGAACCCACTCGACACATTGGCGACTCTCGATTGTCGTGAAAATCTCAAGCATCCAAATACAAACACAAGGTACCAAAACAACAATAAAATCAAACTAGTACCGGTCGAGAAGAATTTTCCAATTTAGTGGAGTTACCCACGATTGGCCACACATTTCAATCGAACCGATCTATATCTGATCTCAAATCGGTTTTATACTGTACCGTAATGACCTTTAAAGATGAGCACGGTCGAGAAGTCGGTTCTTGGTTGAATTCTCAAGCCTATCTGCCTTAAAGTCCTTAATACTACTGCAAAATTTAGTCCCCAGTTATCTCGTGAGTGGCCAACTCGTAGAAAAACGCTGTAGTCGCGTCGATGAAATGCCTAATTTATTTAATCGAAATCAGGACCCGAAAATTTGGATGTCACAAGATTAAAATAGATACAAAAGAAAATAAAGAAAAAATGTAAGAAATAATCTTAAATCAAGAGTGAGACTCACAATGAATAATGTAGTTAATTTAAGGTGAAAATAAGGGTGTCAAGAGCCAATAACATGGATGAAATGCCTAGAGCCTTGATTTATCCTAATTTACTGTTTTGCTTGTGACTTTCATACAATTGTTCGTTCCTATTAGAAATTTGGACTTACTTTAAAGATTGCATTATTAATTACATTTTTGAAATGAACGTGTGTATGGTCCAGCAAGATCTCAAAACCCATGTGCGATCCGGCCCGCCCATTATCTGGCCTGAAATTTTTTTCCAAACCCGGCCCAACGGGCCTGGAGGGGGCCTGCCTACCGCGTGCCTCATCTCCCTCATCTCGCTCCGGGTCCCTCCGGTTTCCACTTCGAGAGCCCGATGTAGGAATTGCACCGACACTCGTGCCCTTCTCTCTCTCTCTCTCTCTCTCTCTCTCTCTCTCTCTCTCTCCTTGGAAGCGGAGGCCGACTTCCTCTGTCATGTTTCGTCTCATTCTTCTTCTTCCTCCTCTCTCTCTCTCTCTCTCTCGTTCTCGCTTTGACGTGAACGCAGAGCCGGTGCTCTCCATGGCCGATGAATGCGATCAACCTCGAAAAGCATTCGCAGGGGCACGCTATCTCCTCGCCACCTTTCTCATTTCTTCGTGCTCCCCTGTCGTGCGTGGTCCAGTTAAGAGTGATCTTGTGGTGGCGATCTGTTCTAGAGTTCTTGTGCTTTCTTTTTGTGGTGATCAGCTGCTAAGGTCGAGCTGTTTTTGGGTTCAGAAGTGATCAGGAGATGCAAACAAATTCGATCGATCATTATGATTTCCTTTCGAATTCGACATGATTATCCCACTGTAGCTGCAACATGTTCACCAGTACAAAGTAAAGAAATTGTTTTCCTACCTTGAGCCCGGCATGTAGTGTGATCTTGGAAAAAAAATATCACACTTTATCGTCTAATCTAATCTTTTCTCGTTTGATGATTCTCGTGAACGACTTGAAGGATGGACAACAAATGAGAAGTTGATCATCTCCATATTGGCTCATAGGAATTCGGTGCAGAGGAAGCTGATTAGGCAAACCTATGCCGAGAATTATGGCGAGGACCTCTTCAAGGAAGAAACTTGTATTTTGATACAGTTTGTTTGTCTCCTAGTTGCTGTTGTCGGTAGTTTCTTTATAAAACAAATGAAGAGGTGCTTTCTCCTACATTGAAAAGATGTGAGTACGCATGTGGAAGAGATTTGACATCAACCAACGATCATTATTTTTATTTATTGAAAAATTCAGATTTATTTCTATAAAAATTAAATATAAAGTATTGTTGAAACAAATGAGTGTATTTGTTTACGAAAAGTTACGGTTATTTTTATTTTTTATTTTTTATTTATTTAATTCCGAAATTTTTTATGTTTTTTTTTAACATAATCTTTGAGACATACTTGTTCATTTTTTTTTTTGCAACCTTTTGAAGAGTTGTCTCTTTTCGAAAGACAACGATAAATAACGTTGTTTCTTCTCCCAATTTTGTCTTCTTTTGAAAGATTATACAGCCATTGTTTTCAATTATTTCCCACGAGAGACCTTGGAGAAATACTATAATTGCTATCTAATATTCTTATTTGAGACCTTGTTGTATCTTAAAGGAAATTTGCCAGTGACCATTAGCAACATTGTGGAGTAAATAAATCTTTAAAGAAAATGACATCACGCCTCAAAACCCGATTTGATTACTCTAAAGATCTGACTTCATTGTTCTACCCAATTCGAAGCCATATTTTCGCAGCAATTTTAAGGATCTATTTTGCAACAATGGAGTCAAGTGGATGAAAGTTATGAATCAAGCGCCAGTTGTCGACACAAGCCTTCACCGTATGATCCACGCGTTCTTCGTCCATTCACAAAATCAATTGGATCTTCTGGTGGAGTTACTGAGGATCAAGGAAATCCGGAGGATCCATGAGTCTTTTCTTTTCTTTCCTTCACTTTTGTTATTTTTGCACATGGTGATTGGGGGACTCGATGACAAGAGAGATTTCGGCCAGAGCGATCCGCAACGAATTATGCGCACTGTGGGCCGTTCGATTTTATCAAATCCCAACATGGGTTGTGGGTCGCCATGAGGAATGTGCCAAAATGCTAATCTGAGAGTTCCTTCTTCTTCTACTTCTTCGTTCTCTCTTGTATGTTTCGGTGTTTCGTTGTTTTGTTACTGCAATCGGGTGTCTGCAATTCGATTGCTCTTCGTCTGGTAGACAATGCTTCCATTTAACTGTGAATGTTTGGCTCGCTTCTGGAGATTCTCAGTTGGGATGCCCCATGGATGGATGATGCGGGATGCCTCAAAGTTGAAATGCCCCATGAGTTTGGATGCTCCATGAGTCGGGATGCCATGAGAATGTTGGAGATATAGAAGTAATAATGAATTAAATGCATTATCATGTGCAGAATATTATTTTAAATTAATTACCATGTGCTAAAACATGGTATGCCATATGCACAAGTCTAGATGGAAGCATTGTTGGAAGATGATTACTGTGATGTGTGAAAATGTGAAAGAAAAAGTCTACTCATGTTTTATCACATTTGCTAGATTGTTATGCATTTACTTTGTGTGCACCATGTGAAGTAGTAAGAGGAATTTTCTAACTTAAAACTAGAATATTTACTAGGCTTCGGCTCATTCCTTTATTTATTTTCATATGTGTAGGATGGACACAACTCAACCTTTGTGCTATGGAGTTCCTATCCATTATGAAGGTCTTTATGAAAGTTTGCTTAAACCTGAGTCTAGAATAGTGTATACCAAGTGTAGTTCTACTACGTGGGTTGGTGTGGGAGGTTTCATGGAGTGGGTCCCCTAAAGATTTGTCGCCTAGTATCGGAACCTGGACGGCAAGTTGGTTTGTCTGTTGAGAGGCTTCGACCTTGATGATGGTGGTGACACAGTGGAGGGAGAAGTTATCGATCCATGACTTTGGTCTGGACCTTTGTATAGGCAGGCTTTTGAAGTATAGTATGGAGATTGGTCTCCCTAACCCCTACCTAGACTTTTGTATCTAGCTCGTAATGTAGTAAAGTGGTGAACTTAAATGTGGTATGAATAAAAGAAGTATAAATATGTTATCTATATTCGTACAGCTTTCTTTCTAATGGGATTTTGGAAAACGTTTGATTACGCTTCTGCATGCTAAAAGAGAATGATTTTTGTGCAAGACATGTTTGTTCTGGGCGTCACACATATGTTGGTAATAAATCTTTGAAAATAACTATATATGTATAGATTATATATGGAAATACCTATATTTTATATATTTAAAAAGGCTCTCACTAATTTCATACCCAATTTAAAAACATAGCTTTAGCAGTTGAAATGTTTATAATGTCTTATGACCATTTCATGGTTATGATATCTTGTTCTCCACTGTCTCTTTTTTGTTATCATTTTTAATCAAAATCTCTCTCTTTCCCCATCCGAAAATGACTTCCGGTGCGAACTAGTTATAATGTTTATAGATTTAACATTGATTCAACTAATTTGCACTGCTCCATGATTAGCTTGTCTCATCTCCAAATCTTCACTATCTTAGTTCATTAGATATAAAACCCACTTGAGGAGATTTCGTGATCACTAGTTTCTACAGCTTGTACGTGCCACCCAGAGATATATTCTTCCAGTATTTATGGAACCATTCTCATATCTTTAGAACATTTTGCAAGAGGGGTCGTGACCCCTCTTGACGCATCGATAATCTACCAATCATGGTTTTGAGGAGTGATTTTTAGAGCTTATATAGATGGAGGAAATTGAGGTTTCGAACCCAATTAAGATTTAGCTTATTGGATCGCAATTGTAACTCTAGATCAAGGAAAGGAAATCCATTGTAAATTTGGGCTACTTTTTCGGTCCATGGAGCTGCTTCAGATGTAGGTAAATGATAGTGGCTGTTTCGAGGAAAGTGATGTTGAGGGTATTTGAGGAGTTTAAATTTAAAGTGCTTGTATGCAACCATTTCCAGCCATTCACGGTGGGAAAAATAAAAGTGTCCTTTAAGAATACTTGCTTATGATTAGGTTTAAAAGAGTTTAACAGTATCGAGATATTTATCTCTTATTTTATTAATATTAATATATGAAGATGTCACGCCCCGACCCTCGGGCATGCACACATCCCTTAACTTGGTCGATTTTATAATGCGATATCTCAGGACTAAGTATCGCTGACCCTTTCTTTTTAACTACGCATGCGGAAGTAGTTATGAATCCCCAAACAATAAAACAATGGGATAGAAAAGCATGCCATATTTTTCTTATTGAAATTCACAACCACACTTTTCATTAACAGTACAACTCATGGTATATTTACAGTACTATTTATAGCAAACAAGTCTTACACCTATCTTCACTAAGACAAGTTTACAAAAGGGATGGGATTTCAATCCACATCCGGGTTATATTCAAGATCCCTCTCTGGATCATCTTTATCTTCAAAAGTCTTTCTTCCCTTCAGGTTCCTCCTCCTCAGCTTCTCCTCAGGGTCCTGAAATGGTTATTCAATAACCAATGAGACCACGTCTCAGAGAGTCCTACCCCCTAAGACTCGATTAGTAAGCCAATACACTAATTGGTTGCCTAAGCACAACACGAGTCAGAAGACTTACCTTGGCCTCAGATTCCATCTGCATATTAGTACAGTTCAATAGGTACTCAAACAATGACATCACCGATCTAAGCATCGATCAAATCGACCTGGTCGATTTCATGTCAATCGGACCATTTCTAGGTCATTCATCTCACACCAAGCAATTCATTAGATTTAGTGGCTTTACGGTCCCACTCGACCCTCTCAAAAACTAGTGGCTTTACGGTCCCACTCGACCCTCTCAAGATCTAGTGGCTTTACGGTCCCACCCGATCCTCTCAAGATCTAGTGGCTTTACGGTCCCACCTGACCCTCCCAAGATTTAGTGGCCTTACGGTCCCACCCGACCCTCTCAAGATTTAATTTAGGAATAAATCTTAAATTCACTCCTAAATTATTTTAGCACCAAATAAAGCTCAAATAAATAAATGGACCGCACCACGATAATCGCACAAAATTCCGGTCACCGGCCATTCAGGTTGAATTTCCGGAAAAATAAATAATTAAATAATTAATTTCGAAAATTAAATAAATAATTATAAAAAATCCAATTTAGGCTCGTAATGCCGAATTGGACGCCGAGACGAGCCCGGAAAATTACCGAGACTCGTTCCATAAATAACATGGCATGTCTACTTGCTAATGTCTATTTCTAACCACCTAACATGTATCATTAAGTGTCTAATTTAATTGATCTAAACTAATCTAACCACCTAATTGCATTTAATTAAATCTAACCAACCTTAAGTATAATTAGCAAACTAAGAAATTTTTAGTGAGTAAAACTCACTTGACAAAAGTAGAGACCGAATCACATGACGGCCCGAAATCGAGCTTTCGACAACACCGGCGGGCTTGGATTGGGCTTTGGACTTGGCCCAACAAATCTCAGGCCAACGAGATTTGTTCCTGCATTTGGGCTAAACCCAAGTTGGATTGGGCCTACTGCGAAGATGGGCTTCAAGCTATGGGCTGGGCTGCAATTGATTTGCTGAAATTGGGCTTGACCAATTAATTCACTTGGATTGTAGTGGGTTTGAAAATTGCAGGAGATGGGCCGGCTTCTTGCTGAACCAACTCTGGGCCCGTTATCTTTCTTTCCCCAACTTCATCCCAACATACTGGTGTTCTGCATGCTCTGCCATACAACGCCTCAAATGGGGCCATCTGAATACTTTGTTGATAATTGTTGTTGTAGGCGAATTCTACCAGATGAAGCCGATCTTCCCAACTTCCCTTGAAGTCTATTACACAAGCTATCAGCATGTCTTCGAGAGTTTGAATTGTCCTCTCGGACTGGCCATTCATCTGCGAATGATAAGCCGTACTGTACTGAAGCTTTGTACCAAGGGCACTCTGCAAGCTCTTCCAAAAAGCAGCAGTAAATCTCGGGTCTCTATCAGATGTTATCGTAACTAGCACTCCATGCATTCGAACCACCTGACGCACATACAGGTCTGCATGCCTATCTAGACTGAGGTCCTTTCGAACTGCAATGAAGTGAGCCGACTTTGTCAGTCTGTCGACTACCACCTAGATCGAATCACTCCCTCTCTGACTCCTTGGTAGTCCAGTCACGAAATCCATCGTGATATGCTCCCTTTTCCATTCTAGAATTGCGAGAGGTTGCAAAAGTCCTCCCAGCTTGCAATACTGAGCTTTTACTTGTTGACATGTCAAACACTTGGTGACATGCTTGGCGATGTGCGCCTTCATACCTAACCACCAATAGTATTGACGCAGATTCTGATACATCTTAGTGCTTCCAGGATGAATGGTGTAACTACTACAATGTGCTTCAGATAAAATTTCTTCTCTAAGG
Organism: Eucalyptus brandiana; assembly: GCA_014182725.1. Taxonomy (NCBI): domain Eukaryota; kingdom Viridiplantae; phylum Streptophyta; class Magnoliopsida; order Myrtales; family Myrtaceae; genus Eucalyptus; species Eucalyptus brandiana. Next base: position 29,164,722 of record CM024673.1, read on the forward strand.
TTGACATCGTCAGGTACAACCAAACGTCCTTAGAACCTTAGAGTTCCGTCATCAGCAATCTGAAAGTCGGCCTTCCTTTTATCTGCATCTTCCTAAAGAATTCTCTGTACATCTGGGTCTATCGGTTGGAGTTGTTTGATTCTAACCTGGATATCCGGTTCAATTCTGAAGGTGGCCATAAAACTCGAGAGGTGGCCTACTTCAAATTTGAATACCGAATCCCGAGCTCTCTCGATTAAGTTCCACTCTTTAATCAGTATATGAGCCACTGAAGACTTTCGACTTAAAGCATCGGCGACCTTGTTCGCCTTTCCTGGGTGATATAAAATATCATAGTCGTAGTCTTTAAGCAATTCCATCCATCTGCGCTGTCTCATGTTCAACTACTTCTGAGAGAATAAATACTTGAGACTTTGATGGTCCGTGAAGATCTGAAACTTTTCCCCGCACAAGTAGTGTCTCCAAATCTTCAAGGCAAAGATAATGGCTGCAAGCTCTAAGTCATGCGTTGGATAGTTCTGTTCATGAGGTCTCAACTGGCGGGAAGCGTATGCAACAACCCTACCATGTTGCATCAGCAAGCAACCCAACCCTCTAAATGACGCATCACTATAGATCTCGAATCCTCCAGGACCAAATGGAATTGTCAGCACAGGTGCGGTAGTCAGGTTTTCCTTCAGCTCTCGAAAACTACACTCGCACTTGTCTGTCCATATGAACTTCTCGTCTTTCTTCGTGAGCTTTGTCAGAGGTGATGCTAATGCTGAGAAACCTTCTACAAACCGTCTGTAATAACCTGCCAATCCCAGAAAACTTCTGATTTCTGTCACTGATGTCAGTCTCTGCCAATTGATTATGGCTTCTATCTTGCTCGGGTTGACGGAAATTCATTCTCCGGAAATCACATGACCTAAGAACGCAACACGAGTCAACCAAAACTCGCATTTGCTAAACTTAGCATACAACTGATGCGTCCTTAAAGTCTGGAGCACTAATCTCGGATGATTCTCGTGCTCTTCGTCACTTCTCGAATAGATCAAGATATCATCAATGAACACGATCACAAACTGATCTAGATATTCCTTGAATATTTGGTTCATCATATCCATGAAGGCAGCTGGAGCATTCGTCAATCCGAATGGCATCACTGTGAACTCGTAATGGCCATATCGAGTACGAAATGCTGACTTAGGAATATCCTCATTCCTAATTCTCAACTGATGATATCCTGTCCTCAAGTCGATCTTTGAGAAAATCGACGCTCCTTGCAACTGATCGAACAGATCATCAATCCTTGGGAGGGGATATTTGTTCTTAATGGTTACCTGGTTGAGTTGTCGGTAGTCAATGCACAAGCGCAACGATTCATCTTTCTTTTTAACAAATAGAACTGGTGCTCCCCAAGGTGATGCGCTAGGACAAATAAATCCTTTGTCTAATAATTCCTACATCTGTACTTTCAATTCTTTCAATTCTGTCAATGCCATTCTGTACAGTGCCTTTGAGATTGGCTTCGTCCCCGGTGCTAGTTCAATCACAAATTCAATCTCTCTTTCTGGTGGTAGACCTGGCAATTCCTTTGGAAAGACATCTGGAAATTCTTGAACTACTGGAATGTCTTCCACTTTTAGCTCCTCAACTGTTGTATCCACGACAGTTGCCAGGTAACCTTGACAACCCTCGTCTAACAGACGAGTTGCCTCTGGTGACGAGATTAAGGAAATCGTGGGTCCTCCTCGATTCCCAACAAACTCGAAGCTCTTACCCCATAACGGGTCAAACTGAATCGCTTTATAATAACAGTCCATTTAGCTCTTTGCTTGGTGAGTCAGTCCATGCCAATTATTAAATCAAAGTCATACATGGCTAGGACTAAAAGATCTATTTTCCCCTCTCGCTCACCAATCACTAACTTACACCTCGAACAACCCAAAGCAGTAATAACTTTATCTTTCAAGGGTGTAGATATGTACATTGTCAACTCCAATAATATAGGACTGACTCCTATCAACTTAACATACTGCTCGGCAATAAATGAGTGGGTTGCTCCTGGATCAAACAAAGCATAAGCAGGTTGGTCGTTGAGCGAAACCATACCTGTTATCACGTTAGGCGCAGCTTCCGCCTGACCTTGTGTGATTGCATAAATCGTGCCTTGAGCTGGAGGTCTCTGTTGTCCTCCTTGCGGTACGTTCTGAGGGGCATACGCTCCGATTTGTCCTCGTGGCGGTGGCGGTGGTAGCTGCGGTTGTCCCCTTGGCCTCTTGGGACAATGTCTAGCTATGTGGCCCCATTGGCCACATTCGTAACACGCACCCATCCTAGTTGGACATGGTGCTGACCCATGTCGTCTCCCACAAAGGCGACACGGTCCCATTCTATCAGTCATCGGCCTACCAAATCCACCCTTCTTGCTAATCGGACCTTGGAATCTGTTCCCTGACATCGGCCTCTTCCCTTGCTTGATCGCTTCCCGGTTAACACCAAATCTCGACCCCGACGAGGCAGCTTGATCATTCAATCCTCGTTTTATCATTTGGGATCGACGATAAACCTCTCTGTAATCTTTCAAGTCCCATGGTAGCAGAGGTTGTTTCAATTCAGTATGAAGACCGCTTTTGAACTTCCGAGCTTTCTCTTCAAGGTCTTCTATCAATTTAGGAGCATACTATGACAGTTCTGCGAACTTGACCCCATATTGGTCAACTGCCATGCTCCCTTGGTGGAGATGGTAGAACTCCTCTATCTTTTGTTCCCAAGCAGTACTTGAAAAGTACTGATCATTAAAGGCTCTGAGGAAGGTGTCCCACACTTGGACCACACCTTCCAGGAATACTATATCCTTGGTGGATCTCCACCATATATTACCGTTACCTTGAAGTTGGTACACAGCTAGTAACACATTTTCCTCTTCATTGCACATCAGCAGTGCAAATGCCTTTTCCAAATCCTGTACCCACAGAGATGCGGCCTCAGGGTCTCCGGTACCCATGAATTTTGGCGAATTCATCTTTAAGAACTGATCCACTAACTGGTGAACCGGCCTCCCAGCGGCCACAACTCCTGCTAGTATTTCAGCAGGGGTGACGGCAGGTGCAACTACGGGTGCAGCAGCAGGTACGGCGGCAGCTGCGGCAGCAATGGCAGCGTTGGCAGCAACAGTGGTGGTGGCTTCAACAGCGGCAGTAAAGGCGGCAGTTTGATCTCGGGCCTATTGCCCCATCATCTCCCGCATAGCATCTAGAGCTTGGTTGATTTCGATAGTTCCTTGCTCACCCGGGGCTGCTACCCCAGCACTAACAGGAGGTGGTGCTACTCTAGCATCTACAACAGGTGGAATCATTCCACTCGTGCTAGCCTGTGCTAGCGCTCGACCACGGCTTCCTCGGGTACCGACTCTAGTCGGCGTTCTGCCCTGAGTCACGGTCCTACTGGCCCTCTTTACAGGAGTCCTCGACTCCTGATCGCTCATAGTGTCACTTTAAACAACTGACACCTGCTTCCAATTCAACAACGAATTAGAAATAGAGCGATTCAAACAACAAATAATTTTAGCACTCAGCTAACACAAACATGCACCAACATGAATTTAAAGGCCTTTCCTATAAACTATCCCATGGTCAACGCTCCTTATCACTCCAATCTTGAACTTCGCTCTAATACCACAAAAAAGGGGGTGTCACGCCTCGACCCTCGGGCATGCACACATCCCTTAACTTGGTCAATTTTATAATGCGATATCCCAGGACTAAGTATCGCCGACCCTTTCTTTTTAATTACGCATGCGGAAGTAGTTATGAATCCCCAGACAATAAAACAATGGGATAGAAAAGCAGGCCATATTTTTCTTCTTGAAATTCACAACCACACTTTTTATTAACAGCACAACCCATGGTATATTTACAGTACTATTTATAACAAACAAGTCTTACACCTATCTTCACTAAGACAGGGTTTATAAAAGGGATGGGATTTCAATCCACATCCGGGTTATATTCAAGATCCCTCTCTGGATCATCTTTATCTTCAAAAGTCTTTCTTCCCTTCAAGTTCCTCCTCATCAGCTTCTCCTCAGGGTCCTGAAATGGTTATTCAATAACCAATGAGACCACGTCTCAGCGAGTCCTACCCCCTAAGACTCGATTAGTAAGCCAATACACTAATCGGTTGCTTTAAGCGCAAACGACGAGTCGGAGACTTACCTTGGCCTCGCATTCCATCCGCATATTAGTACGATTCAATAGGTACTCAAACAATCACATCACCAATCTAGCGTCGATCAAATCGACCAGTCGATTTCGTATCAATCCGGACCATTTCTAGGTCATTCATCTCACACCAAGCAATTCATTAGATTTAGTGGGCTTTACGGTCCCACCCGACCCTCTCAAGAACTAGTGGCTTTTACGGTCCCACCCGACCCTCTCAAGATCTAGTGGCTTTTACGGTCCCACCCGACCCTCTCAAAATCTAGTGGGCTTTACTGGTCCCACCCAACCCTCTCAAGATTTAATTTAGGAATAAATCTTAAATTCACTCCTAAATTATTTTAGCACCAAATAAAGCTCAAATAAATAAATGGACTGCACCACGACAATCAGCAGAAATTCCGGTCACCAGCCATCCCGGTTGAATTTCTGAAAAAATAAATAATTAAATAATTAAATAATTAATTTCGAAAATTAAATAAATAATTATAAAAAATCCAATTTATGCTCGTAATGCCGAATTGGACGCCGAGACGAGCCCGGAAAATTACCGAGACTCGTTCCATAAATAACATGGCATGTCTACTTGCTAATGTCTATTTCTAACCACCTAAGATGTATCATTAAGTCTCTAATTTAATTGATCTAAACTAAACTAACCACCTAATTGCATTTAATTAAATCTAACCAACCTTAAGTATAATTAGCAAACTAAGAAAGTTTTAGTGAGTAAAACTCACTTGACAAAAGTGGAGACCGAATCACTGCGACGGCGACCAAAATCGGGCTTTCAACAACACCGGCGGGCTTGGATTGGGCTTTGGACTTGGCCCAACAAATCTCAGCCCAACTGAGATTTGTTCCTGCTTTTGGGCTAAACCCAAGTTGGATTGGGCCTGCTGCGAAGATGGGCTTCAAGCTATGGGCTGGGCTGCAATTGATTTGCTGAAATTGGGCTTGACCAATTAATTCACTTGGACTGGACTGGGTTTGAAAACTGCAGGAGATGGGCCGGCTTCTTGTGGATTCGGTGGCCTGTAGACTGCTGGACCGAAATTGCGGGCTCGTGGACGCGAGGTTTGGACGAGGCAGCCGCAGGTAGAAGCGGAGACGTGCTGGCCGCTAGACTCGAGAACTTCAATTGGCTGAAGACACACGCAAGAGGAGACCGAAGCTGCTGGATTTCACGGGCTTGCTCCGTGGGTGATCAATCTTCAACGAAGCAGAAGAAAGAGAACTTTGGTGGTCTTCAGCTGGCGTGCGCTGGCTTCACTAAATTTGCTGGATGCACGTGGGAGCTTCGGTCAATAAGGGACTCCATGAGTGGCGTTGATGACCAAGCGTGAGTGGAGGTGGAGCGGACAGCTGCAACAAACGGTGGAGATTTCTTCTTCAGTGGATGATGGCCGCGTAGGAGAGGAAACTCTGTGGAGTTTCGAAGGTCAACAAACTGCCTGAGAAGAACCGAGGTTGACTGGTGTGCTGGCGATGGAAGGAAGCAGGGCTTGCGGATGTGGCCGACCAAACTCGGTGGAGTCGTGAGCTTCAAGCGGTCAACCAAGAGCTTCAATTGAAGCTGTTGTTGATCGAACCAAGCGTACACACTGCCAAGTGGCAGCAAGCTCGGCAGAATCGGTGAAGAAGAGGAACGTGGGCTTCAATTTTCAAAGGAAGGAGCTGCCGATCTTCAACATCAACGATTCATGAAGGTGTTGCACGAAGAAATGAGAAGGGGAGAGAGACTAATCGGTTGAGGCGAGAAGAAAGAGAGATGGATAAGAGTGAGGTGGGGCCTTGGCTTGATATTATGCAAAAATATCCTCCAAGAATCACTCTTGGCCAAGTAAAAACACTTGGCTTTCAAACGATCTCCATAACCTCTCAAGTAGTCCAATATTCTTTAGGGTGAGGGGATGTTACGAATTTCTCAAAGTCTTTGCGCTCACCGTTCTTCCATTCTCTCGATTCATTTTCAATCGGCCACCATAATTTCAATTGATATATCAATTATCAAATTGATAATTTTCCTCACCCAACTACCCATCTTACATCTCGATTTTGCGACCGAAAACCATCTCCGGCATTTCCTGCACTAAAACAACCCGGCGACGACTTTTTCCCAAAAAGTGTCGGTTGTCAGAAAAATCTTATGAGACTGAGTCGACACTCCTAGAATTTATTGTGACATGGCCGAAACTTCAATTTCTGAAATCGGACTCGAATTGGCGGTTAATTTTCATTCGGCGTGTTTTTAGCGTGACCTAAACCATCGGGTAGTTTTCAGAACTTTTTAAGGCAAATAACCCGTGGTCGATTTTCTTCGAATCACTATGAACCCACTTGACTCAATGGCGACTCTTGATTGTCGTGAAAATCTCGAGGTTTCAATTACGGACACAGGATACCAAAACGACGGTAAAATCAGATTAGTGTCGGTCGACGAGAATTTTCCAATTTAGTGGAGTCACCCACGATCGGCCACACATCTCAGTCGACCAAACCTATCTCTGGTCTTAAATCGATTTTTAACTATGGCGCAATAGCCTCTAAAGATGGGCACGGTCGAAAAGCCGATTCATGATCGAATTCTCAAGTTTATTGCTCTAAAATTTCTTAATTACTTACCCAAACAATCTAGTTATCTCAAGAGTGATCGGCTCTGAAAATAGCCCTATAAACGCGTCAACGAAATGCTCGATTTAATTCAGTAAAAAACAGGTTGAGAATTTCAGGATGTCACAGAAGATCAATCTCATACTGGGTTAATACTTGTCAAGTAAATAATACTCGTATATGAAGTAGAAAATATTAAAAGTTCAATCTCATATTGGATTCATTTTGACAAATAAGTAGCATTATAAAAATCAACAAAATATATATCCATCATCACAAACAATTTATATAACATGCTTTACAAATGAATCGATATGATAAAATCACCAAAGGGGAAAAAAAGTACATGTTTAGAAGGTTTTATTACATGACTACGTATATTTCCACAATAAGGATAGCATATATTGAGCAATTCTTGTTATTATCAAATGGTTATACTAATACCCATTATGACAAAATACTTTGTTTTTTTTTTTTTTGGTCGAAAAGACTTCTTTGATTAATACTAAGAAGGCGGATTACATCTCATAGCAAGATCTAAACATAGTATAAGATAAAGTTCATATGGGGGGTGAAGTACCCAATTAGTAGGAAGAGCACCGGTATTGAAGGATTTAGCGATCCAGTCCGCTACCCGGTTCGACTGGCGCGGTTCAAACTGTAGATAAACATTCTTTGCCTGGGCCAGTAGGTGTTGACAATCCAGGACGTGAGGTCGCGAGGCCCAAGGGATATCATTTCGGCCCAGAATGGAGTCCACAGCTGGGAGGCAGTCGTTGGAGATGCGCACGGGAGCTTCAGTTTGTGAGTTTGAAGTGTTCGTTGTCAACTTAGTTCTCTTCTCCTTCATCCACACGAGGGCTCGCCAAATAGCTAGGGTTTCACCCATGTGTACCGATTGAGCACAAATCTTCTCCGCAAACCCCTCAATACACCTCCCGTCAGCTCCTCTGCAAATTCCAGCAACTGAGCTCACTGATCCGTTCTCCACCCGTGAACAATCCACGTTGATCTTCAACACACCCAGCTCTAGAGGTACCCAGCTGTGCGGTTGTGCGGTATGCTCTTTCCTTCTTGGCTGCCATTTCTTGTATAGCTGTTGTAACAAACCCGCTTCGCTGATTAGTTGGTGTTGTGTTGTTTGCTTACCTTGAAAAATCAAGGTGTTGCGTGCCTTCCATATGAGCCAAAGGGAGGTTGCAAAGATCGCTTTTTGGCTTGCTGATCTGTCTAAGGAGAGGTAGCCGCATACCCATTGATTTATTCTTGTGATTGATGTTGGGGTAACGTCTATTTCGACATCATAGTTCAACCAGATGTTTTTTGTCCATTGACACAGGATAAATAGATGTTCAGATGATTCTGGCCACTGGTGGCAGAAGGGGCAAGTGGGCTCAAGTATGATTCTTTTCCGGTATAGGTTGATTCTTGTTGGGAGACCTTCATTACATAGGCTCCGCATGAAGTGTCTGACTCTGGCGGTGGTTTGTAAATGACATATTTCTTTCCATAATCGTTTTGGAGCTTGATATGAGGAAGACGCTTGGTATCCTATGGTAGCTGTTTTATCTGTTCTAAGTTGCTAATACCCACTTTTAACATTGTAGTTCCCAGAGTGGTGCCCTATCCATATTAAACGATCTGGTTTGGGAATTATGTTAAGTGTGATTTGATGAATCTCCTCTGATATAGTGTTGTTGAATACCTCTTGTATAAGTTGAGTGTTCCATGTGCGTGTATTTGGATCGATGATATCTGCCACACATTAGGGGTCATTTATATTTGCTGGTCCCCCAATTGTTCCAGACATTAGCCAACGATCCTCTCTCAAGTTGATAGATTTACCATCTTCAACTTCCCATTTTAGATCAGGCCTTAGGGCATCTCGGCCAACTAGGATACTTTGCCAACCCCAAGATGGTTTGGCACCCCTTGTAGCATTCCATAGATTACCATGAGGGAAGTGGAGGCCTTTAAAGATTCTACTCCATAAGGCCTCTGGAGCTTGATCTAGTCTCCAGGCTTGTTTCCCCAACATCGCCTTGTTAAAGTCCACTAGGTCCTTGAACCCCATTCTGTGGCATCCCAAAAATTCAAGACCAGCTCTAAGGTGTATTAAAGCTCATAATTAGGTAATGAAATTACCTATGGTTTATGCTTTAGCCATTAGTCTCCTCTTAAGACTAAGTGATATGTGCTTGTGTTCATGAGTTTTTAAATTAGTAATATAGGATAAATTAATAAGAATGATTTATTCTTGGCCATGTGAAATTTAAAAGTTGAAAGAAATAATTAAAGATGAATAATTGAAAGTGAAATTGTGGATTTTATTTAGGTTGGGCCTTAGGCCCATTGGTTTGAGCCTTTGGTGGGCCGAATGGCCGGCCCATTGAAGCCCACTAGGGAGCTGCCGTCGACCATGAGAGGGGGAGGAGTGGCCGGCCCATTTGCTGGCCCAAATACTCCAAAGCCCATCTTGCATGAGCTTTGCCAAGTGGCAAAAAGAGAGTCTCATGCATTGGCCATTGTGGGTGGCATCTCATCATGACTAATGATGGCTTTGTGGGGAAATAAAAGGGGAAAGAGAGAGAGAGGGTGGCCGGTTAGTGGCATTCGGCCAAGCCAAGTGAGAAAGAGAGGGAGAGTGAGTGGCGAGAGGGAAGGGGGAGCCGAGAGGAGGAGCTCGCCCGTCGCCGCCCACACGCCGTCCGTCCGTCGCCGGTGTGCCGTTCGTGCGCCGCTGTCCGTCCGGTCTAGAGGCAAGTTGGGGTCCTTTGCTGCTCTTGCATGTGTGTCTTGCATGTGTGGTTGAGTTCTTGGATGTTTAGAAGCTAGAAATCGAAGTGCATAAGGTTTGTTCTTGGAGATGCTTGCTGTTTTCGCATGAACCGCTCGACCCAGAATCTTGTGAAGGCTTGCATGCATGTTTTGAGTTCGATTTTGACTTTGATATCTTCATGAAAGTTGTAGCTAACATCGTAAAATACAACATACTAAAATTTGGTGGAAAATGATGGAGATTTGAGGGGTCAAACTCTCATCCTACGGAGATGCTAGATCTGGAATATTTTCGTATGAACTGTTTGAGTCAGAACTTTGTGAGAGCTTGCATGCATGTTTAGAGTTCGATTTTGACTTTGATCTCTTCATAAAAGTTGTATCTAAAATCTTAAAATACAACATACTAAAATTTGGTGGAAAATGATGGAGATTTAAGGGGTTAAACTCTCATCCTACGGAGACCTCAGATCTGGAACGATTTCACTGACCTCTTGATGGATTTGTGGTTGCATGTTGAGTTGTGCTAAGAATCTCTCTTCGATTTCTTCATAAAATTTGTAGGGGAAATCTTAAACTACAACATACTCAAATTTGAGGCAAAATGAACAATTATAACCTAGTAAATCGACTAGATCTTGAAGACGGTAATTCTGGAGACGTGGTACAGGACACCCGAGACTTCATGGACCTAAATGACGACTATACTCTGGTTATTTGACTTAGATCTCTTCATGAAACTTGTATAGAACATCTTGAAGTTTAACATAATCAAATTTGAGGTAAAATGAACAAGTATAGCTCAGTGAATCAACTTGCTCTTGAAAACCGTAGATCTGGAGATGCGGTGTGGGACACCCGAGACTTCATGGAACCGTATGATGACTATACTCTGGAAATATGACTAATATATCTTAATGAAAGTTTTAGGGGATCCTTTGAAGTAAAACATATCCAAATTTCAGAGGAAACGAAGAAGAATAAGTGGCTGAAAACTCAGTATTTCGGAGAGACATACACTGGACATTTCGGTGTTAGATCCAGAAGCTTCGTGTGACTTTAGAAAATAATATAAAAATAATTGGGCTTAGAAGTCTTCATGAAAAATGTACTTTAGTGTCTTGTCTATAACCTGGTGAAATTTCATAATTTTCGGAGGTCATATGGATATTTTAATCGAATTATTTCGGAAACTGTGCATTCTACTTCTATCCGAATTTACATACTGTTTTGTGTGAATTGTACCTTCTTGTGTGGAATTCGATTGGGCATGTATCTTTCATGAGATTGCTATCTTATTGACTTGTCTACCACTAGCCTTAATTTCATGATTTTTGAGAATCATATGAATATTTAAATATTTTCTGAAAGTGGTATTTGCTGGAATTTTGTATGGATTAGATGATGATGTATTGATGCATGCATGACTATGAATTGAGATGCATGTATGAATTGAATGTTGCACATGATCTTGTTGGTCATTATATTGTGTGCCATGATGAGTTGAGAACTAAATTGGTGACCATGGATAATGATGAATGAGGAAACCGTTTGTGGCGGATGATTATGCCCCGGGAGTGTCGGGATGCCCGGTGGTATATGGTACGTAATTCCAGGGGAGGCCTGGTGGTATGTCGGTACATAATTCCGGAAGCCCTGTCGGAGGTTTCTGCCTAAAGGGAATACCTCGCGATGCCAGGATTGGGGTGCGGGATGCCCGGCCAGGGAGTGAAAATGCCGGAAGCCCTGTCGGAGGTTTTTGCCCGAGGGGAATGCCTCGTGATGCTAGTTGGGTTGCGAGATGCCCGAAATGTGGGGGGCCGGATGCCCGGTGGCCTGGAATGGCTGAATGCCGGAAGCCTCGGAGGTCTTTGCTCGAGGGGATGATGAAATTGATGATTCGAGGAATGGGTGATGTGGTGATCAAATTGAAAGTTCAAAGGGGAAATTAAACCATGGCATGATGATGATGATAATATGTGATGTGATATGATGATGATCACCCATGGCATGATGATATGCATGATGATGATGATAATATGTGATGTGATATGATGATGATCACCCATGGCATGATGATATGCATGATGATGATGATGATATATGATATGGCAAGATGACATGTATGATATGATGATGCCATGATGATGATGACATGAAAGATATGATGATGCCTTAATAATGATGACATGCGTGATGTGATGAGGTCACGATGATGATGATGATATATGATATGCATGATAATGATGACATGCGTGATGTGATGAGGTCACGATGATGATGATGATGATGATATATGATATGGCAAGATGACATGTATGATATGATGATGCCATGATGATGATGACATGTGTGATGTGATGATGTCATGATAATGATGACATGTATATGATATGATAATGATACACATGTATGTATTATGATTGAAGATGATGATGCATGATAGTATGCGCATGGCTTCAAGGTAAGTAATGCCTGCAATGCATGTATGACTTGTATGATGCATTGAGTGGTTATTGGATTCTTTTATCTACTGAGTGGTTGTACTCACCCCTTTTGGGGAATAACATTTCAGACTAGATAAGATACCTCAGCTGCCACTGCTATCGATAGATGGATCAAGTAGGTTGGATATGACTGCGAGGAGGAGGATAGCAAAGGAATGAAACTTTTGGACGCTGACACTGATCGATGGACTTTAAGTATTCAACTGTTGGAAGAGATGTCGGTCATCCTTTGAAGTATAGCCGAGTATAGAAACATTGGCATTTTGATGTACCGATGAATGATGTTCATCTGGTTTAAGTTAATAAAAGTGTTTGGCTTTTACCTATAAATGTATAGTAGGTGTGCATCGTTTTCTGAATATAGGGAAGGGAGTTGTTGGATGTGCTTCCGTATATAAATTGCGCAAGGGACCGATCTAAAAGATGTAAACCCCCAGGTTGTATGGACCCGCTGCAATTGAAATGGTATTAGAGTGACATGTTATTAGGAAAAGTGAATGGTAAGCGAATTGTGGCGACCCTAATCGGATCGGGGGCCGTCGAGGGGTGCCACACATTCCCCCTTGCTCTTTTCTCTTCTTCAAAACTTCCCAACTATTCCAATGAACACCTTTTTTTGCTGCATTATTCTTCCACCAGAAAGCTGAGATTTTTCTTTCAATGGCTCGACAAATGGATAAAGGTATTTTGAAAATGTTCATGGCATATTGGGGTAGAGCCCGAACAACCGTTTTTATTAATATTTCTCTCCCCGCCTTTGATATTAACTACTCTTTCCATCTCTCCAGTTTTCTATCCACCCGCGCCATGATCCAATTAAACATCTGTTTTCTAGTTTGGCCCCAATCTGATGGTATCCCCAAGTATTTCCCGATTTTTTCTAATATAGGAACCCTCATTTCAGCTGCCATATTTCTTTTCAAGTCCTGTGGACAGCTTGCCCCAAAGAACAGCCCAGATTTATTGAGATTGATCAACTGACCAGATGAAAAACAGTAACAATTCAATATATTTGCAAGATTCAGAGTTTCCCTGATTGTTCCGTCCAGAAAAAATATAGCATCATCCGCGAAGAATAGGTGGGATAAAGTAGGACAATGAGAATTCAATTTAATACCTTTTAAGCTTCCGTCTGTCACAGCCTTTTGCACCATGTTAGAAAGAACATTGGCCAGAATTATGAAAAGATAAGCTGAGAGGGGATCCCCTTGTCTAATGCCTCTGGTTGGCGCGAAACTTTCTCCTACTTCCCCATTAATTAGGATGCAAAATTGAGCTGAGGAGATACAGAATCTGATCAGACTTACCCATTTCTCGTTGAAGCCCATCTTTTCCATACAATCACATAGAAAATCCCACTCAACCCGATCGTACACTTTCTGCATATCTAGCTTCAGCACTGCTTGGAATTTTTTGCATCGTTTCCTCACTCTAAGTTGATGTAGGACTTCTTGAACGATAAAAATATTATCCTATATTTGGCGGCCTCCAACAAATGCACTTTGTTCTTAGGAAATAATAGATGGGAGCCAAGGTTTGAGTCTGTTTGCCATGACTTTAGTGATCACTTTGTAATTAAAATTACACAAACTGATGGGTCGGAATTCAGTTATGCTCTCGGGGTTGGGCACCTTGGGGATAAGTGTGATAAAGTTCTCATTTAGTGCTAGATCAAATGAACCATCTTTAAAGAAAGAGTCCACAAGTTGGAAAATATCTTCCTGAATAAGATGCCACTGACTTTGATAGAAGAGGCCACTCAAACCGTCTGGTCCTGGGGCCTTAGATGCCCCCATTTGAAAAACAGCCTGTTGCACTTCTTCCTTTGTAATTTGTCTTGTCAACATTTCGTTCATTTCTTCAGAAACAACAAGCGGGCACTGCTCTAAGATTGGCTGGTAGTATCGAGGCCCCACAGATGTATATAGATCTTTATAATAGCTTGTGATATGCTGTTTGATAATCTGAGGTTCACGGCTCCATACATTCTCCTCAAGCCGTAGCATATTAATTTTGTTTCTTTGTCTTCTCTGAATGGTTGTTGCATGGAAGAATTCCGTATTCTGGTCCCCCTATTTTAGCCAATTAATTCTGGATCTAATGCCCCAATACATTTCTTCCTGACGCCATAGAGTGCCCAATTTCTTAGTTATTCTGTGATATTCCTCCCTCATATTTATCTGGTCTGTCCTGTTCGTTATCTGAGTAAGCTGGTGTCTGAGTTGATCAAGCTGTGTTGATGCATTTTTGAATGATTTTCGGCTCCACTTTCTCAATGCTTGGGTCACCTGTTCTGTCTTCTTAACCAGGTATCCTTGCTGGCCAACGTGGCGCGCGTCATTCCCTCAACAATGTCGACTCTCACCGTCCCGCAGCCACTGCCCCTGTAGCCGATGACTGCGAGCAGCTCCGGAAAGCCTTCGCAGGTTCGCTCTATCTTCTTCGCGCTGCCTCCTCCGATTCTCTTATCGTCTGTTGGTCGGTCGTCGATGGTCGTGCTCCGTTTTTAGTGTTCGGATCTGCGATCTGCTTGGAGATCGTGGTTTGATCGGAGTGATCTTTCGGTGGATCGGTTGTTAAGATCGAGCTATTTCTGGGTTTATTATTTCTCTTGAATTCGGAAAAAAAAATCAAAGTTTATTGTCTAATTCAAATTTTTCTCTTCGTTGGATGGTTACCATGAACGATCTGGAAGGATGGGGAACAAATGAGAAGCTGACCATATCCATATTGGGTCATAGGAATGCGGCGCAGAGGAAGCTGATTCGGCAAACCTATGCCGAGACTTACGGCGAGGACCTCCTCAAGGCATTGGACAGAGAACTTACCAATGATTTCAAGGTCTGATCTTCCTTTAATTATTTGGATTCATCCCATGGAGACGTGTCCCTCTTTCTCCCAGATTAATCCATATTCATTCCGTATCGTCAGAGGCTGGTGGTCCTTTAGTCACTTGATCCGGCTGAACGTGATGCGTACTTGGCCAATGAAGCGACGAAAAGATGGACTTCAAGCAACCAGGTTCTCGTGGAAATAGCCTGCACGAGGTCTCCGCAGCAGTTGCTCATGGCAAGACAAGCATATCATGCTTGATACAAGAAGTCGCTGGAAGAGGACGTCACTCACCACACAACTGGAGATTTTCCTAAGGTACTGCTTTTACGGTTGCCTCATGTTGTTCCATGACATTTCCCAACGCTGATGATTGTTCTTCCGAGCAACTTAGGTTCATACATCTTGCAATAAGTACTCTGTACAATCAAGTCTATGTAGCCTTGTGATACTCAGAATAATTTCTTATTGCTGTCTGGGAAATATTCTTTGGGATTGATGAAGGCAAGTAAAATCAAATGTGTCTGATTCAGCATACCACAGAAAGTTTGAGAATATAAGTTGTAGGGTGTTCAATTTTTAAGACAGTTTTGGAGTTTCGCAGAGAATGCTTGTTGGAATGGTGGTGTGCTTTGGAGCAGTTCCTCATAATTTGATTTGTCAATTTATTGAAGATGGTTTCATGAAACTCTAGAGACCATATACGCTACTTCATTGGACCTCTTTCTATTGTGTCAAATGAAGAACCAAGTCCATCATCAAAAGATTAGTCCTATGGCAACCTGTGAAATAATTCTCATCTATCCTAAATCATTTCAATTTTCATTAGGTGTTGATGTAAGTAATTTCCTCGCCTGTAGGGAAAGAACTTTAATTTGATATGGTTTCTTTGTCTCCTAGTTGCTGGTGCCTCTTGTGAGCTCCTACCGTTGTGATGGAGATGAGGTGAATATGACTTTGGCAAAAGCAGAGGCTAAGATACTCCACGAGAAGATCTCAGAGAAGGCTTATGGCCATGAGGATCTCATAAGGATTTTGGCTACTAGGAGCAAAGCACAGGTCAATGCTACGCTGAATCACTACAAAAACGAGTTTGGAAATGATATCAACAAGGTGAGTTGGAATTTCTATGAACTGGACCTTTCAAGTTCTTTTTACCTATATGTCTAAAGCTTATAGCTCCTCAAGGATGAAGAGTGCCAGGGTAGTATTCTTTTTGGTTAATAGTCATGTTGTTAAAAGGCAACTTCAAGATGTCTTGTTTCAAAAACATTGAGATGTGATAATATCACCCATTTCCAAGTTGTTCATTCACTTCCAGACTATAACATCTGTACTATGCATCAGAACATATTGACTTTTCTTTGTTCCAGATTAAGGATTGTCTAATTCTTGATCCTTCATGTTCGCAGGATTTGAAAACTGATCCAAAAGACGAGTGCCTGACTCGCCATGAGAAGTATTTTGAGAAGGTTCTTCGTCTAGCCATCAATAAGCGAGGAACAGATGAAGGGGCTCTGACCAGAGTAGTTGCTACCAGGGCCGAGGTTGACATGAAGTTTATAAGTGAGGAGTACCAGAGGAGGAATAGCATCCCTCTCGATCATGCCATTGTCAAGGACACTACTGGAGACTATGAAAAGATGCTTCTGGCATTGATTGGCCATGTCGAGGCTTGATTTACAAGTACTCATGAAGCTATTCCGGTGGAGGCAATCTCTTTTTTCGGTGTGGATTGAGGCGTTTCTATTTTCCTTGCTTTCCAATAACGTGTAGTTACCAACATGCCTCCCCAGTTGCCAGTTATAGCTATGCGAAGCAAATACACTTCTTATCATGGCGTTGGTTTATGTACTTACAAGAAGTCTTTGATTGTGATCTTTAATCGAGACTGCTAGTAAGTGATCGTGAACTTGGTTTCCTTCATGTTATACCACTGCTAGCAAATTCAATGGACAATGCTGCAGAAACTGCTGATGCTATGGCCTTTTAGTTGATGAGGAACGAATATTACAACGATCGGAGGTTAAAGTATTATTGAAGTAGCCTGAGGATATCCATCAAATGTTTGTGTTGTTTTGCCAGAGGATGTCCATCGGGGCGGCAGAATCTCAACCATAATGCTTATTGCTTAGGGTCATTTCAGCTTCATGTGGAAACTACAGATTGCATTGCCATTTTCATCTCTTATGACATCTCCATCAGGCACGAATGCTATCCGAACCATCTATATTAACATTAAACCACCCACAGGAGCCTTGGAGATGCTTTAGCAGTATCATGGCAATCTCTTAAGTTGCTTACCACCACATCCCCACTTCCCACAAGAAATTCAGCTGCTAATTGCAAATTGATGCGAGGCTGATCTCAATAAGCACAACCATGATGCAATGGCTATGGAACATTTTGCAGCACACCTAAGGAAGCCTTATCAATTAATCCGTTACGGGTTCAGATCAGATTAAAATGCCAACAGGAAGTGCCAATAGGCACGCGGTCCGTTGGGGTGGGTTTCCAGGGTTGATTTCCAAGTTCAAAAGTTGGAGTGGGCCCAAAAAAGGAAAAAAAAAAAAAAAGCAGGGACGCAAACTGATGGCCGAAGAGCACCGACTTGATGGATGGACAAGCGGAAGTTTCCCTACCCGTCAAGAGCAAGAGCAAGAGCAAGAGCAATCCCAGGACATGAAGTGAGGCATGACCATAGGTAGAATCTTCAGAATATTTTCGTTCCAGGCCAAACAGTGTTCTTATTATGATTGTCCTCCAATCTCCAAACCAAATTAGGCTTGTCAGTAGAGCATGCGCCTTCTCAAAGTGGAGAGGATCATGTTGTAGCGAATTGTTGGACCAAGCGGAAAAGAAAGATTCTTCCCTAGAACCTGTCAAGCCCCCTGCACTTGGAATTCTCATGACCTTCACATGATGGTTTAACCAAGCCCTTGAGCAATACCGTCGCCAAGTTAGACTCCCAGCGCTAAGGGACTTTTCTTCGCATGGAGTTTGGGTTGGCATGGTTTTCTTATTTAGTATTAGTAACTTAGTCCAAGCATATTGTCAAAGCCCTTGTGACTTGCAATCCGTTGCAGGTCAGTTTGATGCAATTGGAAAGGTACATGGTGGTGACATATTCTTAATATGAGGAGCATATACAAAGTTCAAAGCTACATCTTGAACAGGGATGGGATAGAAAGTTCTCTTAGAAAACCGGTGATCCATTTGAGCAAGGACAAGTCCAAGGAATTCCACATCCAAAAAATTAAGAAGTAATGCAAATTATTTAAGGTGAAATCTCTATCAAGCTAAGGATTTCTCATTTTACAATTACATTGTGTCATATATCTATCACATGGCATGGTACTGCTTGACACATTCATGTGTGAGCTTTACCCTATAATTTGTCTTCTGATTTTGACTTCAAAAAACCTCCAATCCTAACAAATCTCTAATTCTTATGCGTTTCAAGTAATAATTCCCTAATCAATTCTTCTGTATATTTGTGTAATGATGCTCTTAATCGTGACTTTAGCAAATATATAATCCTTGCTAATCTCTAATTCTTAAAATAACTATTTATGTATAGATTATATATGGAAATACCAATATATTATATATACTAAAAAGCCTCTTGCTAATTTCATCCCTAATTTAAAAACACAACTTAAGCAATTGAAATGTTTACAATTTCTTATGACCTTTTCATTGTTATAATAGTTTGCTTCTCCTCTATCTCCTTTTTGTTATTATTTTTTATCAAGATCTCTCTTATCCCATCCTCAAAATGACTCCCGGTGCGAAACAATTATAATGTTTACAAATTTATCGTTAAATCAACTAATTTGCATAGCTCTGTAATTAGCTTATCACGTCTCTATATCCTCACTATCTTAGTTCACCGGATATAAAACCAACTTGACGGGATTTCGTGATGACTAGTTTCTATATCTTGTAAGTGCCACCTAGAAATATATTCTTCCAGTATTTATGGAATCATTCTCATATCTTTCTAACATTTTGCAAGAGGGATTTTTCATTTGACCCATCCCAACGCATCGATGATCGGCCAACAATCAAGGTTATTGAGGAGTGATTTTTAGATTAGGGATGAAATTAGCGATCATGTTTACAAATTTATCAATAAATCAACTAATTTTCAGAAATAATGATTGGATTTCTTGTATCCATACCCACTTTTGATAGTAAGTGCTCTTTGAGGAACAAAATTGGTGTCCCTCTTTTTTGGAAAATAGTTTATTTAGTAGATAGACAACTAATTATTATGTTAATGAGTTGCATAATCTCTTTTGTACTAGGCAACTATTATTTGAAAAATAACCTTAGCACAAGTAAGAGAAAAAACAATCATCTACTATTTTTAGTATGCATTTTGTTTAAGTATAATTTTTATATTTGTCATTACATTGTAGTTTGTATATTTTAACCTCTCTTCTTTCATTTTATTGAGAGAATCTAATAGTCCAATTTTTAATTACTTTTCATGCCATCATGGCATGATGTCCAAAATACGAAAAAGCTGAGTACATAAAAAAAAATTTAAACATCAATTATTATCACAAAATGCAAAAGAAAATGCTCCCTAAAACATTGTTACCTATAATATTATCTTTGCTTTGATTACGTGATTGTTGACAAGAATTCATGACAACTGTAATGACACTACAAGACAACCCAATCAAACCATTTGCAAACTTATTTTTTTGTCAATTCTAAATGCATCGGAATTTTTCATAAAATTGTCAATGAAAAGTAAAATTATCCTCAAGACACGCAATAATAGCAAATTGTATATGCAACTTAATAAGAGATATTGTTCGTTCGATTGCTTGACTCCCCTAAAAAAGTTCACTCTCTTGAAAATATATATGTATGTAGAAATAATTTTCAATGTTATAGTACCAGAGCTCCAAATGAACTAGTTGACACGATTGATTGTTGTTCTCCATTCGTTGTTTCATCATCAATAGATATATTTAAAAATTTGGTTGCTCTTCAATATTGTCCTCCATAATGACTACACTATAAAATATATATATATACAATGAAAGATGAGTATATTGTACATAATGTTTTCATCAACAATAATATTCAACCTTTGAGTAAATTATCATAATTTTGTACCAAAAGTCGAAGTCGAAACATCGAAAATCATGATGATTATATGGGAAAATAAAGTTAATAATTGGCGAAATAATTTTAGAAGAAGACAAATATAAAACGTCAAACTATAATGGGTGTGGAAGAAGCGGCTAGAGTGGAAAAAAAAAGTTGCTTGAGAGGATGTGGGTGGTTTTTTCTTTTAATAAAATAGATACAAAAGAAAATAAAGAAAAAAATTTAAGAAATAATCTTAAATTAAGAGTGAGACTTGTAATGAATAAATTAGTCAATTTAAGGTGAAAATGAGGGTGTCAAGAGCCAATAACATGGATGAAATGCCTAGAGCCTTGATTTCTACTAATTTACTGCTTTGCTTGTGACTTTCATACTATTTCTCATTCCTATATTAGAAATTTGGACTTACTTTAAAGATTGCATTATTAATTATATTTTTTAAATGAACGTGTGTATGGTCCGGCAAGATCTCAAAACCCATGCGCGACCCGGCCCGCCCGTTAATCTGGCCTGAAAAATTTGTCCAAACCCGGCCCAACGGGCCCGAAGGGGGCCTGCCTACCGCGTGCCTCATCTCCCTCATCTCACTCCGCGTCCCACCGGTTTCCACTTCGAGAAGCCCGATGTAGGAATTGCACCGACACTCGTACCTCTCTCTCGCTCTCGCCTTGGAAGCGGAGGCCGACTTCCTCTCTCTTGTTTCGTCTCCTTCTTCTTCCTCCTCTCTCTCTCTCTCTCTCTCTCTCTCTCTCTCTCGTTCTCGCTTCGACGTGAACGCAGAGCCGGTGCTCTCCCTGGCCGATGAATGCGATCAACTCCAAAAAGCATTCGCAGGGGCACGCTATCTCCTCGCCACCTTTCTCATTTCTTCGTGCTCCCCTGTCGTGCGTGGTCCAGTCCGAGTGATCTTGTGGTGGCGATCTGTTCTAGAGTACTTGTGCTTTCTTTTTGGGGTGATCAGCTGCTAAGGTCGAGCTGTTTTTGGGTCCAGAAGTGATCAGGAGATGCAAAAAAATTCGATCGATCATTGTGATTTCCTTTTGAATTCGACATGATTATCCCACTGTAGCTGCAACATGTTCACCAGTACAAAGTAAAGAAATTGTTTTCCTACCTTGAGCCCGGCATGTAGTGTGGTCTTGGAAAAAAAAAAAATCACACTTTATTGTCTAATCTAATCTTTTCTCGTTTGATGATTCTCATGAACGACATGAAGGATGGGCAACAAATGAGAAGTTGATCATCTCCATATTGGCTCATAGGAATTCGGTTCAGACGAAGTTGATTAGGCAAACCTATGCCAAGAATTATGGCGAGAACCTCTTCAAGGCAGAAACTTGTATTTTGATATGGTTTGTTTGTCTCCTAGTTGCTGTTGTTGGTAGTTTGTTTATAAAACAAATTTCTCCCACATCGAAAAGATGTGAGTGCGCATGTCAATGAGATTTGGCATTAACCAACGATCATTATTTTTATTTATTGAAAAAATTCGGATTTATTTCTATAAAAATTAAATATAAAGTCTTGTTGAAATAGTGCGACTGTTTATGGAAAAGTTACGGTTATTTTTATTTTTTATTTATTTAATTCCGAATTTTTTTATGTCTTTTCAACATAACCTTTGAGACGTATTTTTTTTTTTTTATGACCCAGGGAAACTCGTATAATCGGCAGTCGGCGGGCAAATCCTGGGGCCGCACAAGAGAACCACCACCCCCATGTAAGCGTTTAAGGCACCAAGCGCCTTAGTTGGGTTTCAAACTCCTCACCTTGAGGGCAAGGATCAATGGAGCCTTATCTAGCAGAGCCACCGCACTGAGTGGTTTGAGACGTACCTGTTCATTTTAGAACATTTCCCGAAATGTTGCATTTGTTCTTTTTTGCAACCTTTTGAAGAATTGTCTTTATTCAAAAGACAAAAATAAGTAACGTTGTTTTGAGATCAAACAATCATCTTCTTTCAGTTTTGTCTTCTTTCGAAAGATTATACGGTCATTGTTTTCAATTATTTTCTATGAGAGACCTTGGATAAATACTACAATTGCTATATAATATTCTCATTTGAGACTTTGTTGTATCTTAAAGGAAATTTGTCGGTGACCATTAGCAACATTGTAGGGCAAATAAATCCTTAAAAAAAGTGATATTATGCATCAAAATCCGATTTGATTACTCTAAAGATCTGACTTCATTGTTCTACCCAATTTGAAGCCATATTTTCTCAGCAATTTTAAGGATTTATTTTGCAACAATTGAGTCAAGTGGATGAAAGTTATGAATCAAGCACCGATTGTCGACGCAAGCCTTCATCGTCTGAACCACGCGTTCTTCGTCCATTCACAAAATCAATTGGATCCGGAGGATCCGTGAGTCTTTTCTTTTCTTTCCTTCACTTTTGTTATTTTTGCGCATGGTGATTGGGGGACTCGATGACAAGAGAGATTTCGGCAAGAGCGATCCGCAACGAATTATGCGCACCGTGGGGGGTTCGATTTTATCAAATCCCGACATGGGTTGTGGGTTGCCATTGAGAAGAAATAGAATCTAGAAGATGACCTGTATATGAGAGAATTCTGTACTCTGTAGTTGCTGAACAATCATTTGCTATACATCAGTTGAACATTTCTTTCAGCCTTTCTTCTTGTTCAACCTTACAAGGTTTTACTATATGAAGAAGAACGAAAATACATAGAGAACTTGAGAATAACCGAGAGAGAGAGAGAGAGAGAGAGAGAGAGAGAGAGAGAGAGAGAGAGAGAGAGAGAGAGAGAGAGAGAGAGAGAGAGAGAGAGAGAGAGAGAGAGAGAGAGAGAGAGAGAGAGAGAGAGAGAGAGAGAGAGAGAGAGAGAGAGAGAGAGAGAGAGAGAGAGAGAGAGAGAGAGAGAGAGAGAGAGAGAGAGAGAGAGAGAGAGAGAGAGAGAGAGAGAGAGAGAGAGAGAGAGAGAGAGAGAGAGAGAGAGAGAGAGAGAGAGAGAGAGAGAGAGAGAGAGAGAGAGAGAGAGAGAATTCAGAGAACAGAGTGATTTTTAGTTTTTGGAGGAATCAATCATCGCTTACAACAGTTTTCTTCAATCCCTTTTATACTAAAGCTCAACAAACAGAATTAACAACTTTAGTAACAGAATGATTAATCTTGACACACGTGTAGCTCCTTTAGTAGCTTGATCAACTTTTGTTCCTGGTTCACAAGGATTGCCAACTCAGCTTTTCTACGGATCACCAGGTCAGCTTTTGTTTCTTCAACTTCTTTATAGCTTGCCAACTCATCTTTCAGCTTTACTTCGAGTTTGCTCTACTTCTCTGCTTCTATCAGCTTCTTTGTTCTGTGTTTTTAATCTTTGTTTTGTCTCTTTAACATCCCCCCTCAAATTGGGAATGGGGAGAGCACAGATTCCCAATTTGACTCGCAGATGAGAATGTGCTACTCTTGACAAAGGTTTTGTAAAGATATCAGCAAGTTGGCAATTACTCGGAATATAACTTACATGTAATGACCCAGAAGATACCTTTTCTCGAACAAAGTAAAAATCTACTTCAATATGTTTTGTTCGAGCATGTAAGACAGGATTAATAGTGAGTGAGATAGCTGACTTATTGTCACAGTATAAATGAATAGGAGGAGTAAGAGAACAACCTATGTCTCGTAAGACAAAGCTGATCCAAGTGAGATCAGCAGTGGTTGATGCAAGGGCACGATACTCAGCCTCTGTAGAAGATCTACTAACTATTGGCTGTTTCTTTGCTGCCCAGGAGATAAGATTGGAGCCAAGATATGTGCAAAATCCAGTTGTTGATCTTCTGGTTTCAATACACCCAGCCCAGTCTGCATCAAAGAATCCATGGAGATGCATAGTGCTCTGTGAATGAATGAATAAGCCAAGTCTGATTGTACCTTTAACATATCTCAGTACCCTTTTCAATTTATGGAGGTCTGCAATGGTAGGTTTCTGCATTTTCTGGCAGAGTAGATTTGTGGCATAGGCAATGTCTGGTCGAGTTAATGTGAGGTATTGGAGACCACCAACTAGGCTTCTATACTCAGCAGGATTGGACAAAGCCATAGAGTCATTGATCAAAATAGTTGGTCTTAATGAAAGAGGAGTTGAAATTGGTTTAGACTCGAGCATATGGGCTTGGGTGAGAAGGTCTATAGCATATTTAGCTTGGCAAAGGAACAAATGTTCAGGAGTACGCTTAACTTCAATGCCAAGGAAATAGTGTAGGGAACCAAGATCTTTCATATGAAACTGGAGACTTAGAGCAGTAATGAGACTAGAGAGAACTTGAGATGAGCTTCCAGTTAAAATGATATCATCAATATACAGTAGTAAGAGAATTGTTTCTTTACCAATATGTAGGATGAACAATGAGGGATCAGTTGAGCTACAAAAGAATCCATATTCTAGTAGGAAGCTACTGAACTTATCAAACCAAGCTCGAGGAGCTTGTCGAAGTCCATAGTGGGACTTTCTGAGGAGACAAACATGATGAGGTCTCTGTGATTCTTTAAAACCTGGTGGTTGTTCCATATAAACTGTTTCACTCAAGTTACCATGTAAGAAAGCATTTTTAACATCTAGCTGATGAATTGGCCACTGTTTTATCATTGCTACTGAGAGAATTATTCAAATTGTAGCATGCTTCACTACAGAACTATAGGTTTCTGTGAAGTCAAGACCTTCTTCTTGATGAAAACCTTTGGCTACAAGTCGAGCTTTCAGTCTATCTAAACTCCCATCTGGTGCAAGCTTAGTTTTAAACACTCATTTGCAGCCAATGACATTCATTTGATTAGTTCTAGGGACTAACTCCCAAGTTTTGTTTTGATACAAAGCATCCATTTCTTCTTGCATTGCTTGACACCATCCTGTGTGTGCTAATGCAGACTTTACTGATTTTGGTTCAACAGGAACCTGATATTCAACCAAACATGCATATTTGGGATTTGCTTTAATAATCCCAGATCTCAGTCTAGTCTGCATAGGATGAGTAGATAATGTACCTTGTGTACTTTCTGATATAGAACTAATTTGTGTTTGTTCTGTATTAAAAGGTGATGTTGAGTCAGATTCTTGACTGATAGACACTTGTTCTTCAATATTTGGAGATATCTTAGATGCTTCAACATTACTGGATGCATTATTAGGAGTGATATGTAGCTCAGCATCAGGTACTATGTTCATTTGTGGCATAACTTATGGATTTATTATGCTGATCCCACTGTTCTGTATTTCTAGAATGATTTGACTTGATCCAGTATCTTGTAAAGATTCATTTGATTTATTGGCTTGTGACTGAATCTGTTCTGTAGTATTGGATATAGTGGATGCCAATCCTCTTATCCATTGCTTGTATAGTTCAAATCCCTGTTGATACTCAGCAATAATTTTTCGAGTAAAGAGAAATACTTTTTCATCAAAGACTACATGTCTACTAATATAGATACATCCATTAGTAGGCAAAAGACACATGTAGCCTTTATGTTTCTCACTGTATCCAAGAAATATACACATGAGAGATCTTGGATCAAATTTATGCTTTGTATAGGATCTGAGACAAGGATAACAAGCTGATCCAAAAACTCGTAAATGAGCATAATTTGGTTTCTGTTTGTACAACTTATAGTGAGGTGAGTTCATATGCAGTTTTGTTGTGGAAACAAATTGATTACATAGACTGCTGTCATGAAGGCATCTACCCAGTATTTTAATGGTACTCTTGCATGATACAGCATTGCTATGCCCAATTCAATCACATGTCGATGCTTTCTCTCGGAGACGCCATTTTGTTCTGGTGTATAAGGACAAGAAATGTTATGCTTAATCCCACAATGTTTTAGATGATTCTGAAATTTGATGTTAGTGAACTCTCCTCCTCCATCACTTTGAAACACTTTGATCTTGTGATCAAGTTGATTCTCTACTAGTCTTTGAAACATAACAAACACATCATACACTTCTGACTTCTGTCTCATTGGATATATCCAGCTGTATTGAGAAAAATCATCCACAAAGATGACATAGTAATGAAATTTCTGAACAGATGAAATTGGTGATGGTCCCCATACATCACAATGTACCTAGGGGAACATTAGAGATATAGTCTGAGAGAGGAAAGGGCAAAGCCGAGCTCTTAGCAACTTGACAGCTACTACACATACTTTGAGCATTCGAATTATATTGAATCAGATGTTGATTTCGCAGAATCTTTACTATTTTTAAACTGGTATGAGCAAGTCTTTGATGCCAGACATCTTCTCCTACTTCATGTTGAGTCTGAGTGAAGAAAGCTTCTGTTGCTCTAGATTCCACTCGATACAGCCCCTTGATTTTCCTTCCTAGCTTCACTGTTGTATGGTTGTAATTGTCCTTCATATATACCCCATGTTTGTCAAATATAAAAGAACAGGGATAGTCATCTGTTAATTTTGATACAGAAAGGAGATTCTTCTTGATTGCAAGAACTATTAAAACATCATTTAGTGGTAATATGCTAGTTGTTGTATTTAAAGTTCCATTACCAATACATGAGATTGATAAACAGGACCCATCTCCTATCATAACTGTATCATTACCACTATATGCAGCATAGTTTCGAATCATACCAGGTTCTGTAGTAATGTGTGATGTAGCCTCTGTGTCTGGATACCATTCAGAGCCATACAGTTCTTCAATATGCATAGCTGCCAATGCAGTTGGTATTTCATTTGCTTGATATGAATTATCAAATCGATACCAACATCTAAGTGCTGTATGACCTGATCTTTTACAAATTTGACATTCCAGAGGACCATTATTCATTGGCTTTGTATCCTATACGTGCTTATCACCAGTTGAACCTTGTGGTGGATAGGATCTAACACCTTGATATCTCTGAAAAGAGTTTGTGTATGGTCTAAACCCTTGTCCATAGTTAGACTAGTTACCCTTATTGACTTGATATTGCTTTGTTAGGTTCAGAGTATTCATTCTGCTCTATTGATTCATTCCTGTTCCAGCAAAATTATTTCCACAACCTCTTCTATTAATGAACTGTCCTCTGCCAGAGTTGTATCCCCCTTGAATACTTTCTCCTTGACTACTAGATTTAAACCTCTGCAAACATGTTTCAGTCTTTCTTTGTCCATAATATGCCAGGTTAGTATTGTATTGGTTCACAGAATATGTTTGCAATCTAGTTTCAAATCTCTCAAGTTGGGAGATAACCTCATCATATTCTGGCTGGGGTTTGAGATAGTACATGGTTGTTCTAAAAGTTTCATATTCAGAACCTAACCCTTCAAGTATGCCAAACATCCTGGTTATATCATCAACAGGTTTTCCAATCGCATTCAATTGATCACAGATAGTTTTAAATTCTCGAATATATTCACTCAATGGTCTGTCTCTCTTCCTACAAGCCTGTAATTTTCCTCTTAACTCAAATTCTTTTGCTACAAACTTCTGAGTAAACCGGTTTATAAGAGCCTGCCATATCTCGAATGAAGTTTCTAAGCCAATTATCAAGCTTAGAATATTCTCTGATACTGCACCACTTATCCATGATGAGATTAGCTGATCAGTTTTTATCCAATCCAGGTAATTAGGATTCATCACTTCCCCAACCTCAGTTTGCATTATTTGAGCAGGTGGTAATGTTTCACCATTAATAAAGCCAATCAAATCTTGACTTTTCATAAACCTACTAAATTGTGCTTGTCATAACAGAAAATTTTCTTCATTCAACTTGATTGTAACAAAGTTGGCTATATTCACATGGATAGGAAAAGGATACTTCTGCAATCTTGTTGCCATACTATATCTTCAGAAAACTTTGAAGATGCGAAGAAGCAATCAAGTAAACTTCGAAGATCAGCTTACTAAGAAATCAACAAGATCTTCATAATGTCTTGCTCATGTGATCTTTCATACAAACTTTCAGTAATACACATTAGATCTAGAACTCCCAGGAAATGCTCTGATACCATCAGAAGAAACAGAATCTAGAAGATGACCTGTATATGAGAGAATTCTGTACTCTGTAGTTGCTGAACAATCATTTGCTATACATCAGTTGAACATTTCTTTCAGCCTTTCTTCTTGTTCAACCTTACAAGGTTTTACTATATGAAGAAGAACAAAAATATAGAGAGAACTTGAGAATAACCGATAGAGAGAGAGAGAGAGAGAGAGAGAGAGAGAGAGAGAGAGTTCAGAGAACATAGTGATTTTTAGTTTTCGGAGGAATCAATCATCACTTACAATAGTTTTCTTCAATCCCTTTTATACTAAAGCTCAACAAACAGAATTAACAACTTTAGTAACAGAATGATTAATCTTGACACACGTGCAGCTCCTTCAGTAGCTTGATCAACTTCTGTTCCTGGTTCACAAGGATTGCCAACTCAGCTTTTCTACGGATCACCAGGTCAGCTTTTGTTTCTTCAACTTCTTTATAGCTTGCCAGCTCATCTTTCAACTTTACTTCGAGTTTGCTCTACTTCTCTGCTTCTATCAGCTTCTTTGTTCTGTGTTTTCAATCTTTGTTTTGTCTCTTTAACAGCCACGAGGAATTTGCCAAAATGCTAATCTGAGAGTTCCTTCTTCCTCTACTTCTTCGTTCTCTCTCGTATGTTTCGGTGTTTTGTTGTTTTGTTACTACAATTGGGTGTCTGCGATTCGATTGCTCTTCGTTTGGTAAACAATGCTTCCGTTTAACTGTGAATGTTTGGCTCGCTTCTGGAGATTCTCAGTCAGGATGCCCCATGGGTGAATGGTGCGGGATGCCTCAAAGTTGAAATGCCCCATGAGTTGGGATGCTCCGTGAGTCGGGATGCCCGAGAATGTCGGAGATATAGAAGTAATAATGAATTAAATGCATTATCATGTGCAGAATATTATTTTAAATTAATTACCTTGTGCTAAAACATGGTATGCCATATGCATAAGTCTAGATGGAAGCATTGTTGGATGATGATTACTGTGATGTGTGAAAATGCGAAAGAAAAAGTCTACTCATGTTTTATCACATTTGCTAGATTGTTATGCATTTACTTTGTGTGCACTAGGTGAAGTGGTAAGAGAAATTTTCTAACTTAAAACTAGAATATTTACTAGGCTTCGGTTCATTCCTTTATTTATTTTCATATGTGTAGGATGGACACAACTCAACCTTTGTACTATGGAGTTCCTATCCATTATGAAGGTCTTTATGAAAGTTGGCTTTAACTTGAGTCTAGAATAGTGTATACCAACTGTAGTTCTATTGCGTGGGTTGATGTGGGAGGTTTCATGGAGTGGGTCCCCTAAAGATTTGTCACCTAGTATCGGAATCTAGACAGCGAGTTGGTTTGTCCGTTGAGGGGCTTCGACCTTGATGATGGTGGCGACGCAACGGAGGGAGAAGTTGTCGATCCATGACTTTGGTCTGGACGTTTGTATAGGCAGACTTTTGAAGTATAGTATGGAGATTGGTCTCTCTAACCCCTACCTAGACTTTTGTATCTAGCTCGTAATGTAGTAAAGCGGTGAACTTAAATGTGATATAAATCAAAAGAAGTATAAATATGTTATCTATATTTGTAAGGCTTTCTTTCTAATGGAATTTTGGAAAACGTTTGATTACGCTTCTGCATGCTAAAAGAGAGTGATTTTTGCGCAAGACATGTTTGTTCGGGCGTCACACATATATTGGTAATAAATCTTTGAAAATAACTATTTATGTATCTATATTTTATATATTTAAAAAGGCTCTCACTAATTTCATACCCAATTTAAAAACACAGCTTTAGCAGTTGAAATGTTTATAATGTCTTATGACCATTTCATGGTTATGATATCTTGTTCTCCACTGTCTCCTTTTTGTTATCATTTTTAATCAAAATCTCTCTCTCCGCCCCCCCATCCTAAAATGACTTCCGGTGCGAACTAGTTATAATGTTTATAGATTTAACGTTGATTCAACTAATTTGCACTGCTTTGTGATTAGCTTGTCTCATCTCCAAATCTTCACTATCTTAGTTCATTAGATATAAAACCCACTTGAGGAGATTTGTGGAACGGGCCGGGCTTGAAGGGGCCTGCTTCAGTGGGCCGGGCTTGAGGATTCGGAAATCTTTCTCTAGCTGTGCCATACAAAGCCCATGACGGAGTTGGCCCAGCTGCCCACGGACCCTGGAAGGGGAACCATTGAACTAGAGGCCACTGGATCGACCCGGAAACATCTCGTGGAGCAAGAGCTGGATCAGAAGTCGTTTGATTTGTGGAACGCACGTCTTCAGTCGGATCAAACTGACCTAGATTTTGAGGTGAATTCAGGGCCTCCTCCCTTGAGGTATTTTCTTCGGTATTCTTGGCCATAATATGAATGGAGACGAATTCCTATTGTTCGCTGATTTGCAGTAGCAAAACAGAAGGAAGTAGAGGCAATTCGTGAATATTTTGCGGAAGCTAGGTTGAAGGACGTTGCTCTGATACCATGTCAGAGTTTGAAGAATAGACCAAGAATTGAGAGAACGACCTGTAAATCTTTGTATATTCAGTCGTGTGTGGTTACATTGTATAAGCTTCTGTTTATAATACAATGAATGTCTAACTAAGGAAATTAAAGGAAGATACATTAAATCAAACTCAATCACAGATTGACATAATTAAACAAATATAATCTCCTGTAATCTTTGATTGGTTGATCATGATCTTCGGTATGATTCTTGCATATCTTCAAATACCCCTCAAGCTGGTGGCTGATATACATCCAATACACCAAGCTTGCTTAGTAGATAGGCATGCTATCTTTGACACAATGGCTTGATAAAGATATCTGCAGGCTGTTCAGTGGTTCCAATTCCATTTGTCTTAATTACTCCTTCTTGGATCTTATCTCGGGTGTAATGGCAGTCCACTTCAATATGTTTCGTTCTTTCATGAAATATGGGATTCGCTGCGAGTTTGAGTGCTGCATCATTATCACAAAATAAATTTGTTGGCCTTGTGACTTGTACCCCAAGATCTAAAAGCAAGCCTCGTATCCAAACGATTTCACAAACGGTTTTGGCCATGGCTTGATATTCAGCTTCAGCGGATGATAATGATACAGTCGACTGGTTCTTTGTTTTCCACAAAAGTAACGACTTTCCCAATTTAATGCAAAAACCAGTGACTGATCTTCGACTCATTGGACATGTGGCATAGTCTGTGTCACAATAAGCATTCATTTCAAAATCACAATCTCGAGAGAGGAGTATTCCAAGCCCTGGATATCTCTTTAAATATTTTACGACTTTCAAGGCTGCATTCATGTGAGATTCATTCGGGTTATGCATAAATTGACTGAATGTCTACACTGCATAACATATGTCTGGCCTGGTCATGGTGAGATATATAAGTTTCCCAACAAGCCTTTGATAGCGAGATAGATCTTCGAGCAGTGGGTCATCAACCTCAGAAGACGATCCGGCGTCATAGTCAACGGTAGTTAACTTGATGTTCTGATCAATAGGAATGGCAACTGGTTTACACCCTGATAAGCCTGCTTCAGATATAATTTCCAACACAAATTTCCGTTGGCTAAGAGAAATTCCCAGATTTGAGCGAGCAATTTCAATACCAAGGAAATACTTAGGAGGTCCCAAGTCCTTAATACGAAAGGTAGAGTGCAGATATTCTTTGAGAATTTTTATGGCCAAATTATCATTCCCCATAATGAGTATATCATCAACATATATCATCAGGGAGATTGATGACGTACCTTTTGTCCAAGTGAAAAGAGCATAGTCGTGCTTTGATTGCTTGAAGCCAATGATTGTAAGAGCTGTAGTGAACTTTGCATACCACTGCCGAGAAGCTTGTTTGAGCCCATAAAGGGATTTACGGAGACGACACACTCCAGACTCCCCCTGTCGCCGTAATCCCGGTGGAAGGTCCATATAGATTTCTTCATCGAGATCTCCATGAAGGAAGCCATTATGGACATCCATTTGATGGAGGTCCCAATTTCGGAAAGCAGCAACAAAAAGAAAAGAACGAACAGTGACGTCTTTTGCAACTAGAGAAAATGTCTCATGATAATCGAAACCTTCACGTTATGTAAAGCCTTTCGCCACTAAGTGGGCTTTGTACCGTTCAATGGATCCATCAACCTTCTATTTGATCTTATATACCCACTTGCAGCCAATGGGTTTACAATGAATAGGTCTAGGAACTATATCCCATGTATGATTTTCTATTAAAGCATGCAACTCTGCTTCCATGGCCTTCTGCCACCGTGGATCACGAACTGCTCAGCATAAGATGATGGTTCTATTTCCTCGGAAATATGACTAATGCAGCACCTATGTTCCGGAGATAGTCGATCGAACGAAATATAAGAGGAGACAGGGTATGGGGTAACTGATGAGTCGAGGGAAGCACAAACATAATCCTTCGTCCATGTAGGGGGACGAATAATCCGTCCTGAACGTCATGGGGGAACATGATCAGTTGGAGAAGATGATGACTCCGATGTAGATTGTGGAGATAATTGCTCTGAATTAGAATTTGTGCCGACATACGCTGGAGATTCTGCAGCTGAACAATCTTGGATGGATGGGAAATCCGCAGTGGTCTTGAGAACTAGAGAAGAAGTCGAGGTATCTAGAGACAAGACTGGTATATATTGGGAAGTAGGAGATAAATCTTCCTCAAATAAAAAACGTCTTGTCTAATGATTCGAGCTATAAAGCTCATTTGAAGATGCTTCATCTTGGAAAGGGAAAATGTCTTCATGTAAAACAACATCTCTGCTTACAAAGAAGTTTCCTGTCGACGGCTCATAGACACGATATCCCTTCTGAAGAGTTGGATATCCCATGAAGATGCATTGTTTTTCCCGAGGACTCATCTTGTCACGAGGACCCAGGGCAGTGACATAATATAAGCAACCAAAAACTTTCAAGTGATTAAGCTCAGGCTTCTTACCAAATAGTACTTCAAAAGGAGTGCGTCCATCGAGAACCCGAGTCGGCATGCGATTGATCAGGTAAGCTGCCGTGACCACACAATCTCCCCAGAAATTCTTAGGAATGGAAGCTTGGAATTTAAGGGCACGCGCGACTTCCAAAAGATGACGATGTTTACGCTCAACAATCCCATTTTGTTGAGGTGTGTAGATGCACGTGCTTTCATGCAGAATTCCATGAGAAGAAAAGAGTGATTGACAATTGTTGCTAGAAAATTCTTTCCCATTATCTGTTCGGATACGTTGAACAGATTTCCCAAACTGATTTTTCGACATGGTTAAAAAATTCTTTAAGTGGGAAAGAGCTTGACTTTTTGATCACATAAGAAAAACCCATGTAGCACGAGAATGATCGTCTACGATTGTGAGGAAGAATCGAGACCCATCACGATGTGAGGTGTGATAGGGACCCCAAATGTCTACATGAATTCATGATAAATTACCTATAGCTCGAGATTTACTCTTGGGAAAAGGTGCACATGATTGCTTTGCAAGAGGACAAATTTTGCATTGAGGATGCGGAAATGAAGCACTATGACCCAAACGTCGATGAGAAAGAATAATTTTATCATTGGTAGCAATATTACACAATGATTTTTTATTCATAGAGACATGCGAGAAGTCAAAACTTTCGGGAAAACTGGTCCAAAAATATAGTCCTTCTAAAAGACTACCCCAGCCCATCAGTTTGCCAGTCGAAAGGGCCTGAAAGAGACATGTGTCAGAATTGAAGAGAATACAACAGGAATTGTCCTCACAGGCCTTTGATACTGAAATGAGATTGAATTGGAACTGAGGGACATAAAGAACATTTCGAAGGGTAATCAAAGGACTAAGATTTACTGTCCCTATTTTTGTCACATATATGGTATTTCCATTTGGAAGCTTCACAGTTATAGGAAAATGATTTTTATGGGTCTGAGAAAAAAGACTTTCATCACAGATAATATGATTACTAGCACCTGAATCAATTATCCATGCATCATGAGAAATAGAATTAAGGCAATATGAAGTACCTGAGAAGCTTCCCCCTTTATCAGAAATTTCCAGCTGTTTCAATGCCGTCATGATTTGCTGGTACTGATTTTGTGTAATAGATTGATTGATATTGTGCCCTGTGACTTGACTGGTCGAAGACTCCTTTTTTCCTTTCTCCCCAGGTTTACCATGCAATTTCCAGCAAGTTTCCACCGTGTGATGAGGGCGTTTGCAATAATCGCAATATAATTTCCCCTTTCCTTTAAAATTTCCTTTCAAGGATGATGTGGCACCACGAGAGTCGTGAGATCCTTTAAAAAAAAGGCACCGTTATGGCTTGTTGTGGGCCATTGGATTCAACTGAAGTCATGGCTAAATAATAGCCGTCTGATCTTGAGATTAAATCATGGTCGCCTATTTGAAAGTGTCTAGGGTTGCTTTCTCCTCCCCTGGACGATGCAGCAGTAGTAGCAGGAACTCCTCAGGCCGCCTCTCCAAGCTGCTAAGCCATTGAACCGAGGCCAGCTAGAAGGTCGCCGGCCGGTGGTGGTCCAAATCCGGGGGCAGTAGGTCCAAGCGAGAAGCCGCCAGTCACGGACGATCCAGACCCAAAGGCAGTAAGGGCGATTCCCTCTTCGGTTCGTGCGTGTTCAACCGTGGCCGTCCTTTGGCTCTCCTCTTGGACCGCCAATTGATAGATCCGCCCGAGCGGCGGCACTGGCTCCAGCGCCAGGATTTGAGACCTGAAATGTGAGTAATTTTCATTCAAGATTAGTAAAAAACGGGTTGCTTTCTCCCTTTCCCGAATCGCTTTATACTGTTGAAGTGTTTCGTCCGACCCTTTGAGCTGCTCTTTAGTCGCCTCTAGCTCGTTCCAGAGGGCTGAGAGCCAGTTGAAGCACGTTGTGATGGACTGATTTCCCTACTTTAGTTCCAACAGGGCTTGGGTGAGGGAGAAAATTTTTACCCGATCAAGCTTTCCGTACATCTCACGGATGTTGTCCCATATCGTCTTCGAATCTTCGGTCGATGGAAGTCCAGCGGCCACCTCGGGAGCCAAGCAATTTCCAATCCACGTCCGCATGAGTTGCTTGCATCTACGCCAGTGCCGCTATGAGTGCTCGTCTGCTGGAAAAGGCACAGTTCCATCAAGGAACCCGTCCTTGTCCTTTGTGACCAACGCCCGCCGGAGATCTCGAGCCCAGGTATTGTAATTTTCAGGTTCAATGAGCTGCAAAGAGATGAGTTGTAACTCGGGGCCGTCGCCAGGCGACGTGTAAAGTGGGTCGCCGAGCTCCGGCCGGAATGGCATACGGCAGAAAGCCGTGAGCCATAGTCGGATAGGGGTTTGCCCCTTGACGTTGTGAAGTGGGCTCGAGCCCTGGGCTTGGACCCGCCCAGCCCATTCCAGCGTTGAAGGGGCCTGCTTTAGTGGGTCGGGCTCAAGGATTTGGAAATCCTTCTCCAGTTGTGCCATACGAAGCCCATGACGGAGTTGGCCCAGCTGCCCATAGACCCTAGAAGGGGAACCACTGAACTAGAGGCCACTGGATCGGCCCGGAAACATCTCGTGGAGCAAGAGCTGGATCAGAAGTCGTTTGATTTGTGGAACGCACGTCTTCAGTCGGATCAAACTGACCTAGATTTTGAGGTGAATTCAGGGCCTCCTCCCCTGAGGTATTTCCTTCGGTATTCTTGGCCATAATATGAATGGAGACGAATTCCTATTGTCCGCTGATTTGCAGTAGCAAAATAGAAGGAAGCAGAGGCAATTCGTGAATATTTTGCGAAAGCTAGGTTGAAGGACGTTGCTCTGATACCATGTCAGAATTTGAAGAATAGACCAAGAATTGAGAGAGCGACTTGTAAATCTTTGTATATTCAGTCGTGTGTGTTTACATTGTATAAGCTTCTGTTTATAATACAATGAATGTCTAACTAAGGAAATTAAAGGAAGATACATTAAATCAAACTCAATCACAGATTGACATAATTAAACAAATATAATCTCCTGTAATCTTTGATTGGTTGATCATAATCTTCGGTCTGATTCTTGCATATCTTCAACAGACTCGAACAAGACTTTCTCGTTGCATTTTTGGAATTTCATCAAGCAATAGTGCTTTTTTGTTTTTGGGCACAGATATATTGGTTTAGCTTTCCCCACTTTTTGACCATTATTACATCCCAGTCCTTGCTCCAAAATGACCTATAAGTCTTTGCAAATTAACAAAACAAGTTATGACGTGAGTTGTGTGGACCCATAAGTAATATTTTTCTTAGCCGATGATTGTGGATTTATAAGTCCATTCACTCAATCAGAAGAAGAGGGAACGAAGATTGAATCACTTTAAGGTAGACCATATTATTGTTGATGCAAAAACCAAAATGAGCTTTGAGTAATTAAAGAAAGAACTAATAGAACTACCGAATTGTTTACTTGCACAAAATCGTGGCTTTTTAGAATCGTCGCAAATTTTCAAACTTAGATACATATACGGGTGTTGATACAAATATCAATCCTGGTCGAATTGGGGTGGAGGTGGTTTTTCCAAGAGGATGGTGAAGAAATCTAAGGATATGTGGAATGCTGAGAGTTAAGGCCTGTTTGGTAATCATACTGTTTCTAAGAACAAGTTCTGCTCAGAAATACTTTTCTATTTTTAATTATGTTTCCTAAACAAGTTTCTAAGCATTCGAATGCGTTTAGGGCACGCATGATAAAATTTTTACTTCTCTATTTCTCTATTTCTCTATTTCCTAAAACAGGTTTGGAACAGAAATCCGTTTGGTAACGCAATTTGATTTTTATTTCTGGAATAGATTTCTATTCTAGAATTAGATTTGAAGAAGAAATCAGAAATTAAAGTTTTTAACTTCTCAATTTCTGAAATAGAAATTGAGAAATCAATTTCTGGCCATAAATCAATTTCTATTCTAGAAATTTTTTCATGCGCACCTTTAGTAACTGTTCAAAATTTCTATTCTCATAACAGAAAAGAATTGGAATGCAGGTACGACCTTCAAATTTTTTTGTCATTAAAAATTTTCTTTTAATTTTTTAGTAATTTTATGAAATTTTTATTTTTCTTCTCTTTTTTTTTTTTTTTTCCCTTCTCTTCTTCTTCCTCCTCCTATAGCCGGTTGCTGGCAATCTTGCCAACATCGAGGGAGCCTTGTCGACCCCTTTTTAGGTCAAGTCTCACCCTGGTGGATGAGGCTCGGCCTCGCCATGGCCAAGTAAGGCGACCTCGTGGTGCCTGGGTGAGGTCGAGCCTCGCTGAGCCAAGGTGAGGCCAACCTTGCCCTACCACAACAAGGTCGAGCCTCGCTGAGGGCTAGTGAGGCTCCAGTGATGTCGTCAATCATCACCAAGCCTGGCAACTAGCTAAAGGAGGAAGAAGAAGAAAAGAAAAGAGGGGGAAAAAAGAAAATAGGTTAATTTTAGAATTGTTCTCGATAACGAAGAAATAACTTTTTTCTATTTCTTGATTTTGTTCTAAATTTATTCCCTGGAGTAAATAAATTAGTTAACATTACCAAACAGATTAATGTATTTTTTGTTTTTTTGTTTTTTTTTGTTTCAGGAAACAAAAGAACAGAAATAGCTAAGAGTTGATCAGTTACCAAATAGGCCCTTAAGCAATCATCGGATGAATTGGGAATAGCCCACTCAAGATTCATATCCCCAAAGGTCACAAGGAGAGCAAAGTTACATTTGGCATTGCTTTGCTCCTTGGTGTTACATGATGCTGCATATGTACACGAAAGTATACTCGGTACAAGAGAGGGCTCCCGCCACATTGATTCATTCAAGATCACTTCTATATGAAAATCTTGTACTTTCTTCAGGGAGGTCAGTTTTTGTAGATTCTGCTCCACTTATGAGAAATATTCTCGTCTTGTTTTCCCTTATAAGAGCTTGGCATGATCAATGTAGCAGGAGGAATTCATAATTGCTCTTTGGCTGAAGTAAGAAACCCGATCATTTATTGAACCGAGGTACATTGCCCAAAAGAAAAATGTACTCAGGTATGTAAGAGTCGGTAGAATGAACAGAGAAAAGAATTACGCGTGTATGGCACTGAAGCAGAGATGTTTGTTACCTTAAGAGAGAAAAAAGCAATAGGAAATTTGCAATCATTTCAAGAAGACGATGGTGGAGGTGGAAAGGCTATGATGGGTCACAATCTGGTTTCTCCGGAAAAGATCAAATAAACTTTGAGAAAGCTAAGCATTGCTTTTAAACTTTAAGAGAAAGTGATCAATGGCTTCTCTACCTCTTTCTCTCTTTTCCACCATGAACTGCAAATCGATACGTGTCTGAAGGACAATTCTATATCCCCCAGCGGGGTGCTCAACAAAAGGATGAAAGGCCAAAAGAGGAAGAGAAGTAGAATAACGAGATGTCAGAAAGTTTTCTACGTCCACACTAAAAGCACAAAATCACGCAGGAATTGCCTTCTGCAGACGTGTTGGAATTAAATAGGACGAGATATCACTTGTGGTTTTATTCTATATAATTTAGGACTAAGAAATACTCGAGTGTTGTAAGTTTTGTTTCTACTAGATTTATATTGGATTTCTTAAATGCGGACTCTTTCTATTTAGTAGTATCAACAATCAAATCAAACCACTGCTTAAGTGTCACTTGGGGGTTTACGGCGCGGCTGTCGGCTGCAAGCTGGTTCCTCCAATATCAAAAAAAAAAAAAAAAACAATCAAATCAAACCACATAAATAATATCTGGTAATCTTTATCAGATCTGGTCGATATCTTTGGTAATTCCTTTTCCTTGTGTTAGATTCAAATTGCAAGGCTCGTCGATTGCCACGTTGTTTCACTACATTAGTTGTGTGGACCAATAAGTATATTTTTCATAGTTGATGATTGTTAAGGGAGGAAGACTGAATTATTTAATGTAGACTAGATTATGTTGATGCAAAAACCATGTAGAACTTTGAGTAACTAAAGAAAACTACTAGAATTCCGGGGACCATGACAAAGTCCACTTTCTTCTTCCATGATTTCACACCTTACTTTTCAATTCCAACATTAAAGTCCAATGTTCAAATGCAACGGATTATGCTATGCATACAGACACTTCGACCAAGTCAAGCATTGCTTTTGGACCGTAAGAGAAGCATGTACCACGTACAAGTTAAAAAGGATGAAAAGGAAAATATAGGAAGAGAAGTAGAATAATTAGATATCAAGAGTTTGATGAGAGGGAAAAATTGTACTGGAATTATCTAGTGCAATCTTCATTGAGATTGCGATATTGTGAGGTAACACTTGTAAGTTTTATCTTGGGTGTAATTTAAAATAGGAAAACACTTGAACAATTGTAAACTTTGTATTCATTGGATTGATAATGGATTTCTTAAATACTAGCTCTCCCCTTGGAATAGGTAGCAACACTCAGACCAAATTACATAAAACTATAGTGTTTTTTTTTTTTATCATTTCTTGTTAATTTCTCTTGTAATTTTGTCTTCTCATGGTAGAACTTGTGGTTACATGTCATGACAAGTGGTTAGTTTGGTCAAACTGCTCTTATTGGTCTATAAACCTTTGAGTTAGTGGTTCCATGGGAAAGTTACCAAAAAATCCTAAACTTATTACAATTGTGTCAATTTAGTCTTAAGTTTTTTTTTTTTTGGGCCAATTCAATCCTAAACATTTGGTAATTATGCCAATTTAGTCTGTCTGGCCAATTTAGGCGATCGGTACTGACGTGAACACCAGTGACACTAACATGAACAACTTTTAATATTTTTTATTTTTTTTTTAATTTTTCCTTTTATTTTTATTTTTCCTCTTCTTCCTCCTTTTCCTTTTTTCCCCACAATGGCTAGGTGAGGCCTTGGGATTGTGACCTAGCTAGCTTTGCCTAAATCTAGGGGAAGCCACCTTGCCCACATGTCCCCAACCTCGCCATGGGGAAGAAGGAAAAGGAGGGAAAAAGGAAAAAATAAAAATAAAATAAAATAAAATAAAATAAAATTGAATAAAATAAAATATTATTAAAAATTTGTTCACGTCGGTGTCACCCAAATAGCCTGTGCTAGCTACCGTCCATGTCACCAAGTGTCGACCAACGTCTACGTCAGCACTGTTCGGCTAAAATTGGCAGGATTGACTAAATTGCCACAATTATAAAAGGTTTATGACTAAATTGGCAAAACAAAATGTTTAGAACTACATTGACACAATTAAAATAGGTTTAAAACTTTTTAGTAATTCTCCCGTAATTCCATTGTTGCCTCTTCTAATAGGATGACTTTTGAGTGGAGGTATTTTCAATGTATTGCTAATTGGATTTACCCAACTCATCACCTATATATATCGTGTACCTTTAGCCATTCCTGTTGAGAACCACATATGATCAACCGTCCAGATGAGCTTGGCGTGCTACATACGACATCAAGAAGAGAATCAAGTAAAGTCATTCTGGAATAATCAATCAAAAAGTGGGAACAATTAAAGCAGATCAAACTTTCCTTGTGTGCACAAGTATAACGTGAAAAGTCCTTTGAAAATGCTAGACTTTTGCATCCAACAACTCAATCAACGGAATACCCCGGTCCATAGTGGTGAACTCTTTATCGAGCAATTTAGAATTCAAATTTTAGGATAATGTCGTCCATGTATCTAATAAAGCTACATTACCATGAATTGATCAATGAAAACAAGGGACCTAGAGACGCAAAACTGACATTGATGCCAGAAGACCCAAAAATCAAACAAAAAAGAAAATTAAAAAAAAAAGGTAATGACCTACTGATGAAAAATCAAGTCAAGTCAACCACTTTTCTAGTAGCTTTGGAATCGTGTTTCATGCAATATGTACACGGGGAATTTGTCCAATCTTCTCCCGTTGCCGTGTTTCACTTGAGTGGAGGAATCTTTTCATAAATCACTATCATTTCTAGCGGAGACAGAACTTTAATGTCACTTTTTCTTCCATCACATCTCCCGTCCTTGACAAATCTCGTACGATCCTTCAGAGAAAATTTCTTGATGATGCCTTACTGATTTATGATAACGATTTCTACATAAAAGCAGAATGAAGTATAGCTCAAAACAGCATTAGCATTTCCAAAAAAGAAGAATAAACTCGAAAATAGGTCTTCCTTGTGCATTTCTAGAGTTTCATGCTTTTTTGGCAATGAATTCATAGTTTTTTTAATGCAGGTTGGGATTGTATATTGGTAATATTATGTTTTTGTGTAGTTGAC
This sequence comes from Eucalyptus brandiana, assembly GCA_014182725.1. NCBI lineage: Eukaryota > Viridiplantae > Streptophyta > Magnoliopsida > Myrtales > Myrtaceae > Eucalyptus > Eucalyptus brandiana. The sequence goes on from CM024673.1 coordinate 29,205,981, forward strand.
TTTCATCCCGATCCTTGCTCTAAAAGAGAATAACAAGTCTTTGCAAATAAAGGACCACATGTATTAGATGTATCATGTGCATTGCACAAATTAATGAAAAATATTATGGTAGTGGACCAAGGAGAATGGAATTAATGGTTAAGTCCTCCACTGACGTCAAGGGTCTGTCCACATAGGGAATTTGCCCCGTCTTCTTCAATGCCGTGTTTCACTAAGTGAAGGAATCTTCTCCAAAATCACCATCTCTTCAAGTGGGCGTGAACTTTTGTGTCACTTTCTCTTCTATCCCATCTTCCATCACTCGCAGATCTCTTCCATCCCATCTTCACGATTCTTATTATCAAAACCTCACATATGTTATAATTCCAATTATTTTAGAGTTGATGGGTATGAAGTCCTACATTTGGTATCATTCTTATCGCGAATAACATATGATACCCATTTGAAAAAAGCAATTTTCCCTATTTCACAAATAAATTATATTAAAATTTCAACAAAAAAATAAAAATTGCATGACATTATAGCCCCATATTAAACAAACAAGCTATATAAAATTATCTAAATTAGATCATAACATATATTTCATGTACAAATGGAAATTAGAAAATTAATAATAAATTATCTACTGACACAAACAATCTATTGAAGAAAACAATTAACTTAGAAGGGTTTTGTAACATGATAGTGCATGTTCAGTAAATATAGGATGTTAAAAAATGGTTTTAAAAAAAATTAAATAACATGATACTTTCTATGTACTAAAGACATGACATTAGAGGATCAATAGAAAATTTTGATTATGCATGATTTTTTTATATTATGAGATCAATAAAATAAAAGCTATCAAATAAAACAAGATGTTAATACCCTAAAAAACCCCAAATCGGTATGCCTATCATAAATTTATTCAAAACTAATTTTTTGATCATGAAAAACTCCAAACTTGTATACTTGTAACAAATTTACCTAAAACTAATATACCCTTAGTGAAATTGGATTAATACCATAAAAAATCACAAAAATGATATAATTGTAACAAACGAAGAACAAAATTTTAAACTGATACACTAGTCAACTCTCACATATCATCCAACTCAGCCATATAATGGTAAAATTTAAAGGAAATTAATAGAGGATAAATTTGTTATAAGTGTACCAATTTTGGGTAAATTTGTTAATTGTGTACCAGTTTTGGATTTTTGATAGTTTCAAAATTAGTTTTGGCTAAATTTATCATAAGTGTACCAGTTTAGAGTTTTTTAGAGTATTAACCCCAAAACAAAAGAACATGTCTTTACAAAATAACTTATTGTATAGCATTAAAGGGTCATATCACATGATTGTGCATATTTGATGAATAAACATGAATGAAAATTTGATGACCCTTCCAACTAAATCCATAATCAGTGATAACTCTTATCACTTTGCAATTAGTATAATTGTGAAAGGAGTTGAATAATATATAGATACACAATACAAAAATACTTTCACAAATAAATTATGTTAGTCGATTATTAAAAAGAACTATATATAAAATGATAGCTCATATTTGATGAATAAATGATATTAGAGGATTATTAAGAAATTACTTGTCAATTTTACAAATAAATGAGTACTAGGAAATCAACAAAAAAGTTCTAGCAAATAGAAAAATATAATTTCGTAAGTTTTATTGACCATCATTTCATAATGTTTATAGTGGAAGAAAATATATATTTACATATTACGCTTATGTATTTCATACACATTATCACCAAATGACTCTTATTATTAAATGGATAATCAGAGATTACTCTAATGAGATCATTTTCAAAATATTTTTTAAGTTGGACTAAAATAACGATAAGAACATTATCAATCCTAAAAAAGATATCAATAGAACATGTCTTACAAATGAGTGAATATCACGAAATGATAAAATTGAATCGAAAGTTTTAGAGAGCATGTGAAGAGATGATTTGGATGAGTCTCAGTAAAATTGTTGAATAGAAAGTTTCAGAGAGTCTATCTTATCAAAATAAACAAATTCTACAGAAGGGCCTATACTTATGAAATTATAATAAGCGTGTCAAAAATTATAGCACTTTTGAGTTTTGATGAACACTTCTTTTTATCGCGCAAAGCCAAAGTGGCATTCCCTTTTCGTCGTGAAAAGCCAAAGCAATGTTGTCACACTTCTAGACCCATACAGGCTGCAAGCCCTCGGAGCTTCCTCTCAAAAGACAATAAACTATCTTTCAAAGGGGAGGCCCTAGCCTTCAATTATTGTTCAAGTTGTGATTTTGAATTGTGGCACGTAGTTGTGCAATCCATATCATTAACTTGTATGTTTGTGTTTTCCAAAAAGAGAGAAAAAAATTTAAAAATATCATTTAAATTTTAGTAAACATGAAAAACTATATGTGAATGAACATGACAATATTTGTATGTTTTGAAACTTCATGTGCTCCTAGTTAATAAACGGTCAGATTTGGATTAACTTAAAAATAAAAAAAAAATAGAATCTATCCACTCATGTACGAAGTGGACTAGGCTGTAAAGTTAATACAGGCCAATATGAATTAATCGTCAGTGTTAGAACAATCGAATAAATTCCTGAGTAGATATAAACCGATAAAATGGATCTGAGTAGGTCCTTAAACTATTTAAAGGAACCAGATAGACGGGAGAACCGTCCTGGGGTGAGAAACCCTGCTTTGTCTAGGACCTGTATTCCCCACCAGTCGGAAGACAAATATCGGCTGGGTGTAGAGAGAGTCAGAGCCGTGTCCCCAAGGCATTATATTGGGAGAAACTAGGCAGCCCATTGTCACTGTATATCAAACGGACAGGCATTGGTAGACCTAGTTGGGGAGGCTAGACCTCCTCCTACTCTTAGTGGAGGTGTTACAGGCTTAAACCAAACCCGTAGCACTGAAGAAGCTAAGGCCAACTCGGTTTAGAAATGTTATGCCTTTTTCATGATTTGACGATTTCCATTTTGGATTTATTCACGAGAGTCTTAACTTTTTCTTATAGAAAGAATAAGAAATCTGTTCATTTCATTCTCCAAAATTTGGAAACTCTTTTACTAGTATCCGTAGAGTTATAGAGATGTGTAGGAAACAATTTCTTCCATGATTATATTTTATTATTTTTTGATATGTAATATATAAAAAAAATTACTTAAGCAACAAATAGAGGGTAATGAGAATTTATTAAAAGAAATATCAATCAAGGATGAAAAAGTTGCCAAAGTGAAACGCAAAAAGCTCGCCGATAGTCTGAATTTGAGCCTGATATACATGGATAAAATATGGGGCACATGGGTGGAATAAACTCAGATTGATAAAAAAATTAAATTTAAAAAAATTAAATTTAAAAAAAAAAAAAAAAAAAAAAAAAAAAACAACAACAACAACAACAACAATTTTTGCTGTCTTCCAATATTGGAGTGATGGAGTAAGGCATAAGACAAACATAGTGAAAAACCCACAATTCTTGACACTCCATGCAGATGTCTCTCTGCTCTACAATTGAGCAATTGATCCACCGAGGAATCGTTAGTCTTTTCAAGTCCCTCATGTTCACATTGGATGATTGTGATTTCGCACCTCCACGCGGTTCAATTATCCGAATTGGGGAATCAATTGAAACCGACATTTTCACTGGCCCCTCATCCACCACCCGACCAATTTGGCCATCATGACCAGTCACAGCTATTAGTTTCTCCTGATTAAACCTTGTCACACCCCGATCCTCGGGCACACACACATCCTTCTCACTTGGCCGATTTTATAATGCGATATCCCAAGACTAAGTATCGCGGACCCTTTTGTTTATTAAGCACATGCGAAAGCAGTTATAAATCCCCAAACAACAACACAATGGGATAGAAAAGTAAGGCCATATTTTTCATATTGAAATCTACAACCGAACATTTATACATGGCATATCTATTCACAAGACTACTCATAACATTCTAGTCACACTATTCACATTTAGACATGAGTCACAAAAAATGATGGGATCTCAATCCTCATCCAGGTCGTACTCACGATCATCCTGATCCTCTTCTGACTCTTCTTCACTAAGCTCACATCCTTCATGCTCTTCATCTTTTACCGGCTCATCGTCCTCTTCTGGTTCCTTCTTCACAGGCTCATCTACGAGCTTGAAATGTTGTCCCACAACCGGGATGAGACTACGTCTCAGCAAGTTCTACCCCACTAAGACTCGATTAGGAAACCAATATGCTAACCGGGCTGCCTATACACGCACAGGTCAGAGGACTTACCTGGGCCTCGGATTCCACCTGCATATTAGCACAGTTCAATAGGCACCCAAGCAATTACATCACAGATCAATATCTCGATCCATCGACCTAGTCGATTTTATGTCAATTCGACTATTCCCCAGTCGTTTCCCTTATTCAGTCTCAAATCGTACTCACGACTTCACGAGCATAGCCTACCAAATTCCTTGGCAACAAATTATAGTCTCAAAGGACACGACCTATCTTTAGGCAGCAAATTACGGCCCAATGGATGCGACCTTTAATAGGTGGCAGATTACGGCCTTATCAGGCGCGACCCATATCGGGTGGCAAATTACGGCCTTATCAGGCGGGACCTTTAATAGGTGGCAATTTACGGCCCAACGGGTGCGACCGACTCCAAATTCGGTGGCAAATCTCGGCCCAACTAGCATAGCCATACTTCGGCGACTTCCGAGGTTCAACTCGCAACCCCTCACAGTCAAATTCTAATTGAATACCGACACCGATCAATTTTTGGAATAAATCCCCACATACTCATCAACTTACTCAATTTTCACTCAATATAACGTACCCGATGGATCTCAGCCAAGAGTATATTCAAATCACTCTCACAAACTTCTCCACTTGACAGCCCATCAAAGCATTGTTGACGCTAAACAATCATACTCAGCCATCCACAACTCAATTACTCAATCTCAATCAATTTAGGAAAAATTCCTCAAATTGCACAATTAATTCAATTCAGCACAACGTAGAGCTCAAATAAATAAACGGACTGCACCACGACAATCAGCACGAAATTTCGATCGTCGGCTATCCTTGCCTAATTTCCGAAAAATAAATAATTAAATAATTAATTTCGAAAATTAATAAATAAATACTAAAAATCCAATTTAGGCCCGTAATGCCTAATTGAAGTCCGCTAAGGGTCGGGAAAAATCCCGAGATGCATTCAATAAATAATAGTACGTCTCTACTTGCTAATTACTATGTCTAACCACCTAACATGCATCATTAAGTCACTAATTTAATTGTTCTAAACTAATCTAACCACCTAATTGCACTTAATTAAATCTAATCAACCCTTAAGCATCATTAGTCTACTAAGCAAGGATTAGTGAGATTATTCACTTGATTAAAAGCGGGGATTGGAACACCGCGACAGCGATGCGACGGCAGCCGAAACCTGAACTTTCGGCAACGTCGATGGACACTCGGGCCGGGCCTACAAGCCTCGCAAGCCCACAGAAATTTCTGGGCTTAGACTGAACTTGGGCCTCAGCTTGAGCTGACTTGCTTCGCGGGCTTGGGCTGCAAATGGGCTTGAAACAAAACTGAATTGGGCCGAGCTTTAAGTGGCTGAGCTGCTGGATTCTTTTGGGCTGAGATTGCTGGCTTCGCTGGGCTTGAAATGGCCCTCAACTGGACCGAATTTTTGCTGGGCCCGAATGACTGGAAGTGATGGTCTGAAGACACTGGATTGGGCCGCTTCGCACGAGCAGGCCACGAAGACACAGCTTCGGTGGAGACAATTCGTTGGTGATGTGGGCTGACTGAGGAAACACGAACGTGGAGAAGCAGCTACTGGCGGAGCTTCGACGGTGCTGGAGTGGCAGAAACGGTGGATTGAAGCCGCGTGGGCTTCGGTGGTCAACAATCGGGAGAAGGGGCAGCTTCGGTTGACCAGCAGGGGACGCGTGGAGACTTGGATGAAGACGATGGACTTCGGTCTTGCTGGCGTTGAGCTGGTGGACTTGGACTGGCGATTCAGGCGTGAGATGAGCTGCAACAAACGGTGGAGCGGAGCGGTCAAAGATGGCTTCGGTTTGTGGCTTCTATGGTCGAGAGAGGTGAGGCGTGCGGACGTTGTGTGCTGGCAGAAGGCTGAAGAACGCACGGCAGAAGCTTGAGCTGTCTCGGTCAACGAACCTGCAAGAGCTTCGCCGGTTTGACTTGGTGGTGTTGAGTGCGTGCACTTAAAATAGCAAGGTGGCAAAGGGAGAGTTGCGGTGGACTTTGCTGGATTAACAAATGAAAGTAAAAGCAGGCTGGTGGCAAGATCAACAGAGGCTTCGGTGGAGAGGAGAAGAGAGCAGGTGATGGTCTTCGAAGGAAAATAAACCCACGGGAAACAACAAGCAGCTGGTTTCCGGTGGATCACTCACGCAAAGGAGAAGACAATAAAGAGGGAAGCAGCTGGCAAATCTTGCAAGGGAAGCCAAGAATAGGGCATAAAGTCAAGCAACCTTAGCCAATGCATTAAACACTTGTCCCTTATTACTTTCTGTCACAAAGCTGATTAGAGAACCCGCAGCGAATAGTAAGAGAGAAAGAAGAAGAGAGAAGGAATAGAGAAGAAGAGAAGGAGAACGTAAAAGAAAGAAAGAGGGGCTGTAGATTTCTGTAGTAACAGAAACCCTACATTGTATTTATATTGACTATAAACTGTATATGACAATAATACTCTTATGTAAGTAAAAAAGGAAATAAAACTTTGATAATAAAGGAAACTCAATTAAAGCAACTTAACACTCCCCCTCAAGCTGGAGCATATAGGTCACCCATGCCCAGCTTGGAGCAACCAAAGAACAAAAGCAGGACGGAATAATGCTTTGGTAAACATATCAGCAAATTGATCTCTAGAGGCAACGTAAGGAGTAGCAACCAACTTCTGCTTCACAGCATCACGAACAAAGTGACAGTCAACTTCTATATGCTTAGTTCGCTCTTGAAAAACAGGATTCCCAAAGAATATAAATAGCTGCTTGATTATCACACATCATGTCAATAGGTTGATTAATAGAAAATCCAAGCTCCTGGAGAAGAGATTTCAACCACAACAATTCGGCCACAGTATGTGCCATATCACGATATTCAGCCTCTGCACTAGACCTGGCAATGGTAGTCTGTTTCTTGCTTCTCCAAGTAACCAAATTACCACCAATAAAAGTGCAATACCCAGTTGTAGACCGTCGATCATAAGTTGACCCAGCCCAATCAGCATCAGAATAACCAACCAAAGTGGAAGAACCATTAGATTTATAAATTAGTCCCTTACCAGGAGAGCTTTTAAGATATCGAAGAATGCGACATACAGCATCCCAATGAGCTTTCTTAGGTGACTCCATAAACTGACTCACCACACCAATAGCAAAAGAAATATCAGGACGTGTAATAGTAAGATAAATTAGTTTCCCAACTAGACGCCGATATTGATGCTTGTCTTCAATTTCTTTTCCATCATCAATCCAAACTTTTGATTTGGATCCGTAGGAGTATCAACGGCTTGGAAGCTAGTGTACCTGTCTCGCATAAAAAGATCAAGAACATACTTTCGCCGAGACAAATTAATACCTTTTTACTTCGTAAAACTTCAATGCCCAGAAAATACCTAAGAGTTCCCAAGTCTTTAATCTGAAATTGCTGCTGAAGAAAGGACTTAATCTCAGAAATGCCAGTCATATCACTACCAGAGATAATTATATCATCCACATATACCACAAGAATGACTACCCCCGATTCATTCTTGCGAACAAAAATAGAATGATCAAAATAACATTGGTGGAAACCACATCTAGAAATCACCGAACTGAATTTTTCAAACCATGCTCTCGGAGACTATTTCAACCCATAACTGGCCTTATGTAGCCGACATACTTTACTATGATTCTCCCCCTGAGCAACATACCCAGAAGGTTGCTCCATATATACTTCTTCAGACAAATCACCATAAAGAAAAGCATTCTTGACATCCAATTGATATAATGGCCAATCGAAATTCACAGCAAGAGAAATAATAACACGAACAGAGTTGAGACGTGCCACAGGGGAAAAAGTCTCAAAATAATCCACTCCGAAAGTTTGAGTAAAACCTTTAGCAACGAGTCGAGCTTTAAGACGCTCGATTGAGCCATCCGGATTGTACTTGTAGTGTACACCCAACGACACTTCACCACATCTTTCCCAAGGGGAAGATCAACCAATGACCACGTTTGGCGAGACACTAGAGCTTCCATTTCCACATCCATAGCTTTCTTCCACTCAAGGCGAGACAAAGCCTCAGTGGTAGAAGTAGGGTTACTAGGGGACTCTCAAACCAGCAATATGATTAAGTAATCAGATAGTTAGATCCGCTCTGATACCATGTCACAAAGCTGATTAGAGAACCCACAGCGAATAGTAAGAGAGAAAGAAGAAGAGAGAAGGAATAGAGAAGAAGAGAAGGAGAACGTAAAAGAAAGAAAGAGGGGCTGTAGATTTCTGTAGTAACAGAAACCCTACACCCATTGTATTTATATTGACTATAAACTGTATATAACAATAATACCCTTATGTAAGTAAAAAAGGAAATAAAACTTTGATAATAAAGGAAACTCAATTAAAGCGACTTAACACTTTCCAACCAAATTTCCATCAATAAACCTAATATTGATGCCAAAATATGCTGTCCTCACCATAGATCCGAATTCTTCAATTTAAGCTTCAATTTATCCACCAAATCGAAGTCCAATTTCGATGAAGATAAATTCCATAGAATTTCTGTAAGTACCCAACACCTAAAGGCTCGGCTTGAAAGATCAAATTCTCCTCAATTCGGCCAATCCGAATTTCCGTTAATTTCCGCGACATCCGAATTGATTTTTCCATAAAAATCCTGGAATCTCCAAAAAATCTTCTGAGACTGAATCAGCGTTCCTAAAATAGCTTGTGACACCACAGAACTTTCGATTTTTGAAATCGGGTTCGAATTCACGGTTAATTTCCATTCAACGCGTTTTTAGCGTGATCTAGACTATCGGGTAGTTTTCGGAACTTTTTAGTACAAATGACCCGTGGTCGATTTTCTTCGAGCCACAATGAACCCACTTGACACATTGGCAACTCTCGATTGTCGTAGAAATCTTGAGAATTCAAATACAGACACAAGGTACCATAACGATAGAGAATTCAGTCTAGTGTCAGTCGACGAGAATTTTCCAATTTAGTAGTGTCACCCACGATTAGCCACACATCTCTATCGAACCGACCTATATCTGATCTCTAATCAATTTATGTCTGTGCCGTAATGATCTCAGCAGATGAACACGGTCGAGTAGTCGATTCCTGGTCGAATTCTCAAGTCTATTTACCTTAAAATTCTTAATAGTTTCCCCAGATAGTCTAGTTATCTCTAGAATGATCAGTTCTGAGAACAGCCCTATAGACGCGTCAATGAAATGCCCGATTTATTCAATAGAAAACAAGATTGAAAATCTGGGATGTCACAAACCTCGTCATCTGCTCCTCCTTTGTTGCTATTTTCGCTATCGTCAACGACAACGTCCGCCGCGTGACTGTCGCCGCTGTCGAGACGCTAGGAGATGTGGCCAGGAGGAGGGAGGGGGAGAGGGATGGGGCCAATGATTGACGCACGATAGAGGGGGCAATTGTTGCGCGGGAGACGCGGCTAAGATCCGGAGTACGGTTTGGTTCGCTAAAGGGCCCATGAGAGAGGAGCTTCCGGTGGCTATGGCCGTTAGCAAAACAGTGATGCATTGAAAGATTTTAAGAGATTTTCGGAGGACTTTCAAAGATTTTAGAAGATTCTCAATTCTATTTTAAGTGGCACTAAACATAAGAGGTAATTTTTTTTTTTCAATTCGGAGGATTCCTAATCCTACTTTATCTTATCCTTTTCTAATCCGAAGCCAGATAATCAAACGTAGCCAAAATGATCCAATTTTTTTAATATATTCCATTTTGATCTCCCTTCTTCGACGTAGGACTTCACTCACCTCCAGCCAAACATTACCATGAGCACAATGGTAGTTAATTCACTCACACCACTCTCACTCAAGCATGCGGTAGGCTTTGATTTATAATATTACTGAGCTTTTGATTTTTATTTATTTATAATAAGTTAAAGTTCAAGACTAAATTAATTAGAAAGACTAATTGGTAAACCATCAAAGAGTTAAGGACTAAATTGGAATAATTGAAAGGTTTAGGACTAAATTGATAAATTATCAAAAAAATTATAACTAAATTGACACAATTAAAAAATTTGAGGCGGAATCGTTGTACAATAGATTTAAAATTTTTCAAACAATTTTTCGAAAGTTGGATCTTACACGTTATATGTTAAATTGCGTGAAGTCAACTAAAGGATCGCCCATCGCTGAAGGCTAGAAAAGAAAGATGACATGGGATCAAAATAGAGATTGCACATGGCCTGCGCAACGTCATATCATAGTTGAATTGGCGTGTTGACTATGACCTTTGTCTTCAATCATTTCTCTAATTCATGAATTCTGAAACGGGAGGAGACTAATGATCATAGAGTAGCTGATCATTTTAACGAACTTTTTTTCCGACGGTGTTAATTGAAAATATACCAAATAATCATTGGACAAGGGATGTTTATTGCAACTTTATGAAACATAAGTGCCTCCGTAATTTTTGCTTACATACATGGTGTCGTCCCCAAGAATTGCCTCGGCAAATATAACGGAGGAGAGTTAATGGTTATAACAAAATAACAGAAGATAATTGCGTAACAATTAAAAGTTTATGGGCAAACTTGTATTACGTCCAAATTCAGAAAAGTCTTGCGTAATTTCCCTAAAATTTAAATTTTATCTCATTCACCGGGAAGAAGTGATTATTGACTTGGTTGTTGACTCGCTGGTCCAATTTTTCCTATAAATACGTCGATTGTACCTGTTCCATTTCAGCACATATTCGCCTAGAAACGAAGAAAAGCCACCCGAAGTAACCTAAACCTGTCATGGCCTACGAGAAAAATAAAGCACATTTTGTAAAGTGATGAGGACATATATCAGTCAATAAATTTATATTACCAAATCAACGAAAAAAGTTACCAGTGCCAAGATATTGCTTCTTCAAGAAAGATGCGATAAATAACCATAAAGTCAATTTTCATCACAAATGTTGCTTCGCCAAGAAATATCAAATAAATTGGTATTTGTTCAGACTTATTGAAGGAAAAATAAAGCACATTTTGTAAAGCAATGATGACAAATATTAGTCAATATTAAGTGTATCTCATAATTAACTTGAAGTGACAATTAACGTTGGATTGGCAACCGACTTTTAAGAAAATACAAAACATATAGTGTTAGACCCGTGTAATGCTCGGCGATCTTGCTAATATATAATAAAATGAGAATACCATAACTTTCCTCCATTGACATCAAGTCGCAAAGGTAAGGGAATCGGTTGAAGTCCTTTATGTGCCGTGTTTTTCCGAGCGGAGAGAATCTTCTCTAAAAATACAATATTCAATTTCACTGGGTAGCCCTTCTTGACTTGAACGGGAGTTTCTAGTTGCATTTCTGGAATTTCATCAAGCAATAGTGCTTTTTGTTTTCTGGGCGTAGATATATTAGTTTAGTTTTCCCCCCCTTTTTACCATTGTTACATCCCAGTCGTTGCTCTAAAATGACCTATAAGTCTTTGCAAATTAACAAAACAAGTTGTAACGTGAGTTGTGTGGACCAATAAGTGATATTTTTCTTGGCCAATGATTGCAGAGAAAAGAATTGCGCATGCATGGCATTAAAGCAGAGATGTTTGTTACGTTAAGAAAGAGAAAGCAATAAGAAATTGGAAGTCATTTCAAGAAGACGATGGTGGAGGGAAAAAGGCTATGATGGGTCAAAATCAGTTTTTCCAAAAAGATCAGAGAAATTGTGAGAAAGCTAAGCATTGCTTTAGACTTTTAGAGAAAGTGATTAATAGTGTCTCTATCTCTTTCTCCCTTTTCCGCCATCAATTGTGGATTGATACGTGTCTCAAGGATCATTATGAATCCTCCACCGGGGTGCTCAACAAAAAGATAAAAGACCAAAAGGGGAAGATAAGTAGAATAACCAAACGTCAAAAAGTTTTTTCCGTCCACATTAAAAGGGAAAAATCATGCAGGAATTTCCTATTGCAGACATGTTGGAACTAAATATGAGATAACACTTATGGTTTTATTCTATATAATTTAGGATTTAGAAATGCTCAAGCCATTGTAAGCTTTGTATTTTTCAGATTTATATTGGATTTCTTAAAAATTATCTTTTTCTGTTGAGTAGTATCAACATTAAGACCAAATCACGTAAATCTCTGATATTTTTTTATCATTTTTCATCAATTTCTTTAGTGATTCCTTCTTCTCGTGTTAAATTTGAATGGCAATATTCTTCCATTTTCACATTGTTTCACTACATGAGTTGTGTGGATTGATAAGTATATATTTCATAATTGATGACTGTTAATTGGTAAGTGCATTAGTATAATAAGAACGAGAGGGGGGGAAGACTAAATTATTTAACGTAGACTAGATTATTTTGATGGAAAAACCATATAGAACTTTTAGTAATTAAAGAAAACTACTAGAATTCCGGTGACGATGACAAAAGTCACTTTCTTCTTTCTTTAATTTCACACTTTACCTTTCAATTCCATCATAAAAGTCCAGTGTCCAACTGCAATGGATTATGCTAAGCATACAGAAACTTCGACGAAGCTAAGTATTGCTTTTGGACTTTAAGATAAGTATGTACCATGTAAAAGTTAAAAAGGATACAAAGGAAAAAAAATAGGAAGAGAAGTAGAATGATTAGATGTTGAGAGTTTGACAAGAGAGAAAAATTGTGAAGGAATTATCTAGTGCAGTCTACATTGAATGTGATATTATTGTCCAAAGCGGACAATATGTGTACCTTGGAGACCTAGGATATTACAAGTGGTATCAGAAGTGATTCCCGACCGTGTGTGGGGCCATAGCGAGGAAGGTGTGCTCCTAAGGGGTGGAGAGTATGATAGCCCAAGCGGTGATGCACGGGAAGGAGAGATGGCGGTGCATCCGCGTCTTGGTTCCCGTACATGCGTAAGGAGGGGTATGTCTCTTGTCCCACATCGTTTTGGAAGGGAGTTCTGGGCTATCTTATAAGGCAATGTGATCTCTAATTGTATACACTTGTTTTCTTGGGATAGTATGGGTTGTCCTAAAAAGAACAAAACCATGATAACTTAGCGTCCAAAGCGGACAATATGTATAGTGTGACACTATGTGCCTTGTACATGCTAATGGAAAATATTATGGAGGATTAATAGTTGTAACAAAAAGAAAATTTAATTCATTTAATCTCTTAACTTCACCGAAAAAAAAAAATCCAATTCATTTAATGTTGCAAAAACTCAGTTCAGAAAATGCTTTAAAAAGGGGATTTGTTAGCATCAACCGACAAATTCAGGAACACTTGTCATGAAAATCATTTAAATATCAAAGGACAAGGTGATGGAGCAGCGATTTAGATTGATATTTCGTTAAAATGGGCAACTAATTACGCCGAAAAAATATGAAAATTAGAAAAGGGCCAACAATGGTAAACGAAAGCGAGATCTAACCTGTTATATGTACCACGTGAAGTCACGGAAAGGATCGCTGTCGCTTAAGGCTAGACAAGAAAGACAACATGGGTTCAAAATAGAGATAGGGTCTACCAATAATTGTATTGGCGTGTTGACCACGGCCTTTGCCTTCAAGTTCATATATTATTCATACTAGGGGATATACGGATTTCATAATTGATAATTTTACCAACCTTTTTTTTTTCTGACAGAGCAAAACGAAAATATACCAACTAATTATTGGACATGTCACTTTTGTGCTTGAGAGTTAGGTGTGTAATCAAATAAGCCAAAAAGAGTCAGCTTCGTACTCTACGTAACTAAGAAAAATGCACGCCAGTCATTCAATGTCACTGACAAGGGATGTTTATTTGCAAATTTTTGTAACACAAGTGCCTCGTTAACTTTGATATGTCACATACATAGTGTTGCACCAAAGAATTGCCTCGGAAAATATAACGGAGGGATAATGACCATAGCAAAATAAAAGTTCCAAAGATAATTGACTTGGTTGTTGACTTATGGTCCCCATTTCTTCTATAAATACGTTGGCTGTCCATTTCAACACATATGCGCCTAGAAAATAAGAAGGCCCACCCCAAAATACCCCAAACCTGTCATGGCCTCCGAGAAACAACAACTCTCAATGTTGTCCCTCGCTTGTGTCCTTCTCATGCTCGTGCAAGAAATGTCTTGTCTTGCTTCAACACGAAGCTCTTCTAAAATGGAAGTGGAGGCACTCCTAAAATGGAAGTCTAAGCTAGACAACAAGAGCCACTCTACTTTGTCTTCGTGGAACGGAAGCAGCCCTTGCTCATGGCGCGGAATCATTTGTGATTCTTTCGGGAGTGTTGCCAGCTTGAACCTTTCGCATTCTGCCATAGACGGTACGCTTCAACATCTCAATTTCTCCCATTTACCCAACTTGGTCGTCCTTGAGCTTACCAACAACTCACTCTTCGGAAACATCCCTCCGAGCATTGGCGATCTTTCCAAGCTTACTTATATTAACTGTTCTCAAAATAGCTTTTCGGGAAACATTCCAACTCAACTTGGGTCATTGCGCTCTTTACAAATTCTCGTGTTTAATGAGAATAAGTTCACCGGTCCAATTCCTTCTTCCATGGGAAACATGAGCAGCTTGTGGAACTTGGATCTTTCAAGTAATGATCTCAACGGATCCATCCCTATAACTCTAGGAAATCTGAGTACATTACAATATCTTTTCCTCTATGGCAACCAACTTTCTGGGCCCATACCTTTAGAAATTGGAGGAATGAGATCCCTAACCAAATTGCAACTTTTAGGCAATAATTTAACAGGTCCTATCCCATCATCCATAGGCAACTTGACCAATTTATCTGACCTTCGCCTTTTCAAAAATATGTTATCGGGTCCTATCCCATCCTCCATAGGTAAGTTAATTAATTTGAATCATCTTTCCCTTTATCAAAATATGTTATCGGGTCCGATCCCATCCTCCATAGGTAAGTTAATTAATTTGAATTATCTTTCCTTTTATCAAAATATGTTATCAAGTCCTATCCCATCCTCCATAGGTAAGTTAATTAATTTGAATCATCTTTCCCTTTATCAAAATATGTTATCAAGTCCTATCCCATCATCCATAGGCAACTTGACCAATCTATCTTACCTTCTCCTTTTCCAAAATATGTTATCGGGTCCTATCCCATCCTCCATAGGCAACTTGACCAATCTATCTTACCTTGACCTTCTCGAAAATATGTTATCGGGTCTTATCCCATCCTCCATAGGTAAGTTAATTAATTTGAAAAGTCTTTCCCTTTTCCGAAATGAAATGTCAGGCTTTCTTCCCACCGAGATGAATAATCTCACATCCTTCACAATCTTATAGCTAAGTGATAACAAGTTTGTTGGCCAATTGCCACCAGAAATATGCGGTAAGCGAGCTCTTGTGTATTTTTCCGCAGCAAACAATCACTTCACTGGACCCATCCCAAGAAGCCTGAAAAATTGTTCAAGTTTGTATAGAGTTAGGCTCCAAAACAACTTGCTCAAGGGAGATATAACCGATGCTCTTGGTGTGTACCCCTCCTTAAATTACCTTGAGTTGAGCAACAATGAACTTTACGGTGAGCTACCACCAACATTAAGTCAATGTAGAAATTTGACGAGCTTTGAGATCTCCAACAATAAAATCTCTGGTGCCATGCCACCTCAGCTCGGAAACATGACTCAATTGCAAAGACTTGACCTCTCTTCAAATGACATCATCGGGGAAATTCCTAAAGACCTAGGAAAACTGAAGTTGCTGCAAGAGCTTTTTTTGGACCGCAACCTTCTTGTAGGACACATCCCTCAAGAACTTGGAGCATTGTCTAATCTACAGAAACTCAACATTGCAAAAAACAACTTGAGTGGCTCAATTCCTACCCAACTTGGGGAGAACTCTAACCTTTTGTTCTTAAATTTAAGCGGGAATAATCTTGAAAAGAGTATTCCCATCGAGATTGGGAATCTTCAATATCTTCAACATCTTGATCTGAGTCAAAATTTGCTCACGGGAAAAATACCCAAACAATTCGGGCTATTGCACATATTAGAAATACTCAATCTCTCACACAATCAGTTATCCGGTTCAATTATGTCGACCTTTCATGATATGACAAGCTTGACATCCATCGACATATCGTATAATGAGTTAGAGGGTCCTTTACCAAACATTCCAGCCTTTCGTAACGCTAAAATTGGAGTTGTGAGAGGAAACAAAGGCTTCTGTGGAGTTATTGCTAGTCTCAACCCCTGTACAGCAACAACGTTAAAAGGCAAAAACAAAAACAAAAAGTTGCTTTTAGTTTTGATTCCTACTTTGGGTTGCCTACTTTCTTTACTTCTTGTTGTGGGAGCTTTAAGTATTGGATGCCGAAGAATAAGGAAAACAAATGCTAGTTCAGCTGATGAAAGCAATGAAAACCCATGGGCAATATGGAGCTTTGATGGAAGAATGATTTATGAGAGCATTATTGAAGCCACAGAGGAGTTTGATGCCAAATATTGTAGTGGTGAGGGAGGATATGGGAGGGTTTACAAGGCCCAGTTGCAAACAGGTGAAACTATTGTTGTAAAGAAACTTAAGGAAGCAGTTGACGTAGAAATGGCCGATCAAAAAGCATTTGAAAGGGAGATTCATGCTCTGACCGAAACTCGGCATCGAAATATCATCAAGCTCTATGGCTTTTGCTCGAGTTCTCAACATTCATTTTTGGTGTATGAGTTCTTGGAATCAGGCAGCTTGAAGGATGTATTGAACAATGAAGAGAGGATCGCAACATTTGACTGGAATAAAAGAGTGAATGTTGTTAAAGGTGTGGCCTATGCTTTGTCCTACATGCACCATGAATGCTCACCCCCAATAATTCATCGAGACATATCAAGCAAGAATGTTTTATTGGATAAAGAATATGAAGCTCACGTCTCTGATTTTGGCACAGCTAAAGTTCTACAACCTTATTCATCCAATTGGACTTCCTTTGTAGGCACCTTTGGATATGCAGCTCCAGGTAAGTTGGTCTCTTCAAAATTTTACCCCACTTCATTTTTATAGATAGGAAAATGATCATACATGAGATCCTCGTTTTTTAGCTCCCTTCCTTTTACACTTGTAAATTCCTAACAACAAGTCCAAGGCTATCATGCAATTTGAAGGTTCGATTAAAGATTAATTGAGATGAAGGCCACCAATTTAAAAACTGAAACTTTTTTCCTAAAGAAACGGAAAATTTTAAATCTCATCAGAATATAAAGAATGTATTGATTTATACTTAATTCTCTAGATTTTATTTACTCAAAATCAGTTTAGATTTACAAAGCACAGATATTGTATAAAAGCTAGAAAAAAATTGCTCTTTTCTCTTTGCAGAACTAGCATACACAATGGAAGTGAATGAGCAATGTGATATTTACAGCTTCGGAGTGGTGACATTGGAAGTAATTATGGGATGCCATCCAGGCGATCTCATTTTTTCTCTCATGTCCGCATCATCATCACCATCAAGCAATTCAATAATTTCTTGGCCAATGAAGGAAGTTTTAGATCAAAGAGTTCCATTCCCGAAAGGTAATGTGTTAGGGGAAGTGGCTTTGGTGACAAAAATGGCATTTTTGTGCTTAAATCCCAAACCAGAGCATCGTCCAACCATGCAACAAGTTTCTCGGGCAATATCATCGCAAAGCTCGATCATGTTAAGCCTATCAGAGGACATCAAATTGGAAGAACTAATTGATCCTAAATGCTTCACTTATTGAGATACTTCAGTCTTTCTATTGTGTAGCAAGCCATCTCCTATACTTTATTATCTTGGTTAATTCCATTATCAATTTCTGTAATGGTTCGTTGGTTACTTGAAAGCACTTGGGAATTACTATTATTTGCAATTCCATCTCGGAATTGATGGCCTACGGTTGGGACGTCAAATCCTTAAGAATAGCTTTAAAGATAATAAGATCATGATATTTCTTATAAATATTACATTTGTTTGTTACAATTTGGCTTGTCATGTAGAATCATAAACACTGACGGTGGAAAATGTGATAAATTCAAAAACAAGCACAATTGGTGTATGTTGGCATTTAGTTTTGTGAAGTTTGGTCCAACTATTTTAGTTGAATGCACACCAACATCAAAAGTTAAGAAAAGATGAAGTGCAGATCGGAGTATGATTTGCTTAGATTAAATTATATGAGTAACTTTACATCCTTCGAAAAAGGGAGAATCAATTTTAATGAGGATTATTTTTAGAAATTAGTATATCAGAATTTCTAAAACTCATCATAAAAATGAAATTGAGTCTTAAAATATTTAAAAAATACATTCGAGTCATAAGACTTATCAAATTGGTATAATATACTTCCTTCATAAGTTTTGCCCACTTTTCCCAATGAGAAATGCTTATGTATCATTTTTTTTTTAATTCTTTAAAGTGCGTGGCACAAGTGTGGCACCAACTAGTTGTAAAAAAACTTGCAAAATTGAAAGGATTAAGGAAAAAGGATAAATAAGTAAAACAAAAATGTTAATAAAAAAGCCAAAGATTTATTCTATTAAAAAAAAAAAGGCGCAAAACCAAGGGATTGGGTTGTGGGGCCAAGGGCTGCTGCCCTTGCCTGAACTTTGCCGATTTCAAAACCCTCGTCCTGACCCGACCGGCCCATTGACCGGACCCGGAAATCTTGTCCAAATCCGGCCCAACGGGCCTGGACGCTGCCGCGTGCCGACGCCTCTTTCTCTCTGTCGTCTTCCTCCGTGTCCCCCCGCTTTCCACTTTGAGAAATCGGACGTGGTGCACACGTGGCGCTCGTGCGGCGCCTTCTCTGAGAAAAATCCTCGCTCATTGCTTTCCATGTTACGTGGCGCGCGTCCTCTCTCTCTCTCTCTCTCTCTCTCTCCCTCTCTCCCCTTGAAAGCAGAGGCTGACTTTCTCTGTCTCCGTTTTGTCTCCTCCTTCTTCCTCCTCTCTCGTTTTCGCTTCGACGCGTCCACACAAGCCCCCCAACCCCCCGATCTTCCATTCCCTCAACAATGTCGACTCTCACCGTCCCGCAGCCACTGCCCCCTGTAGCCGATGACTGCGAGCAGCTCCGGACAGCCTTCGCAGGTTCGCTCTATCTTCTTCGCGCTGCCTCCTCCGATTCTCTTATCGCGTGTTGTTCGGTCGCCGATGGTCTTGCTCCGTTCTTAGTGTTCGGATCTGCGATCTGCTTGGAGATCGTGGTCTGATCGGAGTGATCTTTCGGTGGATCGGTTGTTAAGATCGAGCTATTTCTGGGTTTATTATTTCTCTTGAATTCCGAAAAAAAAAAAAATCAAATCTTATTGTCTAATTCAATCTTTTCTCTTCGTTGGATGATTATCATGTACGATCTGGAAGGATGGGGAACAAATGAGAAGTTGATCATATCCATATTGGGTCATAGGAATGCGGCGCAGAGGAAGCTGATTCGGCAAACCTATGCCGAGACTTACGGCGAGGACCTCCTCAAGGCATTGGACAGAGAACTTACCAATGATTTTGAGGTCTGATCTTCTTTAATTATTTGTATTCATCCCATGGAGACTCGTCCCTCTTTCTCTCAGATTAATCCATATTCATTCTGTGTCGTCAGAGGCTGGTGGTCCTTTGGTCACTTGATCCGGCTGAACGTGATGCGTACTTGGCGAATGAAGCGACGAAAAGATGGACTTCAAGCAACCAGGTTCTCATGGAAATAGCCTGCACGAGGTCTCCCCAGCAGTTGCTGATGGCAAGACAAGCATATCATGCCCGATACAAGAAGTCGCTGGAAGAGGACGTCGCTCACCACACAACTGGAGATTTTCGTAAGGTACTGCTTTTACGCTTGCCTCATGTTGTTCCATGACATTTCCCAATGCTGATGATTGTTCTTCCGAGCAACTTAGGTTCGTACATTTTGCCATAAGTACTCTGTACAATCAAATCTATGTAGCATTGTGATACTCAGAATAATTTCTTATTCCTGTCTGGGAAATATTCTTTGTGATTGATGAAGGCGAGTAAAATCAAATGTGTCTGATTCAGCATATTACAGAAAGTTTGAGAATATAAGTTGTAGGGTGTTCAATTTTTAAGACAGTTTTGGAGTTTTGCAGAGAATGCTTGTTGGAATGGTGGTGTGCTTTGGAGCAGTTCCTCATATTTTGATCTGTCAATTTATTGAAGATGGTTTCATGAAACTCTAGAGACCATATACGCTACTTCATTGGACCTCTTTCTATTGTGTCAAATGAATAACCAAGTCCATATCAAAAGATTAGTCCTATGACAACCCATGAAATAATTCTCATCTATCCTAAATCATTTCAATTTTCATTAGGTGTTGATGTAAGTAATTTCCTCGCCTGTAGGGAAAGAACTTTAATTGATATGGTTTCTTTGTCTCCTAGTTGCTGGTACCTCTTGTGAGCTCCTACCGTTATGATGGAGATGAGGTGAATATGACTTTGGCAAAAGCAGAGGCTAAGATACTCCATGAGAAGATCTCAGAGAAGGCTTATGGCCATGAGGATCTCATAAGGATTTTGTCTACTAGGAGCAAAGCACAGGTCAATGCTACGCTGAATCACTACAAAAATGAGTTTGGAAATGATATCAACAAGGTGAGTTCGAATTTCTATGAACTGGACCTTTCAAGTTCTTTTACCTATACGTCTAAAGCTTATAGCTCCTCAAGGATGAAGAGTGCCAGGGTAGTATTCTTTTTGGTTAATAGTCATGTTTTTAAGAGGCAACTTCAAGATGTCTTGTTTCAAAAACATTGAGATGTGATAATATCACCCATTTCCAAGTTGTTCATTCACTTCCAGACTATAACATCTGTACTATGCATCAGAACATATTGACTTTTCTTTGTTCTAGATTAAGGATTGTCTAATTCTTGATCCTTCATGTTCACAGGATTTGAAAACTGATCCAAAAGACGAGTTCCTTACTATACTGAGAGCTACAGTAAAGTGCCTGACTCTCCCTGAGAAGTATTTTGAGAAGGTTCTTCGTCTAGCCATCAATAAGCGAGGAACAGATGAAGGGGCTCTGACCAGAGTAGTTGCTACCAGGGCCGAGGTTGACATGAAGTTTATAAGTGAGGAGTACCAGAGGAGGAATAGCATCCCTCTCGATCGTGCCATTGTCAAGGACACTACCGGAGACTATGAAAAGATGCTTCTGGCATTGATTGGCCACGTCGAGGCTTGATTTACAAGTACTCGTGAAGCTATTCCGATGGAGGCAATATCTCTTTTTTTGGTGTGGTTTGAGGCGTTTCTATTTTCCTTGCTTTCCAACAACGTGTAGTTACCAACATGCCTCCTTGTAGCTATGCGAAGCAAATACACTTCTTATCATGGCGTTGGTTTATGTACTTATGAGAAGTCTTTGATTTTGATCTTTAATCGAGACAGCTAGTAAGTGATCATGAAAACTTTCTATCCCACCTCCTTCCTCTCTCTCTCTCTCTCTCTCTCTCTCTCTCCTTGGAAGCGGAGGCCGACTTCCTTTCTCTTGTTTCGTCTCCTTCTTCTTCCTCCTCTCTCTCTCTCGTTCTCGCATCAACGTGAACGCAGAGCCGGTGCTCTCCATGTTGAAAAAGTATTAGAATATATAAAATAATAATAATTATTGGAAATACATTATAAAAGATTAGAAAATAAAATGAAATGTTTGAGGCGTGCAAACACTGTCCTTAAGGATAATTCCACTCATCGGAGTACGAAACTCAATATGTAAGGCTTCGGCAGCTATCCTCCAAGATATAACAAACCTTCTTCTATACTCTGCACTGAATATTAGAATGAAATAGAACAACTTTTGTGTATAACCCAACAAAAAGAAAATGAAATATGTGAGAACATATTGTATCTATTAAGATTGTGGTTTGAAGTTTAATTTATATTTAAACAAAGAAAAGAGAGAGCCGTTAGGAGATCATCATAAATCAATTAGTAATTAAAAAGATGACCATTATAAAACAATGAAGAGTTTATGAAGTAATAAATTAAAAGTTATAAAACCATTAGACGACCATTATACAATCATTAGAAAACCGTTATATAATCGTTGAAAAAGCCATTACAAAAATGATGACTTTCATGATGATCATAATTTTTAATAAATATTTCAAAACTATTGAAATATCCAACACTCCATGGCCGATGAATGCGATCAACTCCGGAAAGCATTCTCAGGGGCACGCTATCTCCTCGCCACTTTTCTCATTTCTTCGTGCTCCCCTGTCGTGTGGGGTCCGGTCTGAGTGATCTTGTGGTGGCGATCTGTTCTAGAGTTCTTGTGCTTTCTTTTTGGGGTGATCGGTTGCTAAGGTCGAGCTATTTTTGGGTCCAGGAGTGATCAGGAGATGCAAAAAAATTTGATCATTATGATTTCCTTTTGAATTCGACATGATTATTCCATTGTAGCTGCAACATGTTCACCGGTACAAGTAAAGAAATTGCTCTCCTACCTTGAGCCCAGCACGTACTGTGGTCTTGGAAAAAAAAAAAATCACACTTTATTGTCTAATCTGATCTTTTCTTGTTTGATGATTCTCATGAACGATCTTGAAGGATGGGCAACAAATGCGAAGTTGATCATTGGCTCATAGAAATTCAGTGCAGAGGAAGCTGATTAGGCAAACCTATGCCGAGAATTATGGCGAGGACCTCTTCAAGGCAGAGACTTGTATTTGTCTCCTAGTTGCTGTTTTCTCTAGTGAGCTCATGCCGTTACGATGGAAATGAGGTGAACGTGACTTTGGCAAAAGCAGACGCTAAGACTCCACGCAAGGATCTCGGAAAAGGCTTACGGTCATGAGGATCTCATAAGGATTTTGGCTACTAGGAGCAAAGCACAGGTCAATGCTACATTGAATCACTGCAAAAATGAGTTTGGAAGAGATATCAACAAGGTGAGTTCGAATTTCTATGGACCGGCCCTTTCATGTTGCTTTTACCTATACGTCTAAAGTTTTACAGTTCCTCAAGGACGAAGAGTGCCATTGAATATTATTTTATTATGAGCTTTTGGTAAGAAGTCATGTTGTCGCTGAAAGTAAGAGGCAACTTCACAATATCTTGTTTTTAAAACATTGAGACCTAATAATGTGCTCATTTTTTAGTAATTCATTTTTCTACATCGTGCTCTCTGTTCTGACATGGGTCACTTCCTGACTGTAATCTTTGGTATGCATCACAACAAATTGAATTTTTCTCTGTTCTAGACTAAGAATTATCTAATTCTTGATCGAATTGATCTGAAAGACGAGTTCCTTGCTATATTGAGGGTTACAGTTGAGTGCCTAACTCTCCCTGAGAAGTATTTTGAGAAGGTTCTTCCTCTAGCCATTAATAGGTGAGGAACAGATGAAGGGGATCTCACCAAAGTGTTAGCTATCAGGGCTGAGGTGGACATGAAGTCTATAAAAGAGGAGTACCAGAGTGAAACAGCGTCTCCCTTGATCGTGCCATTGTCAAGGACACTACTGGAGACTATTAAAAAATGCTTCTGGCACTGATTAGCCATGCTAAGGCTTGATTTACAAGTACCCATGAAGCTATGTCTGGTGGAGGCAACGTGTCTATTTCGGTGTTGTTTGGGTTGTTTCTGTTTTCCTTGCTTTCCAGTAACATTACTAGGATGCTTCCATGGAAAGTCATCAGTTATAGCTATGCAAAGAGAATACATTTCATATCCTGGCGTTGGTTTCTGTACTCCTGAGAAGTCTTTGATTTTGATCTTCAATCAAGACTGCTAATAAGTGACCATGAACTTGGTCCCTTGCAATCATGGTATATCAGTGCTAGCAATTCAACAAACAGTGCTGCAGAAACTGCTGATGCTATGGCCGAGGGGCAACTATTATAAGGATCGGAGGTTAAAGACTTGATTTCATTAAGTAGCTTGAGATACTACATGTTTGTGTTGTCTTGTCAGACGATGTCAGCCGGGGGCTGGAATCTCAACCATAATGCTTAATGCTTGTGGTCATTTCAACTTCATGTGGAAACTACAGATTCCATTGCCTTTCCCATCTCTCGTAACACCTCCTCTAGGCACAAACGCTATCCGAACCATCTATATTAACATTAAACCACCCACTAGGAGCCTTGGAGGTTGCTTTTGCAGTATCATGGTAAACTCCTTAGTTGCTCACCACTGCATCCCCACTTCCCAGAAGAAATTCAGCTGCTAATTCCAAATTGATGCGAGGCGAATCTTGACAGTAGAACCATGATGCAATGGCAATGGGAACATTTCACAGCAACCCCAAGGAAGCCTCATCAATTTATACATGGGGTTCAGATCAGATTAAAATCCAAACGGGGAAATACCAAAAGTCACGCCGCCTGTTGGGGGTGGGTTTCCAAGGGTGATTTCCAAGTTCAAAACTTGGAGTAGGCCCAAAAAAGGGAAAAGGCAGGGAAGCGAACTGATGGCCAAAAGAGCACCTACTCGATGGATGGACAGCCAATAATTTCCCTAACTGTTAAGAGCAAGAGCAATCCCAGTACACGAGGTGAGGGGCATGACCATAGGTAGAATCCTCAGAATAGTTTCGGTCCAGGCCAGACAGAGTTCATATTTTGATTGTTCTCCAATGTCCAAACCAAATCGGGCCTGTCAGCAGAGGATGTGCCTTCTCAAAGTGGAGAGGATCGTGTTGTAGCAAATTGTTGGACCTAGAGGAAAACAAAGATTCTTCCCTAGAACTTGCCAAGCCCCCTGCATTTGGAATTCTCATGACCTTCACGTGATGGCATGACCAAGCCCTTGAACAATACCGTCACCAAGATGCACTTCCAGCAATAAGGGACTTTTTCTTCGAATGGAGTTTGGGTTGGCATGGTTTTTTCTTCAAAGCATATTGCCAAAGCCCTTGTGACTTGCAATCCGTTACAGCTCAATTCGAAGCAATTGGAAAGGCACACAATGGTGACATATCCTTAATATGTGGAGCATAAACAGAGTTTGAAGCTACATGTTGAACATGAATGGGATAGAAAGTTCTCTCAAAAAACCATTGATCTATTTGACACTTCTAGTGGAAAAGAACCAGAGAATGCAATTTGAAGCACAAATTAGTTTTGAGTTCTCTGAAGCTGAAGAAACCAATGCTATACTTTACCAAAAAAAAAGAAACCACTGCTATAAACACATCGACCTGCAAACAGTTCGTACATCTAGTCAAATAAGTTCAAAGCTAAAACACAATTCCCAAACCCCAAACTCCGGAGGTGTCAAATGAGACCAAACCCCACTAGGAATAACACGAGTTGAAACATAAAACTATTAGGCCTAAGCTTGGTTAAACCAAGGCAATGCTACTCTCGCCACCTGGAGGCTTGCGAACGCCACCTGAGTAGTCTCAAGACTCTGCCTTTCCATCTGCAAAGATGTTGTTGCGGTTAATCTCCCTCAAATTAGCCGAATTCAGTGATTTCTCCGGAGACATTGGAGGTGCATCACCCTTGAAGACGTTATTTCCAGAGAGGTTGGAGAATTTCTTGTCATAGATTTTTCTTGGCAGTTTTCATCGCAGGTTCCTCATTGGAGGTAATACTGCTCTGACCTCCAGCAGGCTGATATAGTCAGAGAAGCTACTAGTGAGGCTATTGAACTCCAATGCTAAAATAAACAGAAGACCTGAGTAAACTTTAACAGGAAAGCATGTTAACGTAAATATAGATTTCACTCACATTAGACTTTAACGGAAGTCCGGACATGACGCGGTGCAGGTTCCGCCATGTCTTGATTCGGGTCCAGTGCCCGTGCAGCCAATGGCCTTGGCAAAATTTCCGGAGGAGGAGCAAAAATATCATGTCCACTCAATCTTGCACTTGGCATCAGATATTTGCTTTTTCAACTTCATGTCGGACTCGCTTTCCAACGTTCCACTCGATTCTCGCTGCTTTGCAACCTCAGGAAGAGTGATAGGCGTTTGAGAGAAATGCTTTCTTCTTCAGCAAACGAGATGTGACTGATGCCAGCAAGGGCTTGCTAGTAGTATCAACCACCAAAAGAGCTTACATCATGATGGACTCAACACCAATTTAATAGGTCAAAAGCAATCAGCATAGTAAAACATACCTGGTACATCCTTATTCCTGTTTTGTTATTTGAAGCAGGGTTAGCACTTCCAGGTTGTAGTGAATCATCCTCCCCATTGGCAGCAAAAATCCCACTACCAGTAATTTCTTTCATCTTGTAGCCAGAACAAGGTTTCCTGGAAGATTACAAAAGCACTATTCTATGGAGGAGAAGATGAGGAAAAAGCCACAATAAGCAGTACCAAAGCGCAAAGGCACTATGAAAGCTTATGAAACTCTCTTGATAAGGAGGATATAAAAGGTCACGTGTATCAGTGTGTGCCCACGAGCAAATACGCAAGCTCGTGTGTGTTTGCGTGGGTGCATGTGCATTTGTGTCAAATATCCATCCCCATTCAGTTTGTCTACAAAATTAGATAGATAGATAGCCAAGTAACTGGCTTTTTAGACGGACATTTTTTTTTTTTGGTAAATTAAGTAATATATAAATGGGGAAGACCAAAAAGTACAAAATGAACCAGCTTCAGAAACTACTCAAGATAAACAGGCTCATTTTGAGTGGAAGGAAGCCGAGAAAGAGCCCAAGCAGCATTTAGACGGACATGTTTGTGGGTGCATGCATTTGAAATTGTATATATAATGACTTTTCTGTATGTACATGTTATACATGGATTTAAGCTTTTCCTAATTTAACAACATATAGTTGTTTCTATCGCAGCACTTCGGAAGGGTGTCGACAATGCATCATGTGTGACTTACCAATCCTGAGCAAAATGCCCTCTCCTTTCCATGCATTTACTAAGAACAACCTAGTTTTAGATGGACTAGAGCTTTTACATGTCAATAAAATATTTCACAAAGCGCAAATTGAAAAGACATCAAAAAGAAGTTAACATTAGTTAAGCACCTATTATAATTGTATCTAGATTGGAGTTGGGTAGATTGTCAATGAGATGATCAGATCGGCATTTTCATGACTGCAGAAGCTCGGTAACATTAAAGGAACTCCACATGATAGTCGCCAAAGAAATGTTTACTTCTCGAATCTTGACATCTAACGAACTTACTCTTTCCATCTAATCACTACTAATTATGGAACGGGATTGACTGAACTAGCTCAATTAGACACGAGGGCTTGCAACAGAATCAAGTTCAAGAAACCAACCAGACTTCTAAGGCCAAGGACAATGATCAAGCTCAACCTGCCGAGGCATCTGAGGTTCTAAGATCCACCCAATTGACCAAGATTTCTCCATTAACAGCCACCCCAAAAAATTACCCTTTTTTTGTAATTTAAAAAGGAGGTGATAAAGATTATTATGTCCGAAATAAAGTTTCTTCCTCATTTCCCGCAGATCGATCACTACACATCACACTGAACCTATATCATACGATCCAACCATAATTTCTGAAGATAGAAAATCCAAAGCAGTGGAGAACATTAAGAATGCTGACAAATAGCCAAAATGGCGCAGAAAAACCATAAAAATTATAAGGGAGAGGGGAAAAAAAGAGCATTTTTTTTAAACCACTGGGGGGGTTCGCCCAGTGGCGCCACTCTTCCAACACGGAAGGGGAGGTGAGGGGTTCAAATCCCCACCTTCTCGGGGGGGATGGGGGTAGGGACGCGTCGGTTTGAGAGTGGGTTGCGGCTCCCACGCCCGCAAGAGGCAGGACAAGTCTGCACGTGAGTGTAAAAGAGTAGAATAGAGTAGACTGACCAAAAAAAAAAAAAAAAAACTAATTATTTTAAACGTTATAAATGATATTTTTTGGAAATAATTTACAAATCATTTATTTTTCATATAACACACTAAGCTTAAATTTTCAGCTTTGTTGACTTACATCCCAATCTTTGCACTAAAGAAGATTGATAGAGTCTTTGCAAATAGAGGGCCACAAGTTGTGATGGGAGACGTGGGGATCACAATTCACAAGAAGTATCCTTCCTTGTTAGTGACCGTTGATTTACTAGTCAAAGTCATTTAATGAGAACAAAGGGGACGGTAGTCGAAAAGAATGAAACTTGCTAGCCTGTTAATAAATCTAAGTCACAAAAGCAAAAGGCGAAAGAAGTTTTAATTCGGAAACCAAGAAGAACTCAAGGCCCACCGCATCGATTGACAAGGCTTCCTTGGGCTTTGCTGCGAAGTGTTCCATCGACTGCACCACGTACCAGTCGTCGAGGTTTGCCTTGCTCCTCTTTGGAATTAGCAGCTGATTTTTTGCGGGAAGTGGGGATGGAGCGCTCGGCAACTCAGAGATTGCCATAAACTGCAAAAGCACCTCCAATGCTCCTAGTAGAAGATTCAATCCAGAGGGTTTAGATACCATTCGAGCCTACAGGAGGTGTGATAAGAGATGATAAAGGCAATGCGATCACACGAAAACGAAATCACCACATTTATGGTTGAGATTCCGGCCCCTATATAGACACCAAACACAAACAGGTAGCTCTCAAGCCGCTAAATAAAATCAAAACTTTAACCTGCGGTCCCTGATTATATTTGTTCCTCATCAAGTAAAAGGCCGTAGCAGCAGTTTCTGCAGCATTGCTTACGAATTGCTCGCACTGCTATAAGCCTATAACATAGATCACAGTCACCAGCAGTATCGATTAAAGATCAAATTAAGGACCTCTCAGAAGCACGTAAACCAATGCCACGATAAAAAATAATAATAATAATAAAGTATTTGCTTCACATAGCTAGCAGATGCCTTTGTAACCAGGCATGGTGAATACCTACAAATTTGTAACATAGACACCAATGCCACGATAAAAATAAATAAATAAATAAAGTATTTGCTTCACATAGTTAGCAGATGCCTTTTTAACCTGGCATATTTGCTTCACACAGCTAGCAGATGCCTTCGTAACCGGGCATCGTGAAAACCTACAAATTTATATGACAGCAATGAAAACATAGACACCTCAAACCACACCGAGGTAGGCACATTGCTCCTACCAGACAGCTTCGCAAGTACTTATAAATTATGGGTCTGCATGGCCAACCATGGCCACAAGCATTTTCTCATACTCTCCATGAGTGTCCTTGACAATGGCACGATGGAGGGGGACGTTGTTCTTTCTCTGGTACTCCTCAGTTATTAACTTCATGTCGACCTCAGCCCTGGTAACAACCACTCCGCTTCATCTGTTCCTTGCCTTTTGATAGCCAAAGGAAGGACCTTCTCAAGATACTTCTCAGGGCGAGTCAGGCACTTGACTGTAGCTCTCAGCATAAAAAGGAACTCGTCTTTCAGATCAGTTTTCAAATCCTGCAAACACAAAGGATCAAGAATTAGATGATTCTTGTTCTAGAGACAAGTTCAATGTATTCTGATGCATGCTACCTAAGGTTAAAGTCTAAAACTAGAACAGAGCACAATACAGGGTGATGAGTATCTTGAAAATATGTGATATTATTACGTCTCAATATTTTAGAAACAAGATATCATTAACTTGCCTCTTACTTTCAGTGACAACAATATCCAAGGGTACTCTTCATCCTCAAGGAACTATAAACTTTAGTCATACAGGTAAAAGCAACGTGCAAGGGCTAGTTCATAAAAATTCAAACTGACCTTGTTGATATCATTTCCAAACTCACTGGAGTGATGTGCTTTGCTCCTAGTGGCCAAAATCCATATGAGATGCTTGTCACTGTAAGCCTTCTCTAAGATCTTTTCACGGAGTATCTTAGCCTCTTCTTTTGCCAGAGTCAAGTCCACCTCATCTCCACCATAACGGTATGAGCTCATAAGTGACGGCAGCAGCTAAGAAGCAAAGAAACTGTATCAAAATGCAATTTTTTCCTAATAGGCAAGGAGATTTGTCTTACATTCAACACAACTAATGAAAAATAAAATATTACCAGATAGACAAGAATTACTTCATGGGTTATCCTGATAATGGACCTGGTTTTTCATTTGAGATAGGAGAAAGAAGTCCAAAGAAGTGGCATATAGTCTCCATAGTTTCGTGAAGCCAAAACCAAACAGGAACTACTCTCAATCATACCACCATCCTGACAAGCATTCTCTACAAAACTTCAAAACATTCTTAAAATTCAACACCCTACAACTTATATTCAGACTCCCTGTAATATGCTGAATCCCATACACCTTTCAATGTTGATTGCCTTCATCAATCACAAAGGATATATCACGGGACAACCATAAATATATTAATCTGAACATCAAACAGTTGCAGAGAGTACTTATTGCAAAGGTATGGAAAAAAGTTACTCAGAGAAAAATCATCAAGATTGGGAAACTTCATGGCACAATTCCAGGCAAACGTAAAAGCAGTACCTCACGAAAATCTCCAGTTGTGTGGCAAGCAACGACCTCTTCCGGCGACTTCTTGTAACGAGCATGAAATGCTTGTTTCCACAGAAGCAACTGCTGCGAAGACCTAGTGCAAGATAATTCCAAGAAAGCAAGGCTCGAAGTCGAAGTGATCTTTGTTGCTACATTTGCAAAGTGCGCGCACCGGAGGAAGCATCTCAAGGAGCCGCTGAAGCATCTCAAGGAGCCGCAGCATCACATCATAATTAAGCTAAAGGATGCAAAGAATTTGGAAAATCATGTAATGTTATATCCACGGCTTTATGAACATATCGTACAATCACATATGGAAGAGGGACATATCTCCATGAAGTGAATTTAAATAATTAAAGAAGATCAGACCTGGGAATTCGGAACATCTCTCTCCAATTCCTCCAATGCCTCCTCCAAGTTCCTGGATAATTGCCCCACGCCCGTCAAGACGTTTCCAAAAATCCCGATAGATTGTAGACATATCGGGATTTTTGACCAATCGCACGGTTCGGTGCAGCAAAAGGCATCAAGCGCCATGCTTCATCACCTTTAAAGAGAATCATCAAACGAGAAAAGATTATATTACACAATAATGTTTTGACTTTATTTTGGAGCTCATACTGTGTCCAGGTTCAAGGTAGGAAACAGTTTCTATAATTGTACAGGGGAATAACAGCTACAGGAGACATCCTCTGCACAGTTTCTTTAAGTCGAGGGATGTCATTGTCAACCCTGGGCCGGAGAGATCTGCTATCCAGGCTCGTGGGTTTGGGCAAAATTTTTGGGGCCCGGTTAATGGGCGGGCCGGGCCGTGGCAAGGGTCTTGAAATCTGGCCTGCTCATACATTTACGTTAAAAATATAAGAATATTATGTTTTATTAATAATGCAATCTTGATATTTAAAGTTTTTAAATGCTAAGCCTATGGTTGGTCGTCCAGATTTTTAAATAGAATAGAACTTGATAGAATAAAATATTGAAATCCAAGAATTTTGCTATATCACATTCACTATTTAGTTAATCGTAATAATAAAATCGGATATATTCATATCATATAATTTATATTCTTTTTATATAAACGGCATATCAGCATAAATGAATCTTAAAAATGATAAACGAACCTAAAAGTTGGAGACACTCTTTGCCTATCAAATTTTATTTTATTTTCCTCTCTTTTTTAATTTTTTTAATTTTTTATTTCTTTTTCCCCTTCCATCATTCTCTAATAAAATTTTGTTAAATACTAAATTGTGCTAATATACTTAAAATATGTAATAAATATAAATATATACTTATACTTATATATTGAATTTATATTATAATATAGAATTAAATTCGAATATATAAATAAAAACTAAACTAAATTAAAAAGATAAATTATTTTTTTGTCATTTTGATTTTCTTATTTTAGAATTCAAATATTTATTTATATATAACTATAATTTCAGTTTTGTTAATTTAAGAAGTTTTTTATTTGAAAAAAATAACCTTCGATTTTGGATATTAGAAAAAGCCACCAAAAATCACGAACTTTATCAATCGTGACACATTTATCCCAAACTTTTTTTTTTTTTTTGTGACACAAACTTGTACCTATGTGAGAAATTAATCCTCATTTTTTTTCATGACACAAAAAAACTCAAACTTATACTTTTGTAACATCAAAAACCCTAAATTTTTGTTTTGTCACATTTGCCCCAAAAATATAGTGTCATACAAAAAAGTTTAGGGTTTTTTGTCTCACAAAAGAAAAGCTTGTGGTTTTTGATTTCACAAAACAAAATTTTGGGTAAATATGTCACGTTGCACAAATCTGGGGTAAATGTGTCACATAGATAAAAGTTTAAGAGTTTTAGTATCACAAAAAAAAAAAAATAAAGTAAATGTGTCACAATTGGCATAATTTAAGATTTTGGCGGCTTTTATCCTAGAACTTTTGACAATTATTTGATGTAGTCTTCCAATCAAAATTGACTGGAAATTGCTAAACATAGAAGCGGGTCCTTTATGTGACAAGGTTAATGTTGGCATAGATGATTTTTGCAATTAATTATTAAAAAAAATTGAGTTTTTTTCTTTTGGCTTTTACCCTAAACCTTTTGACAATTATTTGATATAGTATTCTAATCAATTTTGACTGGAAATCGCTAACGTATAAACCGGTCCTTTATGTGACAAGGTTAATGTTGACATAGACGATTTTTGCAATTTATTATTAAAAATTTTTGAATTTTTTTATTTTTTTTCCTTTTTTTTTTTTTTTCTCTTCCTTATTTTCCATCTTTTCTTTCTCATTCTTTTCCTTTATACCTTGACCAAAAAAGGAAAGGGAAAAAAAGGAAAAATTCAGAAATTTTTTTAAAAAATTACAAAAATCGTTTACGTCACTATCGACCACGACCACGCCACGTAACATAGATAGCCTCTATGTTTAATTTCTAGCCAAAATTGACTAAAGGATTATATCAAATAATAATTAAAAGTTTTAGTACCAAATTAACTAAAATTGAAAAGTTTAGGATCAAATTGATTACCATACAATAGATTCATACTTTTCTCGATAAATATTATTGAAGCTACAAGAAGAAATTTAAAAAATTGAGTGTTTTTCATAGAGAGTGAAATTTTGTGTGTGGAAAAATGAGGATCATTTTGAGCAAGAGAATGACACTACGTTGAGAGTCGGGATCATTCTGAGCAAGAGAATGACACTACGTTGAGCGCCGGCGTTGATCTCGACTATGCAGGAGGATGCGCAAGAGTGCATGGACCAAAATGATGAACCTTCACTTCCTGCATCCCCTTAAGGAGCGTTGATCCCCTCCATGGGACTCCCTATCAACACAATCTGGGCACTTCAGAGTGCCATCCATCTGCAACATTGATGCCAAAGTCTCCGATTGCCCAACCAATTAAATTTTTCTCTCACACTAATCCTTTTTTCCACGATCAAACTCTCAAACAACTTGAGCTCCAGGTAAATGGAGCAACTGTATAAGAACTTGTCTGACAAACGAATAGGCGGAACGAATTACATTAACGAAAACATCTTGCTTTTTGGGTCTCTAACCAATCTCTCTCTCTCTCTCTCTCTCTCTCTCTCTCTCTCTCTCAGCAGAACAATTTTTAACATACAACGCAAAGCCCAGATCAGCCAATCCTTTGGAATCAAACCTCCGACCCTCCCAAAAAAGCAAAGGAAAAAGGTTTTACCGAAAAGATTAAATTTCGGCTCACCTCGCTTGCTCTAGATAGCTACGTCGGAGTCGCGAGCTGCAAAAGAGAGGAACAAATTGAATTGCGTTCTTGCAGCGCCGATGGTGGCAAAAACGAGAGGCAAACTAACTGACGACTGGAGAGGGTGCGGCGGATCTAGGGTTGCTGGGATTGAGAGAGAGAGAGAGAAAGCTCTTGCAATTGAGAGAGAGGGACGAGGTTGCAGGAACTTGAGAAAGTTCCGTGCGCTTAGGGTTTTCTTTTTTAAACAATAGACAAGAACCGGTTCCAAAACCAATCCAGTTCCCGGTTCACGTAGAATCAGGAATCAAGCCGATTTCAACCAGTTCCTAAAAAGTGGAGCCGGTTCCCAGATCTATTGGATCTATTTTACGAGTGGGCCGATTCAGTTTTGGGATAAACCCTATCCACCATAAATGACGGCTATCACTTTCTCTCTCTTGGGAATTGTCTTGGTTGTCTGCACTCTCCCTCGACGGTCCCTTAGTAATGAGCGATGTCATGAGTGATGTCATAATGGGGGACGCAGTGGCCGATTGATTGGTATCGTAACCGTGCGGCAACTTGGGCTCTTTTGAATTGCCTAAGCCAAGCCTTACTCGATCGATCGCACACTTGCTCGCTTTACCCAGATCATAGAGAGAGAAATCTTCTACAGAGAGGACCTCTGGAAAAAAAATGAGCTTTGATATTACTGAAAGGATTGGATTATTACAAATGAGGGGGAGGACACCCCTCCTTATACTAGAGGCCCTCAGGTTACATCTGTTGATTTAGAATTCGTCCGGCGGACAAGATCGCAATGCCAAACCTACCAACACTAATAACAGCTACCAACTACCAACATTAATGGCTAGAAACTTCTAGAATTTGGCGTAATAACGGTGTCACCCGCCTTTCAAAAGTTTTGGAATGAGACTTGTTGGGAATCCAAGTGAGCGTAGGAGGTCCTCCGCAGCAAGGCACGACCCTTTAGCTCCGGAAACCTCTTAGCCGTGACATTCTCCCCCACTCATTCGAGCGACGCCCTCATTGCTCACAGCTCGAAGGGCGGCCTTCCTAGCACGAGCACGGGCTCTCTTCTTTTGATTTTGCTTGGCTCGGATGCTCATGAATGATGGACCACACCCTTCTATCTTCAGCTCGAGCTTGGGCATAGAACGCGGCAAGTACTCAACCTCGGGGAAGAGCACTTGGATCAACATGGCATGAGTTGGAATAGGATCCAACTCTTCCTTCAGCGTCTCCATGGACAGCAGCTTGTGCATGCGCTTCTTAACCTTCAAGCTCTTATCGAGATGTCGAATCGTGGCGATGGTCTTAGTGTCA
This sequence comes from Eucalyptus brandiana, assembly GCA_014182725.1. Taxonomy (NCBI): domain Eukaryota; kingdom Viridiplantae; phylum Streptophyta; class Magnoliopsida; order Myrtales; family Myrtaceae; genus Eucalyptus; species Eucalyptus brandiana. The sequence continues at coordinate 29,241,128 of CM024673.1, forward strand.
ACCACTCCTTTATCATAGAGATCATCAACAGGCATTTTGGATCGAGGATCATGATGCACTTGGTCCTCATGTTGATCATAGACCTCACGCTATGGAAAAACTGCATTCCCAAAATGAGATCATAATCATCGAGAGGGATTACCTCGAATGCCAGCTTGCCTTTCCATCCGCCGATTTGGACGTCCACATCGAGAGTTGATCCTACGCCTTTGAGCCCATCCGAGTTGATGGCCTTGAATGAATTCCCGATAGGCTCAACGCGAAGTCTAGAGGCTTTTGCCACCTCAGTCGACATGAACATGTTCAAGCACCCGTGTCAATCAAGGCGTAAAGCATTTGGTTGCACACTTCGACCCCCACGAAGAACATGTCCGAGTTTGAGGTAGCTTCCTCTTCTTTGGATGGCGATTGAGCTTGGACGGAGTTGATAACCTTCATGCCTCCAAGCCGGATTTGCCGCTTCTCTTCTTTAGGCTCCTCCTCTTCTTCTTCGATGGCAAGGAGAGCGTTGATTCTTCCCTTCTTTGGGCACTTTTGGGTCCAATGCGGAGCTTTGCAAATGAAGTAAGGAGAAGGCGGGGGTTGATCGAACTTACTCGTCGTGTAGTCCGTTGGTCGACCCTTTTGGAAGGACGGCTTGAAAGTTCCTTCTCCCCATGTTTTGACTCGATCGCCTTGATCACGCGCGCCTCAAGGAGTGCTTCTTCCTTCATCCTCAAAGGATCGATCCGACCTCTAATCTCTTGCTCGATTCTTTGGTTGGGCTTTGGTGAGGTCAACGAGGGACTCGACCACGCTTAGTGCTCTCGCAAGAGTACTCACATCCCGTCGCTTGAGCTTAAGTTGCGCCCACGGCTTCAGTCCATCCATGAACGCTCCGAGAGCCTCCTCATCACTTAGGTTGCGGATTTGGAGTTTGAGCTCCATGAACTCCTTCACGTACTATCGGATCATGCCTCTTTGATCAAGGCGATGGAGCTTGCTACGAGCTTCTTGTTGAGCAAACTCGGGGAAGAAGTAGTCTCAGAACTCCCTCACGAAGTCATCCCATGTGTCCACAGGATTGGTGCTACACTTAGTCTCATCGCACCTATTGCGCCACCAAAGCATTACGGTATCAAAAACGAACATCGAGGTGGTTCTTACCTTGATAGACCCGTCGTGGATGTTGACAGCACCAAAGTACTGCTCCATGCTTCAAATGAAGTTGTCCACCTCCTTAGCAGATCGGTCGCCTTTGAACTCTTTAGGCTTCGGCACCTCAAGCTTGGGCACCGCTTGTGTGGGCATCGCTCCATTGGTAATGCTCAGTTTGCACAGGGCAAGCTCGGTCTTGAGCTCTTGGATCTCTGTCTTCATGGCTTCGACCTCATCCCTACGAGGGCTTTCTTCCTCGATCACTTGGACGTGCTCCTTCAACACATCGATTGATGCTTCAAGGGCTTCGTCCTTGTCATGCAATGGGGCTGTAGCTTCGTTGAGGCCAGTCGTGAAGTCTTCACGAAGCGAGGTCTCAACCTCCATGATGCGGTCTCACACATCATCAAAACCTTCCATGAATTCAACCATGACACTCCGGACCTTCACGAGCTTCTCATCCAACGCAGCTATGGCGTCCATCGAGGCTTCTCTTTTCTTCGTTCGGCCGTGAATCTCCTTGAATTGAACGGCATCTCCATCCATGACAACTTCTTGGCTCAACATTCTCTCAAACAGTTAGTACTCCTTGATCTCTCAAAATGGATCCCTTATTCGCTCTGATACCACTTGTCACGGGCCGATTGATTGGGATCATAACCGTGAGGCAACTCGGGCTCTTTTAGATCGCCTAAGCCAAGCCTTGCTCGATCAATCGCACACTCACTTGATTTACCCGAATCGTAGAGAAAGAAAGCATCTAGAGAGAGGAGCTCTGGAAAGAAAGGAGGAGCTTTGATATTACTGAAAGGATTGGATTATTACAAATGAGGAAGAGGGCACCCCTGCTTATACTAGAGGCCCTCAAATTACATCCGTTGATCTAGAATTCGTCCGGCAGACAAGATCGCACCGCCAAACCTATCGACACTAATGACAGCTACCAACTACCAACATTAATGGCTAAAGACTTCTAGAATTTGGCGTAATGATAGTGTCGCTCGCCCTTCGAAAGTTCCGGAAGGAGACTTGCTGGGAATCCAAGTGAACGCAAGAGGTCCTCCGCAACAAGGCACGGCCCTTTAGCTCCAAAAACCTCTTTGACGTGACACAATGCCCTCGGTCTAGGATCTTGGGCAAATCCGTAATGTATTCGCAGGACTTGACTGTCCATTAGCAATGAGCGATGTTGTGAGCGATGTCGTATTGGGGGACGCAGTGCCCTCGGTCCCAAATCCTGGGCAAATCCGGGATGCATTCGCAGGACTCGACGGTCCCTCAGCAATGAGCGATGTCATGAGCGATGTCGTATTGGGGGACGCAATGCACTCGGTCCCGGATCCTAGGCAAATCCAGGATGCATTCGCAGGACTGACGGTCCCTCAGCAATGAGCGATGTCGTATTAGGGGACGTAGTGCCCTCGGTCCCAAATCCTAGGCAAATCCGAGATGCATTCGCAGGACTCGACGGTCCCTCAACAATGAGCGATGTCGTATTGGGGGACGCAGTGCCCTCGGTCCTGGATCCTACGCAAATTCGAGATGCATTCGCAGGACTTGACGGTCCCTCAACAATGAGCAATGTCGTATTGGGGGACGCAATGCCCTTGGTCTCGGATCCTGAGCAAATCCAAGATGCATTCACAAGTGCCCTATCATGTTGTTGATATCGTAGATTGTGTTTCTAGGGTTTGAATTAATTATCTACTCGGAGATCGTGCGCTGATCGAGTTAGAGTTCTTATGATTTTATTTTTTTGGGTGATTAGCGGGCAAGATCGAGCTGTTTTTGGGTTGAGGAATGAATCAAACTTTTCCTCTAATATAATCTTTTTTTTTTTTCGTTTGATGATTCTCATGAACGATCTTGAAGGATGGGGAACACAAGAGAGATTGATCTTATCCATATTGGTTGTTAGCACTCCTTAGGAGAAGAAGAGTTTAAAGCAACACTACATGATGATCCATGGAGGGGACATCTCCAAGGCATTGGACAGTGAAGCAGCTTTCAACGTATGATTTTCTTTAATTGTTTAAATTCATTTCACGAAGACGTGTCCAAGAGCAATCCCTAGTCGTTCCTTTATTTCAATTGATTATCGATACATGATTATACTTATGTTCATAAAACTATAACATGACATGTGGTCTTCTAAATTCTTTCCCTCTTTATGATTTCCATCAGATTTTTGTGGTCTTGTGTTTGCTTGAGACTTCTAAACGCGATGCGCTCTTGGCACATAGAGCAATCCTAAAGGGGGATAATGATGTTCTCATAGAGCTAGTTTGCACAAGGTCTCCTTAGCAATTGTGTTTGGCAAAAGATGCATATCAGGCTCTATACAAGAAGTCAGTCAAAGAGGACATTGCTCAGGCCAGGGCTAGGATATGTCATGAGATACTGCTTTTATGCTATCCTGAAGTTGTGCCATGAAGTTTCCAAATCCTAATGATTGTTATTCGGATGAACTCTCTTCCACACATTTTGTAGTAAGTATTTTGTATTATGAAGTCTCTATAATTGCACGACGCTCTGAGTAATAGATTAATCACTCTTTTGTGAAAGTATTCTTTTAGATTCATGAAGGCAAGTAAGAACAAAATGTGTCTGAGATTCAACATATTACAGAGAGTTGGAGAATACAAGTTGCAATGTTTTGAATCTTTAAGATGGTTTTGGAGTTTTTACTAGAATGCTTGTCCAGACGGTGTTATTATTGAGAGCAGTTCTTGATATTTTGGCTTGTTATTTGCTTGGTTATGGTTTCATGAAACTATGGAAACTATGTGCCACTTCAATGGACCCCTTTCTCCTATCTAAAATGAAGAACCAGGTCCATCATAAAAAAATTTTAAAAAAATTATAACCCGTAAAATAATTATTGTCTATCCTAAATCATTTCATTTTCACTAGGTGTTAAAATGTAAGTTGATCTCCTTGTCTGTTGGGGATAAACTACATTTTGATATGGTTATTTTGCCTCCTAGCTGCCGTTACCTCTCACCGGCCCATATCATTATGCTGGGCTGGAAGTGGACAAACATGAGGCACAAAAAGATGCTGCGATGCTCCATGAGAAGACCTCAAAGAAGGATTACGGCAACAAGGATGTGATATGGTTTTTAGCCATTAGGAGTAAAGCACGACTCAAGGCTGCACTTGATCATTACAGATGTGCTTATGGAAATTATATCTACAAGGTGAGTCGGAATGACTATCAATCGGCCCTTTCATATTGCTTTTACATAAAGAGCTGAAGTTTACAGTTCCTCAAGGATGAAAAGTGCCTGTGATTATTGTTCATTTTATGAGCTTTTGCTCAGCAGTGACACTAATGCTTAAAAGTAAGAAGCAACCTAATGACATCTTGTTTCTAAAATATTGAAACCTAATAATATCATCCATTTTCAAGATATTCAGTACCATACATTGTGTTATGTTCTAGCATGGGTCGCTTCTGGACTATAACCAGATATTATGCATCAAAACATATCAAGCTTCTCTCTGTTCTAGACTAAGAATTATCTAATTCTTGATCCTTCGTGTTTGCAGGATCTGGAAGCTGATCCAACTAACCAATTCCTTCATATACTGAGAAATACAGTCGAGTGCCTGACTTACCTCAAGAAGTATTTTGGGAAGGTTCTTCATGTGGCCATCATGTAAGAGTTTTTCTAATGTAGATTACATTAATTGATATTGTCATTTACCATTTTACGGTTACTATAAAACGGGGTTTGGTTTGATGTGAGATAGAAGGTTTCTTAATTAGTCTAATATGGGACTGGCTAGTGTGGGCCGAGTTAAGCTCAGCCCATAATAAGGGGGCTTGGCTAAAAACTCTATAAATAATGCTTAAGTCTCTCCTCTAACCCTAATTCTCACATGTATCATCACATGAGGAGCGTTAACCTAGCGCTAAAAAGTGAGGGGGCCATCTCATTGAGCCATCTAAACGGAGGGTAATAGAGAAGAAGGATTTGCGCGTGGAACATTGGTTTTCCACTTCCGCTTCAAAAACAATGGATCCCAAAACATGTGTGTTAATCTTTCTACAAAATTATGCATGTTCTTATTCTAGTTATGGAGATCTTGGGATTGCGCAATTTGCATCCAACATGTGGTACCAGAGCAACCATAACCCTAGAACTCGAACTCACAGAATTTTTGTCATAATTTTGAGATTTTCGTGATTTTTTGTTCAATAAAAATCAAATTAAATCACAAATTCGGATTAGGCTTAATGAGACGAGCAGATCTGTGGGTGGCATGTCGCCGGAGAGGGCTGCATGCGCCCCCACACGCCCCACGCGCGCTCACCCGCCCCACGTGCAAGGCGCGGCTCGCACGTGCGACGCACGTGCAATGCTAACGTCATGATGACGTCAGCAACAAGGCCTAACCCGATTGGCGGCCAACTCGACCCATTAACCCGACCCGACCCGGTCAACCGGTCAGATCGAACGACTGGACCGGGCGGTCGAGCCAGGAACCGATTGGACCGGTTTTGACCAGTCAAGATACGCTCGTGCGTGATCTCCACATGCCGCGCACTCAGGCGGCACATGCGGGCACGTGAAGCCTTCGATCGACGTGTGGCTGGCGACGTTAGATTCGTATGACTGTCATCTATGTTGTGGTGTATTTATTTTATATATTTGATGATTTTATGGATGCGAAAATACATACGGAACCCTAAATATGTGTATTTTTAGTATATTTTTACGTATTTTTCTTATATTTTTTGTGATTTTAAAAATACAAGTGTTGGGTTACAAGTATGTTATCACATAAATATTATAAAAATATTATTCATTGATAATATATATAAATTTAAATTTTTATTAATAAATAACGATATTATCAATGAATAAAGCATTATGATTAGCATGATATGTGTTTTTGGTAATTTGTTGCCCCTATCACTGAAATTAAAATCACATGTATATAGTGTATGTGAGAAGTAAAATTTATATCCATGATATGAGAGAGTTTCAAGGATTTAATTGAGTAGTGACCACCAAAGTGGCATGCTTAATTGAATTTGAGAAATATCGATCTCGTATAATGATTGGAATGTCTCATAATCTAATATATAGTCATAATCCCAAATGAGGTGATTGTGTATTAGTTCATGGAGTGATACATGATAGTGTGGTGAATGAGTAACTGATCTTAGTGATTCATATGCCTAAAGGTAATGAATTCACGAAAGTTAAAATATATTCTCATAACCGTTATCATGTGAGGAGTGTACAACTGCATGTCATGTATTCTACTCAAAGGTGATTATATGATTTTACATGTAACTCTCTTGATATGTACTTGTACGTCAAATTACCCAGTACTCACATGATGCTAATTATATACATTACTTGTTTTTCGGTCACATTTTCTGTAATTAATAACTCCACTATTATTAAAGTTTTTATTGGTTCGAATTTTAAGTAGTATACATATGATCTGCTACTTGGGAAAAGAAATTTTAATGTCCATGAAGTGTTTCATTCAGAAACACTTGAAAAATGGTTTACCAACTGACTACACTACAAAAAGATACTATAAAAGACGATAAAGTTTTCACTCTGAAAAAAGGGTAGAAGTTAATAGATTTTAAGAAATAAATATTTCTTTCTAATATTTTTAAAAATTATTTCAGAATGAACATAGCAACCAGAGGAAATTTATTTTTCTCTATATACTACGAGATTAGTAGAAGGAAATTTATTTTTCTTATACCCTATGTCTTCTTCTACCATGCAAGCGGTTTGTAACATATTTTTCAGTTGCTACTCAAGCTATTTGGCTCTGGATGCTCATTAAGGAGTTGGTTGTTTTTTAACTTTATGGATTGATCAATACAATTGTATTGAGATAATAAATTTATAGTATTTTTATTAACAACAGAGGTCTCAAAGGGTCTAAATATATGGCAATCAAATTTTTTACCATAAAGAAACGGTACAGAAATGTGACGTTATAATATAATATATTTCCAAAAATGATATGATTGCAAATCCACTAACTAAAGGCCTACGCCCGTGTGTATTTGAGTGACATGTTATTAGCATGGGCCTAAGAGTATATTGGGATACTGTTGTTTAGTATGAGTTATTTTGGCTTTACTCTAATAAAGTTTACATATGTGTTCATTACATTTTGTAACGGTTTGATATGTATCGACTTTTGCATTCAAAAAGTATTTTTGAATGTGTTGTTATTATGTTGAATACATATTGATAAAAGTCTCAATGTATTATATAAATCTTGAGTGAATGCTAGGGGCATCTGGTTATTAGCCTTGTGCATATATCTTATTATATTAAAAAAAAAAAAAGTTAACCATAAAGACAAGGTATATGTGGGTTTATTAGAATCATAAAGACATTCTCTAGTGGCACAAATTTTTTTTTACGCTTAGATTGCGTTTGGCAGTCGGGATAAAATTCGGGGTATCCTACGTTTGAAGCTCACTCAAGATAGGATAAAATCGGATATAAATGGAATATAGATAAGATAAAATTATCTCATGAGGAATGTGGGATAAAGGTGGATAGGATTTCTAATGTCCATAATAGGAAATTTATTTTTCTCAAATAATAAACTTATTAAATGAACAAAATTGAAATTATATTTCAATAAAAATAATATTTGAATTCTAATATAAGAAATAAAAAATTTATTTTTAATTAATCCTATTTTAATTTATATATTCAAATTTAATTATATCTTATAATAAACATTCAATCTATAAATTAAATATTTATCTTATCATATATTTTAGGTATTTTTGTATTTTAGGTATGTTAGTACAGTTTACTATTTGATAAAATTTTATTAAAGAATGATGAAAGGGGAAAAAAAGAAATAATAAAGAAAATAATATAAAAAAGAGGAAAAATAAAATAAAAATAAATTAAGGAATAGTGTTACGAGAGATTTTCATTATCTCCATTTATGAACATTTAGGTTCATTTATAATTATATGCTTTGTTTATATTAAAAAAAATGTACATAATATGATGCGAACATATCCAACTTTAATATTGCGATTCATCAAACAATAAATAGGATATAAGAAAATCCTAAAATTTCATATCATATTCTATCAAGTCATATCCTAATTAGAAATTCGGACGACCAAACGTAACCTTAAGGTAAGAGAATGGTGATTGACAAATGGGATCTCTATATAAGAGATGTTATCCATTTGCCACACTATCATATTGAATCCATATCAATAAAGTTAAAAACACTCGTGACCATGGAAGGCTCTATGTATATACATATAGTTACCACCATGATTCGGTGTTTGAGACTTTATAGGATAGGAATGACTATTAAGAATTATCTTTGGATCAATGTGCGCACATACAGTACAATTTCAATTAATATAGTTCAAGTGGGAGAATGTAAGAGTTTTCCTAATGTGAACTACATTAATTAATATTGTAATTTACCGTTTTACGATTACGGTAAAACAATGTTTGGTCTAAGGTGAGATAGAAGATTTTTTAATTTGTCTAATATGGGGTTGGCTAGTATAGGCTGAGTTGAGCCTAGCCCGTAATGAGGGTGTGTTAATATTTCTACTCAATTATGCATATTCTTGTTCTTGTTATTGAGATCTTGAGATTGTACAATTTGCATCTAACACATCAATGCACAAATAAGAGATGGAAGGGCTATAGCCAAAGTGCTTTCTACTAGGGCTGATGTCGATATGAACCTTATACTGGAGGAGTACTATAGAAAGAACAGGCCCAACCTCCTTCCTTAGCTTCAAAAGCTTGTGGCCCTGGTGCATGATTTTTAACTACTCTTGAAGCCACTATGTCCAACAATTTATGTAGTGTTGTGTGTTTAGAAGTATGTCTGTTTTCCTTGCTTTCTTAGTGTACATAGTTATCGAACATTCCTGTCAAAAAGTTAGTGCACCTGTCAGAAACAAGAGCAATCCTAGTACGTGAAGCGAGGCATTACCATAGATAGAATCCTTGAAATATTTTTGTTCCAGGCCAGTCAAAGTTCCTAATCTAGTTGTCCTCCAATCTTCAAATCAAATCACACCCGTCAGTATGACAATGCGCCTTCTCAAAGTGGAGAGGATCTTGTTGTAGCAAAAATTGTTGGACCAAGAGGGAACGAGAGAGTCCTTGTGACTTGCAACGCCAAGCCCTAGAGCAATACTGTCAAGACCTTGAGCGATACTGTCAGCAAGACACGTTGATCTTCAGAGAATGCCATATTGCCAAAGCCCTTGAGCATTACTGTCAGCAAGGCTCATTGATCTTCAAAGATGTCATCATGTTTTCCTTGCTTTCTTAGAAAACCGTTGATCTATTTGACACTTCTACTGGAAAAGAACAAGAGAATGCAATTTGAAGCGCAAATCAGTTGAATTCTCTGAATCTGAAGAAACTAGTGCTATCGACATACCGGTTTGCAAAAAGTTTGTAAATCTAGTCAATAAGTTCAAAACTAAAACACAATTTCCAAACCCCACACAATGGAACTGTAAAATGAGACCAAATCCCACTAGGAATGACACAAGTTGAAAAATAGAACTGTTGGGCCTAAGCTTGGTTAAACCAACGCGATGCTGCTCTCGCCACCTGGAGGCTTGCCGATGGCACCAAAGTAGTCTCTAGACTCTGCCTATTCATCGGCAAAGATGTCGTCGCCATTAATTTCTCTCAATGTAACCAAACTCAGTGATTTCTCCACAGACGTTGGAGGCACATCACCTTTGAAGACGTTGTTTCCAATACACCCATTAAACGGGTGGGTCGGGTCGGGTCGGGTCGGGTTTGGGTTGGATCATAAATGGTCGACCCAAATTGACCCATTTATCGCAATGTAAAATTTTTTACCCATACCCGACCCAACCCGTACTCAACCTATACCCTACCCATTTAACGAAACATAGAAAAGCTTTTATATATATATATTTTTAAATGGTATTGCTAAAATGGTTTTATACAACACAAATTTTATGGAAATTTTATAAATAAAAAAATTATTTAAAAAAATCGAATTTTAATTATTTTTTAAAAATTAATTTTTTAATTATTTTTATTTTTATTTTTAAGAATATAATATTTATTTTTTCTTTTTCTTTTTCTCTTTTCTTTTTTTTTTTCTTTTTTTTTCTTCTTCTTCTTTGGCTGGCCGCCGACCACGACAACGGTCGGCAACCGGCCACAGGCGAGCCTCGAGCTCGCCCGGCTCACCGACGCCAACAAGCTCAAGGCTCGCTAGATCGGCGAGGCTCGAGCCTCACCGAACATCAGTGAAGCCTCACCGAACATCAAGGCTCGCTAGATTGGCGTGGTTTGAGGAGTTTCTGTTTTCCTTGCTTTCCAGTAACGTACAGTTACCAATATGCCTCCCCAGAAAGTCGTCAGTTATAGCTATGCGGAGCAAATACATTTCTTATCATGACATTGGTTTATGTACTTCTGAGAAGTCTTTGATTTTGACCTTTAATCGAGACTGCTAGTGAGTGACCGTCAACTTGGTTTCCTTGCAATCATGTTATAGCAGTGCTGGCAATTCAATGAACAATGCCGCAGAAACTGCTGATTCTATGGCCTTTTAGTTGATGAGGAACAAATATTATAAGGATCAGAGGTTAAAAGTCTTTATTTCATTGAGTAGCTTGAGATACTACCGGTTTATGTTGTTTTGCCAGAGGATATCCATCGGGGCGGCAGAATCTCAACCATGAAGCTCGATGCTTGGGGTCATTTCAGCTTCATGTGGAAACTACAGATTGCACTGCTTTCTCAGCTCCTATAACACCTCATTTAGGTATTAATGCTATCCGAACCATCTGTATTAACATTAAATCACCCACTAGGAGCCTTGGAGGTTGCTTTTGCAGTATCTTGGTAACCTCCTCAGTTGCTCGCCACCCAATCCCCACTTCCCACAAGAAATTCAGCTGCTAATTCCAAATTGATCCGAGGCAAATCTCAATAAGTATAACCATGATGTGATGGCGATGGAACATTTCACAGCACACCATAGGAAGCCTTATCAATTAATCCATTGCGGGTTTAGATCAGATTAAAATCCCAAGAGGGAAGTGCCAACAAGCACACGGCCTGTAGGGGATGCGGCCTGTTGGAGATGGGTTTCCAGGGGTGATTTCCAAGTTCAAAACTTGGAGTAGGCCCAAAAAAGAAAAAAGAAAAAAGTAGGGAAGCAAATTGACGGCCGAAAGAGCACCAACTTGATGGATGGACAAGCAAAAGTTTCCCCACCTGTCAAGAGCAAGAGAAATGCTGGTACATGAAGTGAGGCATGATTGTCCTCCAATCTCCAAACCAAGTCGGGCTTGTCAGCAGAGCATGCGCCTTCCCTAGAAGTTAGAACCTGTCAGCAATACCGTCAGCAAGACACTCCCAACGGTAAGGGACTTTTCTTCGCATGGAGTTTGGATCGGCATGGTTTTCTTATTTAGTATAAGTAACATATGCAAAACTTATTGCCAAAACCCTTGTAAGTTGAACTCGGCATGGTTTTCTTATTTAGTATAAGTAACATATGCAAAACTTATTGCCAAAAACCCTTGTAAGTTGCAATCCATTACAGGTAAATTTGATGCGATTGGAAAGGTATACGGTGATGACATATCCTTAATATGATGAGCATAAACAGAGTTTGCAGCTACATCTTGAGCATGGATGGGATAGAAAGTTCTTTTAGAAAACCATTGATCTATTTGACACTTCCACTGGAAAAGAACCAGAGAATTCAATTTGAAGCACAAATCAGTTTGAAATCTCCTCTGAATCTGAAGAAACCAATGCTATAAACACACCGGTCCGCAAACAGTTCGTACATCTAGTCAATAAGTTCAGAGCTGAAACACAATTCCCAAACCCCACACTCCGAAAGTGTCAAATGAGACCAAATCCCACTAGGAATAACACAATTTGAAACATAGAACTGTTAGGCCTAAGCTTGGTTAAACCAACGCAATGCTGCTCTCGCCACCTGGAGGCTTGCGAACGCCACCGAAGTAGTCTCTAGACTCTGCCTTTCCATCGGCAAAGATGTCGTTGCCACTAATCTCTCTCATTTTAGCTGAACTCAGTGATTTCTCTGCAGACGTAGGAGGCGCATCACCCTTGAAGACGTTGTTTCCAGAGAGCTCGGAGAATTTCTTGTCATAGATTTTCTTGGCAGTTTTCATCACGGGATCCTCATTGGAGGCAATACTGCTCTGACCTCCAGCAGGCTGATGAAATCGGAGAATCTAAAAGTCAGGCCATTGAACTCCATTTCTAAAATAAACAGAAGACCTGAAGAAACTTACAGAAGAGCATGCTACCGTAAATATATATCACTCACATTAGAGACTTTAACAGAAGTCCGGACATGACGCGGTGCAGGTTCTCCCATGTCTTGATTCGTGTCCAATGCCCGTGCAGCCAGTGGCCTTGGCAAAATTTCTGGAGGAGGAGCAAAAATATCATGTCCACTCAATTCCTTGCACTTGGCATCAGATATTTGCTTATTCAACTTCATGTCGGACTCGCATTCCAATGTTCCACTCAGTTCTCGCTGCTTTGCAACCTCAGGAAGAGTGGTAGGCTTCTTGGGAGAAATGCTTTCTTCTTCAGCAAACGAGATGTGACTGATGCCAGCAAGGGCTTGCTAGTAATATCAACCACCAAAAGAGCTTACATCATGATGGACTCAACACCAATTTAATAGGCCAAAAGCAATCAGCATAGTAAAACATACCTGGTACATCCTTATTCCTGTTTTGTTATTTGAAGCAGGGTTAGCACTTCCAGGTTGTAGTGAATCATCCTCCCCATTGGCAGCAAAAATCCCACTACCAGTAATTTCTTTCATCTTGTAGCCAGAACAAGGTTTCCTGGAAGATTACAAAAGCACTATTCTATGGAGGAGAAGATGAGGAAAAAGCCACAATAAGCAGTACCAAAGCGCAAAGGCACTATGAAAGCTTATGAAACTCTCTTGATAAGGAGGATCTAAAAGGTCACATGTGTATGAGTGTGTGCCCACAAGCAAATACGCAAGCTCGTGCATGTTTGCGTGGGCGCATGTGCATTTGTGTCAAATATCCATCCCCATTCAGTTTGTCTACAAAAATAGATAGATAGATAGCCAAGTAACTGGCTTTATAGACGGACATGTTTGTGGGTGCATGCATTTGATATTGTATATATAATGACTTTTCTGTATGTACATGTTATACATGGATTTAAGCTTTTCCTAATTTAACAACAAATAGTTGTTTCTATGGCAGCACTTTGGAAGGGTGTCGACAATGCATCACGTGTGACTTACCAATCCTGAGCAAAATGCCATCTCCTTTCCATGCATTGACTAAGAACAACCTAGTTTTAGATGGACTAGAGCTTTTACATGTCAATAAAATATTTCACAAAGCGCAAATTGAAAAGACATCAAAAAGAAGTTAACATTAGTTAAGCACCTATTACAATTGTATCTAGATTGGAGATGGGTAGATTGTCAATGGGATGATCAGATCGGCATTTTCATGATCACAGAAGCTCAATAAACATTGAAGGAGCCCCATGACAGTCGCCAAAGAGATATTTACTTCCTGAATCTTGACATTTAACGAACTTACTCTTTTTATCTAATTACTACTAATTATGGAAGGGGAAAAACTGAACTAGCTCAATTAGACACGAGAGTTTGCAACAGAATCAAGTTCAAGAAACCAACCAGACTCCTAAGGCCAAGGAAAATGATCAACCTCGACCTACAGAGGCATCTGAGGTTCTAAGATCCACCCAATTGACCAAGATTACTCCATCAACAGCCACCCCAAAAAAATTACCCCTTTTTCCGTAATTTAAAATGGAGGTTATAAAGATTATTATGTTGGAAATGAAGTTTCTGCCCTCATTTCCCGCAGATCGATCACTACACATCCACACTGAACCTATACCATACAATCCAACCATAATTTCTGAAGATAGAAAATCCAAAGCAGTACAGAACATGAAGAATGCGGACAAATAGCTGAAACGGCGGAGAAAAACCAAATTGCCACAACGACCCATTCCGCCAAATGAAACACAAAACATCATCAACAAACAGGGAGAGGGAAAAAAAAAAGATAAGAAGAGCAGATCTAACCTTTTGTTCAAATCCTCAGCTTCCTCATCAGTCACTTGACCTCCAAACACCACCTTGCTGATCCCATCCGAAGGCTGCCCATCATTCCCCAGAAAAACCCATCAAAGGAAATCCAAAGACCCAAAAAAATAAAAGAGGCAGAAGCACACTTATCGCATCAAATAAGAAACTGAAAAGAAAGATCAAGAACGAATCGAGCAAGCCCGTACCTGGTGAGACCGAGCATTGGAGCGAGAAGAAGCCGAGCCGGGCGCGACCGAATCGTGGGGAGGAGGAGTCTCGGACCACGTGAGCAGATCTGAAGTCGAAGTGTGAGGCTTCCTCACCGGCGTGTTCCTCTCCATTTTCTTTTCTTTCTTCCCCGACAGCAAACAAGCGAGAAACAAAAAGTACCCACGAAAGAAGTCACGCCAAACAAACCTCTCTCCCCTCGCAATGCAAGAACCCGGAGTTCTCTTCTGGGCAGAGACGAGAAGAAGAGAGGGAAGAAATAGAAAAAGCAGAGGAGGTGAGGGGGGTAGGGGGGAAATGACGGGGTTGACCTCGAGATCTCGAAGATTCGTGGGTAGGGGCAGGTTCTTGCTTTGCCTTAGAGCTCGAGCAGGAGCTTTGAATATATAGAGAAGATAGGGGAAGTGGAACAAAATGTATATTGGAGTAGCAGCTACTCTTCTCCTCTCTCTCTCTCTCTCTCTCTCTATCTCTGTGTCTCTCTCTTGCTGATGCTGCTGCTCCTTTTTTATAAGCAAAGAAAAGGGATTTGAATTGAATGCGTGAAGGAAGAGAGAGAGAGAGAGAGAGAGAGAGAGAGAGAGATGGGTGGAATTATTGTATTAACGGATAAATTTTTTGGTGATGATCGATCTGGGGTATTCTCTGTTTTCTCCCATCTTTTTCAAACTCGGGAGGAGAAAGGGTGGGCTTATCCAAGAAACAACAAATCAAGAAAAGATACGAATTTGAAATTTGGAACCGCCCTCCCTCCGTGACCGCAGATTGATGCGCCCCGGCATGTGCAAAAAAGCCCACCAAATCTCACCGGGATTTATTATACTACCGATTGGCAGGTATTTTAGAGCCTAATCTTGCTCTTGATTGAGCTACAATACCCAGCGTCGTAAACTACTACGGTGTGTAGTTTTGTAATGTCCGGTTATATACGTGCCAAAGTCGCAACACCTGAAGCTCAATGAAGTAGCCCCTAATTGTGGTCGATGACTTTGGAGGCATTGCAATTATAAGGGACTTGTCGAGCACTTTTTAAGAGTCGCATAAAAATGCATTTGCCTTTAATTCACTTTCGAATTCTGCCTCTTGCATGTTTAAACATATGGACGTGTAAACTCTCGGTTTGAATTTTGAAAGGTTTTTTCGATATCAACTAATTTGACACTATGTTGTATTAAATGACCGTCCTTTTAAGCAATCAAACTAAGAAGTTGGAATCGTGAGAAACTTGCTCGCCAGCTCAACACAGTGGACTTGTGGTCATAAAACCTATTTTAGTCAATCGATATTATGACAATAAATTCCGATGTTGTGTCAATAGAATTTGGAATTATTAGTACAATTATCCATATGATTTTTATCATTGTAACTCTTCCACCCATGAATTGGATACTTTATGCTCATTGGACATTGGATAGCCAAACACTTGGTATTCTCCGTTATCATAAACATGGAAGGGGGATGTAAGGGGTTCAAATCTCTACCTTCTCAGGGGGGGATGGGATGGATATGCGTAAATTTCAGGAGTAGGTTTCGACTCCCACGCCTGCAAAGAGCGTAGCGAAAAAAGTGAGAGTATAGAGTAGAAATAGAGTAGAGACCGACCAAAAAAAAAAAAAAAAAAAAACTCTACATCTAAAAAAAAAAAAAAAAAAAACTCTACATCTATTTCTTTTTCCCACTTTTTTCTTTTTCTCACGAAAAAGAATATAATGATCCCGTTTGGGGGAAAAAAAAAGGGTTCGATCTCGCTAACCTGGAGTGGTGCTTTGATGTAGTAGAACAATGGACCTAATTTTCTGCGGCCCAGGCTTTGTATGGCTCTTGACTGGTCCACTGTTCGAAGCTGGTTAAGGTGGGCCGGGCCCAATATTGGGCCACATAGGCCCAAGCCCAATTGTGGATGGGTCCACCCGAGGCCGGCTTCACAGTTAGCTAATTATTTTGCAAGGCATACAAACAGGAGCAATCAAGGTCAACGCACCATGAGCAGAAACTTTGGGGGAAGAATAATGCTAGTTGCTAGGTGTACAAAAGTTCGTATTAAAATATTCATTTTACGAATTGAAGTCGTGAATGCCGATTGGTACTGAATATGGTCCTGCTAATTTCGCAATAGACTTCTTGATCTGTCGTATTACTTGATAAATGTACTGTAAGTGTGACGTTACTCTTTAACAATAGGTATTAAAATATGAATAAAACAAGCACTAATTGACCTATGCAGTCACGAATAGATGATACGCAAGATGGTTAATATGTTCAATATCCGGCACACATAAAAAGGTGGTCCTTAAACATACGGTGCATGGTATGAAGCTATTAGATGAGCCCAATGCATACAAAATTCAAAAGGTTTCTTGGTAAAGAGGGCCCTCGAAGGCAACTTGTCGAGCAACCAATCAAGGGAACGTTACGATTTTTATTGATCCTATGGATCTTGTATCATATTCATTTGATATCTTGAAAATTAAAATAATAATAATGAAGTATAGTTAACAAGTGCCGTGATAGCGATCCCTATGAATATCTAATATGACAATAACATGAAAACACATTTTATTTTAAAAATGTCACGTCTACGCCTAACACAAGACAAATTACTGCACTACAGTCAGAACCGATAAAATACATAAATAAATAAAAAGAAAGAAAAAGAAGAAGAAGAAAGAATCGTTCTTTAACAAAATAATTTTAGTAAAATAGAATAGAAATGATAGAATAATTTATTTTCGTGATGACGCTAATGTTAGTTTTGGTTAAGCAGACATTGTGTGTCTTTTAGGGCGCATTTAATAACGTTTCTATTCAAGGAAATAATTTTTTAATAGAAATATTTTTTTTTTGTTCTTATGAACAATTTCTGAGTATAAGAACGCGTTTGGTAACTGTAAAAAATTTATACTCCAAGAATATAAATGTGTTTAGTAAACTTGTATAATTTTGTTATTTTTTTTTTAATTTTTCAATATTTTTATTATATTTTTCTTTTTTTTTTTCTTCTTTCTTTCTTTTAGCCGGTCGCCGGCCATGGTTAGCCATGGTCGAGGTCGGCGGCCATGGTCGAGGCCGGTCTAGGCCGGCGACCAACCAAAAGGAAAAAAAGAAGAAAAAAATAGATAAGAAAAAATAAGTATTTCTCGAAATTGTTCTTAAGAATAAGAAACAATTTTTTTACTTTTTTTTTCCAAATTTGTTCCAATGAACAAAAAAATAGATTTTTTATTCTTGAGAACAAAAGTTTTACCAAACGATTTTATTTTTTTTCTGAAACAAATGAATAGAAATTTTTGTTTTGGGACCGGAAACAAAAATAAACAATCAGCCCTTTACATAAAAAATTGTAGGATCACCCCTGCCCGCGTCGGTTAAACGAAACAAGACATATACTCCATTTTCTGCGCGCCTTCCTCTGTACCTCGTTACCTCAATTGGCAGAGAGAGAGAGTCATGGCGACGCTCGCCGGCAGCAACTTCCTCGCCGTGGCTCGGCCAAGTCAACTCGGTCCCCGGAGGCGTGTTGCTTTCACCTCGGTGCCCGGCTCCTCGATCTTCAGCAGGCGAGTTCATGCCGCGAGAGTGAGAGCCGCTGTTCAAACAGCGACGCCGGTGAGATGCTCCATCTCTCTTTTCTCTGCTCCGAATCATTTTTTTTTTTCGCATCGCGTTTCGGTGAAAGGATATGTTAGATCACGAGCAACACAGGAGCAATTCGAGAAGGAAGTAAAACGAAACGGCGGAAGCAGAGAGCGATGCTTCTGAGGTGCCGATCGAGTTTCCGTCGGATTTTGTGGCCCTCAATTTGATCATTTATATCATGTCTTAGAAGCCGAGATGATTCGAATCGTGGTACCGTCGAAAATATGCAACTTGATCCTTTTTTGGCTTAAGAATTACGAAAATTGAAGTATATAGTGCTCCCCTTTATGCATTTTCTGGCATTCTGCCTTAGTAGTGAGGAGTCTTGAAAAGTCGAGCGCAAGAACTCATCCTTTGATATCCTGTGTATGTCGGAGATTCGGGGATGTATAAAGGATCATCCAAGGCATCGATAAACAAAAATTCGTTTAGTCAACTTAAAATGGTCAGCTCTGATCGCAACGAATCTGCAAGGATCAACAGATTCCGACGCTTTGCAGCTAGAAAATTGGCTCCCAGTTTGCTTCAGCAATTTGTTCATGTTGCAGGATCCTATTGTAGTTGACGAGAAGGTTGCCTCCAAGAAGGGCATTTTGGCTTGTCCGATATGTTACTACCCTCTAACGCATGCGGGTCCTGCACTATCCATGTAAGTCCGTTGATTCCTCAGTAGGATGAAAGCTAAAAGGATGACTAACATTTAAATTAGTCACAGGAGATCTTAAGCTCTCAGTTTGGTTTTGTTCGACTCGGCTCCGTCATCATATGACTTCATTATTTGTGCAGGGATACTTTCTCCGAGTCTACTTTGCTATGTAGCACCTGTAAGAAGACTTATTTGGGCAACAAAACTCATCTCGAGCTTGTGGCCTCGAGTGGAGCCAAGGAATATACTGAAGCCATGGCCCCAGCCACAGAATTTTTCAGGTTTGTAATATTTGTTTCTTTTCAGCGGGTATAACAGTCGGGTCCACTGACCCGTGTACTTGGGTAGGATAACCTTCAAAAGTGCATTGATCTCATGTCTTGCAAGTTCTGTTCTGCTCTTAGTGATTTTCTTCTTGGTTGAGGATGAATGTAATGATATGTTTATACGCCTAAGAGCACTGGTTGTATATCATATTGATCTTTGCAGGTTACCGCTGATCTCATATATCTATGAGAGGGGCTGGCGTCAAGGCTTTTCTGCAGTGGGAGGATGGCCTGGTCCTCAAAAGGAGGTTATTGACAATCTCCTATTTCATGATTCTGTCATCACTGTATTTCCGAAAGAACATGAAAAGCAACGAGTTTTCTGGTAGAATTTAATCTATATCGCATCTCTGGTCCAGTAAAATGTTCTTCATAGTGAGTTGAGGATGACCAATAACTTGCCTTCTGATTTCAATTGCCTATCTCAATGCAAATGTCGGAAAACTGAGTGTGAACTGTCTCGCTGCTGCTGATTATAGCTCATATTATTTGAATGCTTCTTGAAGAATACAAGCGAATTGTTTCATTTAGTTGGAATCTCTGTACTTGCTTATCAACTTAAAGACTTTGATTGCAGTTTGAGTTGATTAAAGGGTATCTTGAGCCCGTCCTAGGTGGGAATATCATTGATGCTAGTTGCGGCAGTGGTCCATTCACCAGGCTCTTCGCCAAGAGTGGGCTGTTTTCCCTTGTTGTCGCACTTGACTACTCAGAAAACATGCTCCAGGAATGCTATGAATTCATTAAGAAGGAGGAGAACTTCCCTAAGGAGTAAGGCTTTGACCCTTATCTCATATAATTGGTGGTTGCAACTTCATCTAATTTGGGCGCAATAAAAAGAAATCTAGAAGGGATTTTGTACTCATCAAGCTCTCTAGTATTGTATTTGGCTAAATCTTTCAATTTGCTTTAGGGACTTGATTCTTGTTAGAGCTGATATTTCAAGACTCCCTTTTGTTTCGAGTTCTGTCGATGCTGTGCATGCTGGTGCTGCTGTTCATTGTTGGTCTTCTCCTTCATCAGCTGTAAGGATTTTTGAGTTTTTCTAACCCTGCTTTTTCTCTGTCATACAAGTTCGTACACTCAAGACCCTTTCACCAACAGAGTGCAGACAATATGTTGTACTAATTCTTTGATTTTCACTAGCATATGATGTCCTATAATGCCTCTTTGGTGTTGTAGGTCGCTGAAATAAGTCGAGTTCTACGGCCTGGTGGAATATTCATTGCCACAACCTTCATCTATGATGGTCCTTATGCTCTCAACCCTTTCTCGAAGCTTATGCAAAAGGTACATCGTTTGGATGAGTACTTTGTATATCTCTTATTCCAAAACACCCTGTTACGAGGCGCTCTATGTGGAAAAGATGGTTGTCTATCTCCAATTCTTGTTCTGATCAAGATGATTTTCACATCAAGATGATTTTCTTCTCCAGTGATGTGACTGAAATTTGTAACATTAAGCTAAGATCGAAACCTGATGTTGGATTCTGTTTGGTGATGTAGAATATGTTCCGCATATCAGGAGGCCAATTCTTCCTATCAGAACATGAACTAGAAGATCTCTGCAAAACATGTGGACTGGAAGATTTCAAATGTACCAGGAATCGGCGTTTCGTGATGATATCTGCTACAAAACCCAGCTGAACAGTCAATTGTCTCTTCAGCTCCAATTTTTACCTGCATTTTGCTTCAGAATAAGTGCATTTGATTGTTGTCTTGTTGGTTCTATTGTTGTATGCCGTAACCCTGTGTTGGTGCGGTTTACAGGCATGTAATTTAAATAACCTGTTCATTGACAATCTATAATAGACTGTCCTCTTGGAATTAATATGAAGCCTGTTATTTTTCTTTTATCTTGTATTTTGACCCATATAGTTTCTTTAGAATTTAAAATTTCCACTTTTAGTCTATTTTTCTTGACTCGAATTCTCATTTCAACAGCTTCTTAGACATTTTTGAACCGCCATTTAAAATTTTATTTCTTCCAAATTGCCATCTAAAAATCACGAGCATGCTCATTTTCCCTGCTTAGAATCTTAAAAATATTCAATTGACATATAGGATGATAAATTTATTAACAAAATTTAACTTGCTAAAGATTTTATTCTTCTCTATAATTCTATCAGAGTAGCCCCCAATTTCTGATAGCCCCCAATCAAGGATTAATTGGGGGAACACATCGTTATTTTGGAGGTTATCACACATGTGAAGCCCAACGCGATGCTGAAGCACTGGTGGGTCTTACATAGTTCCCGACAAATATGAAATAGAAAGAAATGAATAGCTTTTAGAGATGCTCTCAATGGACCAACTGCAACATCCCACTTTCATTTAGTCTTTTAGGTGGTTGCTCATTCTCTGAACTTTGTTAGTTTGGAAGTTCACACTGACAGTTTCATCATTTGCAATGCGCATACCTTTTATGAATGCTAAAATTGCTCTCGTGTGGAATGGAAATTTGGTGGCAGCAACTGAATTGATGCCGGATCTTGGTGACAGATACTGTAACGATGGGTGAAAGACTTAAATAGCTAGGTAACATTCAGTAAACAAGGATTGCTGTATGTTCAAAGTGCTCTTAATAGAGGCATTGCAGGCTATTTAACCTTAATCATGTGAGATGAATTGTTCCGAGGGCAGGCTCAAGTGCTGCTGCGTTGCGTTGCTATGGTCAAAGCCTAACAGGAAAATAGTTGAGTCTTTCCTGTTTGCTGTTTCAAGTAAAGAAGCAACTGACGGCAAATTATCACTTTTTAGTCCTGAGAGGCCTATGCCGGCCACTGTCAATTCCCTTTCTTACAAGCATGAACTCCGTTTGATAATGTTTATCGAAGTCTCAGCTTCCCTTACTGCTTCCATCCTTACATGCTAGTTCAAGTTCCGTGTAGATGTTCTAGTTCTGGAGCTGCTACTTTGCCGCTGAAATAATAGACCCTGGTCAGTAGGAATCTACCGGCGCATAGCAAAATAAGGATTTATAGTTTTGAGTTTGGCAGGACACTGTAAGGAAAATCATTAGGTTGCTCCATACAGTATTGACGCCCTTGACTTATTGGTATGTCTTGGGAAGATATTGGTATAGTAGAGTCTCCAATTGGATAAGAGCTATGGTATGGAACAGTTAATCTATCAAGCTTGATCATGGGCATAAACTTTTGAACGAAATCGAGTGCAGCTGGATATGTTAATTGTCGAACTTAGGTCTCTTGATGATCTCCGTAGATGAGCTCCTGCAGCATGAAATCCTCAATTCCAAGAACAGGTGGCTGTCACTGTTCGTTGTTTTAATGTTGGCCCATCCTAGGAGATGATAAAATTGCGAGTAAATGCACTAATATGTCTCTGCCAACTCTTACTTTTTCCCCTCCACATAGTCACTGAAAAAGCCGAGCTTTGCCCCCCTCAAACTATGCTGCGTTTCCCTGTCAGTTTCCCTCACAGAATGTCCGAATGGAAAGAACAAATTGATGTATCTTGATGTTCCTAATATGCGAGACGAAAAGGTGGTGACCACTGACCAGTACCGCACAAACATCGGTTGAGGATATCAGGGACACATTCCTCAGAAAATGCAAAATAACGAACTCTTCTATGCTCAAATTATCCTTGTGAAGGTACAAATTACAATCCTCTGTTCGTATTCCACCCGTTTGTCTCAACTATGGCATATTCCTAATTCTCTTTCTATGTGCATAAGACTCAGGCTTTACTAAGTAAAGGACCCCATTGTCATAACGATACAGAACATGCAGAAGAAGTTGGAGATTAAACAATTGAAGCAACGCAATCTTTATATAGATCGATGAGTACAATCCGAGATTTACACTGATGCTGATAGGATTCCAGGAAGCTGTACAGTTGCAATCAATGTTAAACCGTGGTCGAAAACGATAATACTTCCAGAGATTGGTATTAGCAGTCCTCTGTCCCCTGGGAAGACAGTATCTGGAGAAACAAACCACAAGAAAGCAAAAAAGGAAGAAGAAAACAAAATATAAAAAAACCATATAGCTGCCAACATCAACTCTTGGAACTTCGACTTCTCAACAGAGCATCTCTCAGTCCACCGGATACCCAAGTTTCCTTTGCGATATCGGTTGAAATATTATAGTAATCTGCATCGTATCTCATCATGAAGGACTCTTTCTGCTTCCTCTCCTCTTCTTCTTCCCTCTTTGCCTCGTCCATTAAAAATTGCAAGTTCTTCTTGGTCTCTAATTCTCTATTCACTTCTTGCTCGATCTCATTATCTCCACGATTCTCACCCTGTTCTTGTTCTTCTCCTTCGACCAGCCAGGCCTTTGCCGGAGCAGACCGACACCGCATAAGCAACAGGGCATTTGGCGGAGGAGCAACAGGTGCATCCAATGACCCATCATCCCAAGACCTTCCTTTCTCTTTCCTGTCTTGTTTGGATAAGTCATTGATCTTGGTATTACCCTCCTGTAACACCATAAACCATTTAGAGAATACGGGCCTTGAAGTCTCATTGTTATCATTTCTGTCTATTGCCACGCGGTTGTTGTCATGGTCACGACATTCGTTGTCTTCCTCATCTTCTTCATCACTAGTGATCTGTGCATCAGGAAAAGAGCCAAAACATCGAAAATTAAACTTTATGTTCTTCAAACATGTCAAGAACTGCATTATGTCCTTGTTGAAGCCAAGCGCCTCCCCCCAGGTCGGCCTCTTCTTACGCTTGTCATTGTTGTGAATCCTTTCGATCTCTGCCATCACTGATTGCCAGCTCTTGCAAGCTCCAGTCTTGGTCTTGACCTTGATCTGCCCTGCACACGTGACTTTCGGCGAGGTCGGCTCGGACGTCACCGGGCCAATTTGCTTGGTTTTGACCCATAAGACAGGGCTTGCTTGGGCACCTTTGGTGAAAGATTTGGACCGGCGATGGTGATGCCGTGGTGGCTGGTGGTGGTGGTGGGAGTGGGGGTGGAGTTTGTTGGGTTCTGAGGGTCTCGCCGGGCTACTAACCGGCTTTGGCAACAGCTTTAAGTGGGTCCTAGGAGGGAAGCACACTAGGAAATCCGCTGAAGGAGCTCCTAATTTGATTGCATCTCTTCTTCTCATGGTGTCTCCTCTCTTTTCTCGTTTCTTCTCCCTAGGACTTCTGTCTTTGCTGGTCAGTTTGTGACTTCGATGATCTTTGTGAGTTGGTTCTGCACCGTGTGTGCTTATGGGCTTTTGAGGTGTGATTTGCTGGTGCGTTTTAAAGAAAGTTGGGAGGGCAGGAAAGGGGGAGGAGGGACCGCTTTTGTTTGCCTTTTTCTTCTGCTCTTTCTTTTGGTTTCTTTCTTTTACAATTTGCTAGTTCATTGGGGTGGGGGTGTGTTTGACGCTGCTTTTTGCTTCCCAATTGAAATGGGGTCACGGTTCAAGAAGAGGTTCTTTCTTGGCCTTTACTTTTTCCAATCAAAAGATTGCCAGGCCCATTAAATATTTGCATATGATGCCCGGTACATTGAGCTCGGACAACTACATTTGTATACGATTTGCAAACCGATGTGGCATACCATAAGCTCATCTTTAAACAAGGGGGTTATGCTAAACTCCTAACGAGAATCTACTACACCGGGTAGTATACTAATCTTGTAAATCAGGGTTAGTATACTTTAGCGTTGTTTAATGTAAATGGAAAGACAGATCAAAGTTAAAAAAGCCCAACACACTGCCCACAGTACTGTCCTGCCCCTCATCTTCTATGCCTTCGGCCAGATCATATTCACTGTCCATTCCCATTGGCCACTGGAGCATCAGCCACCACTCAATTGCCCTCTCCTTTTTAGCTTTACCTTTCCCGCTTTCAACTTGTGGTGATTCAGATTGGCTCGTTGTCAGAGGACACTTTTTGTCGCAGTTCATTTGCAAACACGCTTGGACTTCACTCCTTGGACAACCCTCTATCGATGCGAGAAAATCTTTATTTACGCTTCATCCACCTAGCAAAAACTGGCAGTCGTTAATGCCTGAAACCATGTAGGAGAAAATTAACTGAACCGTCCTAAACATATTATACTTGTACAAATTCAATCATATACTTTTCAATTTGACTAATTGAATTATAAACATTTGCATAAAATTTTAGTGTAGTCATTTTGATCAATTATTTTTTGAAATCACTAAAGCAATAATCCAATTTTCACTGACTGTCTTACGTGGCATATTGTTAGGTTGGCGACTTCTGCAAATATTGGCTAGAGAGATTACACTGAAATTTCACACAAATGTTTAGAACTCAATTAGTAAAAATGAAAAGTTTAGGATTGAATTGATATAAATTTGATAAGTTTAGGATTGATTAGATAATTTTTCCCTAAATGTAGGGGTAATATGATTAGGCTTGAAGAAATTATTTATTAAACTAAGTATTTTGGGCCTAGGAGATTGTGAACACACTAAAACTAGAACTGTATTTGGCGGAGTTGTGTATAGAACGAATGACTAGAAACGAGGGGCTACCAAGGAAG
The DNA here is from genome assembly GCA_014182725.1 of Eucalyptus brandiana. Lineage (NCBI taxonomy): Eukaryota > Viridiplantae > Streptophyta > Magnoliopsida > Myrtales > Myrtaceae > Eucalyptus > Eucalyptus brandiana. Next base: position 29,266,737 of record CM024673.1, read on the forward strand.
CCTGAACAGGTTTCTATCCAAACATATCTATGTTATGTCAACACAATGTGTACTTCTGTGTAAAAGAGTAAAGTCAATGATTTGCGAAGCGAATTACTTCCTTGATGTATGGACCTGGACATTGCAGAGACATGAAGAATGATATACAAAGATCGAGGCGATTGGTTTGATCTGCTTTATCAGAGAACCTATTATGTAAGCTAAACGAAATCATTTGGCTTTTGCTTCTTTTCTTTATCGAATGGGGACACCTCCATGACATGATAAGTCAATTTATAGAACTTTTAATATGATTTTATAAGATTCAAGCTCGAAGTATTCGTTCTTAATTCTTCCTCATGAGTATCTTTATGAAAGGCCAAGAAAAAAGAGAATTTTGGGGGGGCCACCGAAAAGTTTGAGATGGATTTTTGAGTGAGGAATGAGGATGCAATTATGGATGCGGCTAGCAATCGAGAGCGTGCAAGGGGTTTGGCCCCTCAACCCATTACCCACCTTGCGTGTTAGGATGAGGATCGATTTAGGCCCTCTCTCGCCTTTTGGTTTGGGACCTTTCTTCGGCTATTCTACCACCATAAATCCACCTTTTTTATAATACCAAAGTTGCAAGATTAACTAACTAATCTAGCGAGATGCACGATGCTCTATGTGTGCCGGGTCGCTTAGTGCCGCGAATTAGGGTAGAAGCAACCCAGGTTGATTGCTGTCTAAAGATGTTCCAAAATGCTCACCGAGCTCGATCCAGGATAAGTCGGAGCACTCGTCGCCAAGGCCGATTAGCCTCGATTAGTGTTGCATGATGCGACGATGTGACCTTGCTTTCTCCATAGACTTGGGTCCATGCAGAGTAAAGTCGATGAGCTTGTGAACCTCAAGTTTTTTGGTTGCTTGAAAGAAAAGAGTCGAGTGCAAAAGCAAAACGGGGCAGAGAAAAGCTGCGCCAAAAGCCAGCAAATGGAATGAGAGTGACATTGTTTAATGTGCTCGTAGAGGAAAGGCGCATGTGCTCCGCTCGATCCGGGATGCATGTACTCGATTCATCTGTGGGGAAGAGGAGTGAGGGACTTGGCTTCCTTCCGGGCCCAAGATAGATTCCGTTCTTCCTCCCTCCATGATTTGGTAGACGCCGCCCTCATTCTTTTTCTTATTTTTATGTTTGGAAACAATGATACAAATGATTCTTAAATTTTGATCCAATCTGCAATGTGAACTCCAATTTAATTTGTTCAATATGATCTTTAAATTTTAATTAATGTTCAATTTAGTCTCTAAAATATACAACAATGTTCAATATTATCCATGATATTAAATTAAATAACTATTAAAAGTTCAGGGATTACATTAAATAAATTAAAAGTTTAGGGACCACATTACACATCAAACAAAATTTCAGGGACCACATCTTACATTGAACAAAAATTCATGGACCATTCGTGTTATTTTCTCATGTGTTTCTATTATTTTGCTAGTAAAGTCTTTTTGTGATGACTCAAACTAGTTTCGTGGTCATCTTTGTTATTGAGAATAAATGCTAGATATCTTAGCCAGGGTATATGTCGTGGCAGCTTTTCATTGAGTGTTTGATATGATTCACTTATTTGAATTTTTCTTCTGCGCATGACTGTGCATTGCCCGTGCGTGCAGATAGATTGAGCGTACAAGTTAGATGTGTGGAGCGCAAGTGAGCAAGTGAGCTAGGGGAGTTGGCCATGACTTGAGTTTAAGTGTCGAGATCCCGATTAGGACCACATGGTGTGTTGATCCTCGGCGTCATGCAGTTTCCCGACAATCCCTAAAGAATGCTAGGGATGGTTTCCTATTATAGGATGGCCAAGTTTAGATTTAATATCTGATAAAGAATGGTGTGCTTCCAAGTTCTTGGTAATCACATTTTCAGAGGATAGGAGAACAAGGGGCTGAGGGAGATCAAGAAAGGGCCACTGCCTCCCCTCTCCCTCGATGTGTATGTTGGATTCGTACCAGTGGGCCTCAGGCCGGGCCTATTGGTATTAAGCCTTTCTAAAGCAGAAAGCAAGGCTACAAATATTGAATGACAGGTTTCACTGCTTTCATTTATAAAATCAGTGGTTTAGACAGGAGAAATCCATTGGGGAAGTTGTGCCTTCAATTTCTCAGTTCACATTGAACTTTCCATCTGAACTTAAACTATTAGATTGCTTTTGGTTCTCTCAATTCAAATCGGGTGGAATATCATAGGATACAATGAGAAATTCTTTTATTTAGTTATGTCTTGTCGTGTGTTCAAAAAAATGATGCATATAATGAAAAAACATAAACTTATAAAATCACTGTCATTCTTGTCATGCTTTTGAATATTATTAAATTAATGTCAAAATTGAATAACTTGTTTTAGAAAAAAATTAGTAAAATTGATCATATCAAAGAGAGTGTGTGTGTTTATGTTTTATGAGGGTTGCCTGACTCCCACATCCTTAGGTGCAGTAGATCGACCTCGCCTAATCTTGGGGTCATGTGACCCCATCCTTGGTGATGCTGATCACATCATTTTTTTCTCTCTTAGACATTTAGGGCTATTATGGCGCTGTTTGACCACTACATTAGAATTTTTGGAAACATACGACTACTAAACGATGGTCCAAGACATTCGCTATTTGAAATTGAAATTCACTAACCTTTACAAAATTTATCAAGGTTTCTTGACAATATACGATATCATCTAACATATTTTCATTATTTTTGGCCCAATTTGTCCATTACAAATTTAATGGGCTTCATTTAAATTAACATGATCAAGTTTAGGACTCTCGCCTTACATCCCTCGGCGATATGCTAACATAATGCTACGTGAATGATTTTCCACCTCCTCTTGATAGATTGTCAAGAGAAGGTATTGCACACACCTAGATAATGTGATCTAGCTTGCATGAACTGTTGGATCATCAACTGTGTCCATGTAAGCTCCACATCATCTAAGTGGATCCCATGATTCGAGCACAGCTAATATGTTTTTGATTGTCGAGTCCTTTTGGCGAAGAACCGAATCTGACCTCAGTTGAAGCACGCGAAAATTGTCATATAATTGTTGAACGTTGCGTGGTCGAAAAATTGTGAAAAATATTACCAAAGTTTTTGCCTAAGTTCCGAATTCCTATCTACGAAATGATGAGAATTGACCAAGTTTTTGCCTGAGCTCGTTCGTTACGTCTGAATGGCGTTCTTCCTCCTCTCGACGAGCTAATCTTTTACACGTCCCACCAGCGAATCGATGCTAATGGATAGTCGCGAGGCCTTCAGCAACAAAAAAGACTTAATGTATATTAGGAACCGTTAAGGAAACCGATTGACCCAGTAAAGCAATCTCTAATTATAACCTTTTCCCCCTTGTGAAACCGTCTCTCTCCCCCGATATCCAGCCAATTCGTGCAACCACCAAACCCTTCCCCCATGCAAGCCAAGCCAGCCTCTCACCTGATATTACAATTCATCCCTCCCACTCCTTTCCACCGCTCCCCATCTCCCCATGGAGGAGCGGTTCCCACCTCCTCCCCACACGAACGGCCGCCAGCACGACAGTGGCAGCGGCGGTGGCGGCAGCGATCATCGCGAGGCCAGCCTCGAGCTGGCTCCTGTCCCCAATCCCGACAGCCCCGAGCACGCATTCGCCTCCGACACCTACGTCGTCCAGATCCCCAAAGACCAGATCTACCGTGTGCCGGCCCCGGAGAATGCCTTGATTGTCAAGCACCACCGGAAGCCCACGGAGCCGAAAAAGCGGTCGTGGTGTTGTTCTTCTTGTTGCTGTTGGCTCTTCTTGGCCATCATCGTGATTGTCCTCGTCGTCGGCATCCTCGCCATTGTTTCCTCCGTTTTCCTCAAGCTGAAAAACCCTAATTTCCATGTCGACCATTTCGTCGTGAAGGACCTGACGAAGTCGCATGACAAAAATACTAAACTCGTGTACGACGTCAAGTTGAAGGTCGAGAACCCGAACACGTATTCGAGCTTTACCTACAAGCAAGGTGGGGCTGTCTCGCTCGCCTTCAAACAAAAGAAGATCGCGACGGGAAAGTTCGTGGCATTCGACCAGGACCGGAAGACATCGAAGGCCGTTGACATCGTCCTCAAAGGATCAAATACTGCATTACCTAAGGAGATGCAAAAAAGCTTGAGGAGCAAAAAGACCAAGAATCACTTGACGTTTGCATTGCATGTGGACGCTCCGGCTAGAAGGAAGATTGGGATACTAAAGGGTTCGAGCTCAAGGTTTGTTGCTTCGTGCCAATTCACGGTCAACAAACTGGGAAAAGATGCTCGTGTTCTTTCCCAGAAATGCCAAACGGAGCGCAAGGACTCTTGACAAAAAATTATCAGCCTATTTAAAATGGCATGGGTTGCAAGCATGTACTTGACGTGGTGAAAATGTGACGAAATCTTAGAATTGGAAAGATCGAATCGTCATTTATGTGGACATATTCTTTACTTCTTTTATTCGAAGCTAGTGGTGAAAAATGTGGGTGATATAGCAATTTAATTTTTTGCTGACTTTCCTTCTTCGATTGCAATGTTTGCTTGGGTCAAACCCTAAGGAGGAATTTGTTTTGAGTCCTTTCATACCACTTCTTCATCTTTTACACCCTGAAATTTGTAGAGTTTCTCTGTCATTATTCTTTTCATTTGGCTGTATACAGGCTCTCCCCATCGTGTATATGTATATTTCACATGTTTTTGCACCTCTCTTATTGATACTAGCTAGATGGGTGTTTTTGGTATCATGTTCCTCGTTTCTTCCTTGGGGTTACTCGTTTGGACCCATCAAAAGTAAAAAATAATTAATTTCTCACCATATTATAAGCTATTAACCAGATTTATATTACAGTATAGGTGCTTAAGATGGAAAAGAAATCAAAATGCATGCGTCACAAGATTTGCAAAAAGTAAAAAGCCAAGTTAAAAAATACTCCAAGAAAACTTAAGGTTCCAAGGAAGTTTCTTGAAGCATCAATTTCTTTAATTCGCTCTAATGGATAGCTCGAAGACCCTAATTTTCTTTTGGCCATCTAATTTATGAAAACTTCTACATGTTAATTCAGGAAGACTTTCTTTTTGTCGAATAATTGCACTTAAAGTCCTAGGGAAAGTGCGATTTTATTTTAATTTGCATGATTAAATCCTACAACTAAGAAATAGTGCAATCAAATCTTAAAACCTTACTAAAAAAGTATAATAAAATACTTTTGTTAACTCTGCGCAGTTTAAGCCTAACATGGCTTTTTCATAGTAGCTTCGGTCACACTTGACACTAATGCGGTGCCGAGTGAATGCTGACACGGCGCTAAGTGAGCGCCACATCAACAAAATAGCTTAGAAGAAGAAATATGGAAAGAGAAAAGAGAAAACAGAGGGAGAAGGAGAGGGTTTGCAAACCTAGCATCTTCAACACCCACCCCCGGGTAATTAGAATGAATGGCTAACCAGCTGGTGCAGCTGCTCCTATCTGGCACCTTCATTATTCTTATTTTCACTATTTAGGCAATTTTTTTGGGCTGTGTTGCACTAAGAAAAAGACACGTTGCTTTCAGAGTTTTAGCAGCAACATTCAGATTGTTGTAATATGTTGGGAAGAGGTAGTCAATTAATAGTACTATAACAACAATAGTGGGAGATATTGCTTACGGAAACGGTTGTCGCCTTATATTTAATAGAGTTGTCATGCCTTTAGACAACAGCAGCATGAGTAAGCCCTTGAGAAGTGTTGCCTCCTGCTTGGAGTACTGCTTGAAAAGGATACGCGACACACTTGGGGTGTTCGATTAAGCTAATTATATCAGCATATCTGCTTTGAAATCATATTGGTGCGTTTAGTTGAAACCTATTTATTCTTTTAATAATCACCAACCCAATCCCATGGAGCTAAGTTCATAATGTTTCGCTGACAAAGAAGCTAATAAAACTTCATTGTCATATATTAGATATTCCTAATATTAATGTATTAACATGTTACCTAATATGATGTATTAACATGTAAATGAAAGGAACATCGAATACGTCAATCAAGGTATTGATTTGAGGGGGTATTGATGCATATATTAATAATTTTGAAAGCCGCATTGGTTTTTTGAAGCATTGAAAATAGCAAGATGTCGGCGGCTTTACACGTATTAGGGGTTATGGAAATTATGACAACTAGATTGTTATTGCCATAAATTTGGCCAGTAGGAGATTTGGCATGTCAGAGATTGGCATTAGCCATTTGTAACAATGCCAACATGGAAAAAGAGAAGTAGAGACAATTAGGCCACGACCCTAGTATCTCGGGACATGGGGTCATGGTCAAACAGGTGGCATAGGCAGCTGGCATGCACGGGAGAAATGCAGTTGGGATGCAGGAACAATTATTTTTCGGTCAAAAAACATCATCGCTTAACCATGATATGATGGAGATCATGGCCAGACATGTGGCAGAAGTAGATTGGCATACATTAAAAAATAAATAAATAATTGGCATGACGTCAAACCTTACACCATCATATACTAGCCCATTGAGCCCACATTACAAATATGGGATCCATTCAAAACTTTTGGAGACACGTCTACGATATGAAAAGTGAGATCCTGAAAACTTATGACTATGAGATGATATTTTAGGGAAAAAGAAGAATAGACATTCAACCAAATTGCAGAATTTACTAAATTTATTCAATTTCTTGTAAGTTTGCTTTGAACTTGTGCTGTTGAGTCATCCTTAAGCCTAGTTTATGTTCCTTTTTAGGTTGCAGCCATCTGATCTCTAGTACAAGTTAGCCTTTTCTTTTTTATCCACCAATTCTGAGATCGATCTTCGAATCATGTATCTAATTAAGGGTCTGTTATTTTCGATGTAGATCTTAAAATCGCTAACAGACGACAATGTTCTATTGATAGTTCCCAGCACATCAACATCCAGAAGTTTGACAAAGCACTAATTGCATAATCGACTTTTGCGAAGCTTCTCTTGATTCCCACGAGAAGCGAAGTGCTTTGTGAAGTGTCGAGAGAGAGAGAGAGGAGAGAGAGAGAGAGAGAGAGAGAGAGAGAGAGAGAGAGAGATGGGGTTCTTAAAAGTTAAAACACGCAACTCTCATCTTTCATATGTAAACTACTGCAAATAAGGTATCAAGCTTTTCAGCTCATGGCTCAGCCCCTTAAAAGAGAGAACAAATCATGAAGAACAAAAGGGACAGAAGTGTCTTCCACTTACGAATTATCCTCCTAAATTTCGAAAGCGTTCAAAACCAATTTCTTCTACTGTTTTACAGCAGATGGCGTGCTCGCTTGTGTGCCGTTTCCACTCCACCATACGCATCAAAAAGCTCATCACCTGTTACATCACAGAAATCGCAAGCATCTATTATAGAATCAACCATAATTCGAAAGCAAAGCACAATAATTGCAAGGAATTCTCTCTCTATTTCATACCTCAGGTGGGTCTTGCAAAGAATAAGAGGCACGTGTTTCTTTTGCTACTTTGGACACGAGGATTCCTATTCCTCGTCCTCTGTCACGCAAAACCTAAAATCGTCTAACTCGTGAGAATCACTCCAACAATACCAGGACCCAAAAAGCATTTAAGGGAATGAGCATAATGTTTGTGCCCTAGAAATTATTGTACCTTAAATGCATCTTCATCTGTCCGATCATCTCCGATATAGATGGGTAGAACGTTGCTATCATTAGCATATCCTACGTAAATTATATGTCACAGGATACAGGTGCAGTCAGTGCATGATGGAGTATTGTAACTCTCTCTTTCTGCCGCCCAAAAAATCAAAATGCGGAAGCACAAGAGTCAAATACTTCTATTCATGCATAAAATGAGATAGGGAAACCAGTTGAGGTATATGTCTTTCAACTTTTTGTCAAGTCCTAATAATCACAAGCATCATGGACAAATTTCATGGCTATAACCGATAAACGTAGGGCTTCCGTGGGAAAAAGGAATTTACCAATATGGACCAAAAAACTCACCAAGCGACTCTAGCAGGTATTCAAGAGCCTTCCCCTTGTCCCAGTTGATGATCGGGCGAATTTCAAGCACCTGTTCATAATGAGCGTTGGATCGTCAGTAACATAAAACATAATCAAATTTCACTAGAACCACACAAAAAGAATTATGTTATAAGATAATCATATACCTTTCTGCCTTGAGTAAGCTTGAGCTTTGGGTACTCGCTGAGAACTGATCTAACTTGCTCAGCTAATGCAGCCCACCTCTGCAAAGGTGATGAATGTACGTAGAGTGAGAAAAAAGTTAATTTTTCTGCTTTTATTTTAGGGCTTGAGTCAATATAAGGAGTGGCCAGTGGAATAGCCACTAATCTTAAAGTTCGGATAAAATGGGAGCTGATGAGTAATATTTGGTTTTGATAGCGTGAGTGATCATAATCATGCCATACACAAATCCATTCCTTAAGCCACTAATCTAACCATGGGGGGTGTCATTAGATTAGTTCTTCTATCGATTTTGGAAATTACGGGTTATTCAAACATTTCGACTGGATGTCATTTTGGGATTCGCTGTATTACCTTTTCATCCACGTTGCGGTAGTGAACAGACAAACAAAATTTGTTGTTCTCTACTTTAGCACCAGGAATTGATTTTGTTCTATTTAACAGAGCTCTATACACCTGCATGGATGCAACTTAAATTGTAAGTACGGTGACCACCTTGATACCGGTCTCAAGCGGGACTTTGCAAAAAAGAAAATAATGCACAGGAAATTACCTCATTGATCATGGGCAAGAATTCACTTGCAGGTTGGAAAGGGACTCCCTCATCACCCTAGTAATCACATTAATGCCTTTCAAAATTATTATTAAGTAGGGAAAAATAGATGAAACATGGTTGAAAATAGAGATTAGCGGATCTTTTAGAAATTTATAAAAGCAAAAGAGATTAAGAAGAAACCCACCCCATTGGTGGTCGCGTGGTTTGCGCTCAATCCCTCTACCGGAAGGGAGCAAGTTCAAATCCCCACGATCACTTATGCGACTCACCCGTGGTCTAGGGGAGGTGGGTTCCCTTGGGTCGCCCCGGGTTTACGCCGCCGGCCGCTGGCTGTACGGCGGTTCCCGGGTCACCAAAAAAAAAAAAAAAGAAGAAGAAGAACATAAAGTGCTCACTTTCTTGCATTTGAGTTGACTTTTGGAAGGTCCTCTTATATCCATCCCATGGCTTCCTGCATAGTACAGCTCCGGTAACTTCACAAAGTTGTATACCTGAATAAGCAAAAAAAAAAAAAAAATCAATATATAGAGCCCAAAGGCTTACACTAACTCATGGGAAAAATGAAAATTCATAAATAATAGGAAAAGAAGAAAAGAAAAACAACATAGCAACAATTTAAACGTGCATTTAATTTTCATAAAAATAGCAAAGCACCTTGTCTCTGCTTCTCCCGCTTATTATTGCTGTGGGAAAATGTCTAGCTGCTTCCTTGACAGCCTCTCTCATCTGATGATTCGTGTGCAAAAGGAGAAAATTATCACATAAATTAGAGGAAAATAACATGGATGAGAATTTTTCACTATGTAGTTGGTTCGAGAAAGCTTCTAACAGAAATTAGGGGAAAATAACATGGACAAAGTAATTATACATGCAAACAGTGGACAAGATACATGCATACTGTGCTAGATTACGGTCGCCTAAATAGGCAAAAGGCTTAAACTTAATCGGCTCGTGAGTTTACGAGGTATTTCATGAATTTAGGCAAATGGGCTTATGCATTTGTGCCAAATAATTTTAAATGATGAAATAAGGAAAAACCTGACTAGACATGAAAGCTCGATCAGGGTCCTCAACGATTGGCGAGAGGGTCCCATCATAGTCAAGAAAAATCACTATCTCCTTCCCCTTTGCGGCATTCGTCACCAGCTCAAACGTCTTCAACGCCGAAGGATGATGAACCTGTTGAGTATTGAATTCATATGAAGTTATCTCAACTCGCTCTCGCCAACACCGAGATTCTAGAGACATCTCGAGATATATCAAAGCTATCTCAGGTGTTTCACGTTACGGTACTCTTATATCAAAGGAGGGGCTTGACTTAAAATTTCTCATTACTTTTCATTTTTTAATCGGAAAACTCCCGTTCAAGCTCGATGACTGTCACGTGAAGAGGAGTATCCTTTAGAGTGTTCCTACACCTTTTTTGTCAAAAGTTATGAAAAGGATCGAGAGAACTCGCATAAGGAAATGCGACTTACAATCCAGGAATTATGCTCTCCGGTTCCCGGAAGACTGACGCGAGTTGGAGAAGAATCTCTCATTGAATCGACCCACGCGTGGTTTTTCACCACGAAATCACCTTCTCCTCTACCGGGCTCGATCCTCTGAAACTTCTTGTTTCGGAAGCATGACGACGGGCTCTTGAACACGGCAACATTCGAGCAAATGCCCGTCCTCATCAGTTCTCTCTCTCTCTCTCTCTCTCTCTCTCTCTCTCTCTCTGTGAGTCAAATCCTTCCTAAAGCCAAACAACCCATTCGCCATTTTAAGAAATAACCAAAGTCAAGTTGATCTACTTATGTCATACAAAACCTGCAAGGAAATGAATATGTACCTGAAATTGAATGGAGAAGAGAGGGCAAGAATGGAATAGGTTGAATGAAAAGAAATGACGGAAATGACGGGTGAGATTGGGAAAGTGTGAGAATCAGAAGCGCGCTTGAGCTCTAGCTTGCAGTTCAAGAGGCAACTACTGTATGGGAGTTGGGATTGTGAAGTCGGATTTATAGAGGAGCAACTATGCTAGGAACCTTCTTCGTCGGACTATTTGCTCCTGGCTTCATGCACTTCTTTTTCTAAGAAGAATACTCAAATTTGACTCGAGGGGCCACTCTTGTTCTGTCCCCTTTTCACTGTACCTCATTTTTTTTTTCTAAATTCCTTTTGAATTTGGGTGACGTATTTGAATATTTCCGACCGGCGGCTGAAGGTACGAGCCTGAGCAGGACCCCAGGAAGTTTGCTCTAGAGCAGGCTCATCACCAAGAGCCCCCTAGCCCACCCAATGCACATGTCTACTCAGTCATAAATTGTAGCCCTACTAATTTTTTTTCTCCAAACCTTGTCATAATATCTACTTAGTGTACTAACTTTGTACCCTAAATTTTGCATTTCGGACTTCCCCCATAATCTTCACTTTGCTTTTGCATGATGATCATAGCTTTAGTTTACAGTTTTCATAAATCAAATAATGCTGTAAATTGCATGGACTTATTTATGCAAGTTCTTGTATTGTTATTCCTTCATATTTTCTTTTTAAAAGGTCCAGCCTAAAAACTCAAACTATAAGATGATGGGAGACCACAAGAGTATATCAGATCTGCTGTCCGGCAATGTAGGACAATATTTCTATATTTTTCAATGTAAAAAGCATTTGAAGGTTTATGTCGATAGTGTAGTGTTAAAACACCTATGCTGATGCCATTTTGCAATAATGAGATGCATAATGTGGGAGTCTCCCTCCAAAAGTTGGTGAAAAATTAGTGGGATAACTAGGGAAATTCAGAAAGCAACATTGGAGCAGAGACATAGCTACGTCCTAAACAACCTACACATGGGAACGAGGGATAGTCTAAGTATCAATCATTAAGAATTCGGTTGACCTTTCAAGGGCGATGTATCGAGAAAAGCTGGAAAGTCCTAAGACACGCCCTTCCAGATGGTCAGAGAAAGACCCTAAGAAAGACTCCAATTTACGTTTGAAGGCTTTTTCAAAAATTCTGAGCGTGCGTACGCCTGCAATTTTCAATTTTGACGACCGAAGTTTGAAAAAAGATGGGCATATATTCGGACGGTTATAAAATCACCTCTGCCACCGCCCCTTGGAAAGGCTAATTGAATCTTGGTTGCCCGACCTAACCTGTGTATCGGTGTGCCCAAAACCAGCAACAAGTGTGCCCATTACTTGGACATATTGTGTCGCGTGATTGTAAGGCTGTCGGGAGCAATCACGAACTTTTGAGACTGCCCGAGATGGAGGCGGCTCGATGTTTTCTCACATTAGTTAAATAAATTGACCTAATTTTGCCCTCCATTAAGAAAACATAGCAGTTCAAATATTTTTGGTTATAGAAAACGCAGTGGCAGGACTTTTATCTAAGTCTAAAATATGAAAATATGTCATTGAGAAGATAAAAATTATTAAATAAATATGCAATTTAATATTTAAATGTTATAACTTACTTTTTGGAAAAAAAAAAAAAAAAAAAAGATTGGTCATAATGGATGTCATTTTGAGCAGGAGTGTGCAACCAGATCGATTCTATACGAGAGTTGGACCGGATCCCTTGAAAACAAGTCTAGTTCCCCATCCCAAGCAAAGGCCCACCCAAGAACCAAATTGACCGAAGCGTTTTTGGAACCGATTACATAAAGCTAAAAAAAGGAAAAACCCGAGTTTCTCTATTTCTAAGGGACATTTATATAAAAAAAAATCATAAATCTATTGCAATTATGCCAATTTAATTCTAAACTTTTTTTTTGCCAACTAAGTGTTAAACCTTGTGCAATTGTGCAAATTCAATCCATCCGATCAAATTTAGCGCACTGACATTAACATGGCACAATCAACATGGATGTGGACAATTTTTATAATACTTTAATATTGTTTAAAAAATTTAATTATTTTTTCCTTTTTCTTTTTTTTTTTTCTTTCTCTTTATTTTTTATTTTTATCTTCCTTCTTCCTCTAGCTGGTCGTCGGAATGAGGTGACCTCATCATTGGCTGGCAATTGACCAAAGGAAGAAGGAAGAGGAAAAAAATAAAGAGGAAGAAAAAAATTAAAAATTAAAAAAGAATTAAAATATAAGTAAAATATTAAATTGTTACTAAAAATTATCCACAGTAGTTTCAATTATGCCATGTCAGCAATGGCCATGCCATGTCGATACTAGCTGGCCAAATTTGGTCGAATATATTAAATCGGTATAATTACAATAGGTTTAGCACTTAATTGGCCAAAAAATATTTTAATTAATAGGTTTAGGACTTTTATGATAATTCTCCCTTGTTTCTAACCTTTAGGGTGAGATTTCATATTAATTTATTGCAAATTTATGTGTTGTTTTTTTCTTTTCAATTAGTTAGAATTTGGAGCAATATTTTTTTGGATGAATGGTGGATGGAGTTTCATAATCTATGTTTTATAGCACATGTTTGATTTTTTTTTTAAATAATTATAGGCGACTATGTGTTCATCTTATTGATTGTTGTTTTTGGCTGATATGGATTCCTGTTGTTTATCTTTGACTTCGAATCATTTTATTTCTCATTATTTTTCTACGAAAAAATGAAACCAAAAAATAGAATGAAACAATAATAGGTTCTTGGGTAACCCCAAGAATCAAATCGAAAATACAGGATACATTCCAAAACCGTTTCCAAGGCAAACAAGATAGATTACGGATTCCAAAAATTGAGAATTGGTTCGAACAAAGTATGTTTTAAGTTTCAAATTTGAAACCTATTTGTCTTGAAATCAGTTATCCCTAATTTGGAGCAATTCCAAGATTTGTCATGTTGAATTTTCTTTTTCGAAGTGCAAAGACTATTCAAAGAGACTCTCTTCTATACAATGCTTGAATCTTTTCAAGTGATGTGTCATTGTCTTAAAAGGTAAATCGAATTAATTTGTCTTTTCGTAAAGATTTCAACCCACGAGGAAATTAATTTGTCTTTTCGTAAAGATTTCAACCCACGAGGAAGTGCCCGTGTGTGTGTGTGTGTGTGTGTTTGTATAAGGACTTTTTTAATGGTGCCCTCAAATTTTGGACCTCTAGGTTTGTTACCAAGGAAAATTGAGAGACGGCTAGCTAGGGATGAAGGATTGGGATTCTCATGATCTGTGGATTAACTTTTCTAGGTAAGTATTTAAATCTAACAAAAATTAGCAAATCACTCTAAATTTGGTAATTTCATACACGAGATAGCATATTCAAAGTATTGATAAGTTATGCAAATAAACTTGGCAAATCATGCAAAAATTGCTAGTTTGCAAACTAAAAATATCAGCAACTTCAAAAGAGTGTCAATTATTAACAACGGGTTATATGGGGAAAAAAAGGCCATCAGTAGTTTTTTTTTTAACTAACAGTTTTCTTACGCTTATCAACTTTTAGTAAAATTTACTAACATGGAAAAATATCCTTAATTTTTAACAACGAACAATAGGATTCTGCTTTGTACTCATTTATTATAGAGTGGCAATAAGTGCAATTCAATTAAAAGTGAGTGCATATTTTGTTATTGATACATCTCGAAAATAAATCGACCCAATTTGTTTCCTCTAACTTGAGATGATTTGATGTAAAGAGGGAAGATACAAGTATCGTGGGACTTCTCATTGGAGACACTTTTCCATGTTTGTGCACTGAGTTGTTCCATAGCAACCAGAAATATCGTCAGAATCAAAATAAATAAATAAAAACACTTTATGTTGTTGATTTTAGGTGTTTTTTTTTTTTTTTTTTTTTTAGGTGATTTTAGGTGTTGGCTCCACATATTTTGACATTGACGGGAAATCTTAGCCCAACAAGTAAGACCGACAACTTTCACTAAATAATAACTTGAAGTTCCATGTTTAAGGTAAAAAAAAAAAAAAAAAATAGTAGTTTCACACGGAAGAAAAAAACAATGGTGTAGAATCTAATTATTCATCAAAGAAATTATTTTGTAAATATAAGTATGTGAATGTTTGAATCATCCTAAAAATGACTAACTCGACAATCTACAATGTGAAATGAATAAATTATTTCGCTGAAGATTTTGCCCCTAGCCGACCATTTATTGACGATGTTTATTGCAACGTGATCCATCAGTGAAGAACATTAAAAGGTCTACGCGGACTTAAATAATATTCAACCGGCGACCCAACAAATTAAAATCATTGTACATTGTAGTTCATTTTAAAGGAAAGTTGAAGGCATCATACATTTCCTAGTAGGCCCGACACTTAATATGTTAGGAACCAACACCCCGATTTATACATTTTTTTTTTTTTTTTGTAAAGTTTGGTTTACGTATGTAGGGTTTTAGTTGGAACTCCAATCAATATTTTATTTTTGAAATTCAAACACATGAAAAAAAAAAAAAAAAAAAAAAAAAGAATCAATGCCTAAAGAACCCTTACTTTAGTGTTAGGTGTGTTCATAATGCAATCTTCTGCTAGATATTTTTTGCTTTTCTATACAGGAGCACTGGACTATTACTGGAATGATAGCACCCGTCCGATGTATTGGACAATCTTTGGATTATTCAAAGATGGTCAAGAAAGAATGCACAGGTATGAAATTTCGAAGTCAGGGAGGAACAAGATTCTATCTAATTTCTTTTGATATATTCTCTTTATTTAAGCCCCCGAATAAACTATGACACCTGCTTTTCAGCCTCCCTTGTGAGTTGCCTAACTCTCCCCTTTCTTTTGACAAATCTTTCCAGCATTATAAACTTTTAAAAACGTGAAGTGAGACCCTTCCTTCTTAATTCTCTGACCTGGGGAGCCTCATGGCATACCCAGCCCCCCTGTTTTTGCCCTTTATGGAGCGAAGCACACTCTGGAGGAGCCTAAAAGGAGCTTTGGACTAAGATCCTTCATGAAGAAAAAATGGACTTTGAACACGAAAGACAGAATTAGAAATTTATATATTTCAAGCATGTGATTAATGGTTTAAGCTTTTTTGCATGACAGTGAAGAAGGAATCGATGCTTTTGTAAGGATGTCAAATGAAGGAGTTAGTGTCGGTTTGCTTAATATTCTTTGGGAATTTCGGCTTTGCCATACATCAATAGTTGTCAGCTTGACATTTCCTTCTCGTTCTGGCGGGCGTTCAATCCCGACCATTTAAGTCAAGACTCTTAACATTTAAGGAACAAGTTCAACCATGAAATAAAGCATAGGGTTCATTTCGAATTTATGGAATGCGTGGGGTACTATGTCAAATAAGGGTGTGCGTCGGTCTAAATCCAACATAGACATCAGACTGAAACGGACTGAACTAACCGATTCCAAAATTTTGGAACTGGGAATAACCAGTCCAATTCTTAATTCCACATAAGAAACCAAACCGGTTCAATTGACCGGTCAAGATTTATTGATTTGTTCTGAAGCAAAACCTAATGAGAAAATTATTTTTTCTTTTATGCTTTCTGTTCGTTTCGCGGAAAACAACTTCCAGGAAAATATTTTCTTGGATTTCCGGTGTTCGGGTGGGCGGAAAATACATGATCAAGGAAAACATTTTCCGGTCAACGGAAAATTCTCTCTTGACATTGAGGAAAACATTTTCCTGGCCTCTCGCGCTCTCCCTCGCGCTGCTTTTTCCTTCTCATTTCTGCACTCTCTCACAAAAGCTTAGGGTTTCTGATCTCCTCCTCCTCCTTCGACGCCGACGATGGGCGAAGCGTCCCTCATTCTCCGCCCTCCCCGGCCGCTCCTGCCCGCCTGCTCCGGCCAGGGCGCCGCCGCCGCCGCCGCAGCGCTCCGCTTCCCCGACGGTTCGAAGCCGCTCGGGAGGATCCGGCTCAAGAGGGAGCACCGCGGCGGCGCCGGGAGGCTCGCAGGGAGCCCGCCGTCCAGGCCGCTCATTGTGCGGTGCGAGGCTTCTGGTGGACAAGTGATTGCCCCCGATTCCTTTCCTTGGGATTTTTTTAGCGCTCCGCGTGCTTGCTCGTGTGTTCGTTCGTTGCTCTGTTTTGGGGATTTGGTTATGCTTGTTTGGGGTGATGCGATGAGGTCGCGGATCTGGCGGCGGAGCTCGCGGCTCGCCGGATCTAGCGGCAGAGCTCGGGCTCCCAATCCAGGCGAGCTCGAGCTCTGTCGCCAAATCCGGCGAGCTCGGGTGAGATCGGCCGAGCCTCGAGCTCGCCGGATTTGGCCATCGGGTCTTTGTCGGCGGCGGGCGGCCGGCCATCGTCGGGCGGGAAAGGAGGTGGCGGCGGCGGAAAGAGGAGGAAGGAGGAGGAGGAAGGAGGAAGGAGGAAGGAAAAGAAAAATAAATAATAAATAATAAATAATAAAAATTTCGATTTTTAAAAATATTAAAAAAATTAAAAAATTATTTTTAAAAAATATAAATAAATAAAATAAATTTTTTGGTCATTTAAAAATATTAAAATTCAATTCTTGATAAATTTTCCCAAACAATTAAATGAGCTAACGAATGGTGGAAAATATTTTCCATTCAAATTTTAGATTTTGGCCGAACACAGGAAAATAGAATCATTTTCCCGAAAAATAGAGTCATTTTCCTAAAATGACTTCCAGAAAATATTTTCCTAAAACATGATATTTTCCACGAAACGAATGGAGCGCTTAATGTTGGAAAACTCCCACTTTTAGGAAATAGAAAAAACAAAAAGAAAATGAAGAAATCACCAATTTCAAGGCCTATTTTGGAATCGGGTGGGCCGGTTCTCAGTTTCATAAACTAGGAACTGACCCTACTTAGTCCGGTTCTAGGTTCTAAGATAGGAACTGTATTACCCTAAGGCCGATCACCCTTAATGTCAAGTGACAGATTACGGTTAAATAGATTGACTTCATTCATAATTATGCGAGAAGAAAAAACTCAACTCGAACATGTGAGATTCATTTGGTAGATTTTGTATATTTCTCTTGATTGGTCATGATTGATTGTAATTGATACTCTAACACTTTATATAGTCATCTCGTATAACTTATAAATAGACTCATGTACTCTTCATATGATAATCTATAGAATATTATATTTATCTCTTCTTTTCATCACAATTCTTAACTTGGTATTAGAGCGGACCCTTCTAGCTATACCACATTAGAACATGTCTACCCCATTCGCAGATTTTTCAGAACCAACATTCCATCATCCTCTATCCGTCATTCCACAAGAATAAGTCAACCTTCTATTCGATTTCATAATTATCATTGCTACTATACCATTGCTTCTCATTTTGAACCTCATATATATAGAGAAGCCAGTACAAATCCTCTCTTACAACAAGCCTGGCAGATGAGTTGCAAGCCTTAGACAAATCTCATACATGGGATTTGGTTGATCGTCTACTAGTAAGTCCTCTAGAAATTGTAAATGAGAATATAAGATTAAAATAAAGGCATATAGTATCGTGGATTATTACAAAGGTTAGCTAGTGGTGAAAGGTTTTAGTCAAGACTACAGAATTGACTATAAAAAGACTTCTGCTCATGTTGCATGCCTTATGTTTATCCACAATCTTCTTATTCTTGTCACAGTTAAGCGCTAGTCTCTATTTGAGTCGTAGGTTAACGATACATTCTTTAATGGAGATCTCATTGAGGGAATTTTTATGGTACCTCCTTCTAAATACACTCATTCTTCAAATAAAGTGTGCTGGCTACATCAAGCATTATGTGGCTTGAAACAAGCTCCTGTGCATGATATTTTAAGTTTAGCTCAATCATGGGATCTCTCAGCTTCAAATTTAGTTCTTATGACCATGCTCTTTTTGTTTGGCGCTTATTTCATGGGTATATTATACTACTCTTATTTGTGGATGATGTAGTTATTATTGATCTAGACATTTCAAAACTCAAGCAATGCCATAGTCAACAATTTGTAATGAAAAATCTTGGGCAACTCTGCTACCTTTTCGACTTGGAAATTAATTCAGATTCCCTTGGTTATTATTTTGCATAAGCAAAATATGCCACTAATTTTCTTTCTCAAGTTGGACTCTTTGAAAACAAGATCGCTACAACTCCTATTGAAACTAATGTCAAATTTGATGCCAAAGATATGATTTCTCTTTCGAATCCTACACTCAATAGACAGCTCATCGATCATCTTATATATCACACTATTACTCAACTTGACATTGCTTATTATGGTCACACTGTTAGTTAGTATATGATTGCATCCTGTACAACTCATTTTGCTTCAAACCTTTGAGTTTTTTGCTATGCCAAGGGTATGTTATTTCATGGCTTTCGCTTTTTCTGCTCATTCTACCTCAGAGTTGACCACTTATTCTAATGCTAACTAGACTAGTGACCCTCAAGATTTTCGCTCTCCTACAAGTTGTTGCTTCTTTTGTAGCGACTCACTTATTTCATGGCATAGCAAGAAACAACCTACTATTGCTCACTCTAGTGAAAAAGCAAAATATCAAGCTCCTGCTAATATGATTTCAAAATTACTACAATTGCGATGGCTATTGGAAGATAGAGGAGTGCATCTTAATAGCGGAATAGTCATTCTTTGTAAAAACCAAAGTACTATCCAGTTAACACATAATGATGTGTTCCATGAATACACCAAGTACATTAAGATAGACTGTCATTTTTTCTAATATCACGTTCTTTGTGACATTGTTTGACTTGTCTTTACTACATCCACTTCATAAACTGTTGATATTTTTAGCAAGACACATCATTTGGACATTTCTTTGATGTTTTCTCCAAACACAAGCTGACCTCTTTCAAGTCACCTTGAGTTTGAGAGGAAATACTAGAGATATAATTTGGAGATTGTATATTTCCATGAACTAGTTTTTGATTTATTGTAATTGATATTATGCTGCTACTTTGGATATTTATTTGTAGAATCTAACTAATTTAAGTTAAATTGCCAACATAGGTTAGGTAACATGACCCATTTAATCAAACACATCAGCATGACTGTTTTACAGATCAGGCTAATTGAATCACCAAATGTGATTCTTTTGTTAGTCTTGTCAAACAAGTTCACAAGTTAGCAAATCTCATATGGTTTTGGAAAATAAAAACCTAAATTAGAAGGATCTAAAGGCCATGGGGAGAACTGTTGTTGATGAAGTTGTAAACATATTTGTCGTTACTAATGGTCTAAAGAAAAGCTTGGGCTAATATGGCCTCGTCCTGTTTGAATTTAGCTCCACAAAGGAAGACAATTGAAGACAAAATAAGACTCCCATAAGAGGGAGAACTCCAAAGTAAAATGTGAGGTGATAGAACCTAGTTTTTTCTCTTTTCTATTCAAATCAATTGAAGACAAAAGAAGAGTTATAGATTCTGGACCATGGTCTTTTGCAAGTAACCTACTTGTTTTATAAGAAGGAGATCCAAACATACCTGGGCCTTCCCCAAGCTAGAATTACTGAAGATTCAGTGTGCCTTATTGCTTCTAAATTGGGGGATGTTGAGGAGGTCAAATTGAAGGCAAGGAACAATAGTATGAGGAAAAATGGAAATGCGAAAGTGCGGCTGAACCTATCTCATCCAATTAAAACAGGAACGATCATTAACATGGGAGGGAAGAAATGATGGTTAGATTTTAAATATGAAAGACTCCCATACTTCTATTATTTGTGTGGTCGCATAGGGCATTATGCAAATTAGGGCATTATGCAAATTATCGCTCAGAAAAACCTTACTAGGAAACGGGTTTAGCCTAGGACAAACCAAAGCATTTTGGATCATGGTTGAAGGCTGAAGTTAAAGAATTTAGCCCTTACTAGCAGGCTTTCTATGGGACAATCGAACCTCTGGAAGCTGAAGAAGATATGGTGCTAGAAACTCCCATACTAGTTACTGAAGAAACCCCTACAAACAAAAGAGGTTGATCAAAATGCAAAGGCAATAGTTATTGCTAATCCCATTGAAAACAAGATTATGGAAGACTCGGCAAGAGCAGACTATAGGCCCATAAGTAGCAATAAAAGCCCACAAAACACCTCAGCAATAATTCCTTATTCAACGGAAAACAACATTATTTTAGGGGAAACTAAGAAGGAAAAGGCAAGGTATAAAACTCCAATGGCCAAAAAACAAAAACACATCAGTCCATATGAGAAAAAATCCTCTTCGATCCTCTTAGTGGATGAAGAACAGCTTCTTGACACCCCAATTCAATCTTGGGAAGGGGACCAAGCAAGGGCTTTGGTGGCTAGCCCTAATAAGCCACAAAAGAACAGATGAAGATCTTGAGAGATGAAGATCTTGAACTGGAACTATCAAGGGCTGGGCACACCCTTGACAGTTCAACATCTTAGAACCTTAGGCTGTGTTTGTTTTTGTTTCTTTTTTCTGTTTTTAAACAACTTTTTTGTTTTTGTTTTTGTTCCTGGAACAAAAAGGAAAAAACGCGCGTTTGTTTGCGTTTTTGTTCCAAAACTATTTTTTTGTTCCCGAAACACATTTAGAACGAAAACAAGAAACAAAAAAAAAAAATTGTTTCTAGTTTTGGAACAAAATTTAAAAACACTTCTCTATTTTTTTCTTTTTCTTTTTCTTCTTATTTTTTCTTTCTTTTTTCTTTGGCAGGTTGCCGGCCTCGGCCATAGCCGGCGACCGGCCGTCGAGGGTCGGTGACGCCATCAAGGGCCGGCGACCTCGTCGGAGCGTCGCCAGCCCCCGGCGAGGCCAAGCGTCGCTGGCCCCTGGCGAGGCCGACCTCGCGCTAGGCTAGGCAAGCTCGATCTCGCCTAGATCCGGCGAGGCCGAGCTCGCCCAACGGCCGGCGAGGCTCGGCCTCACCGAGCCACCGCCGGTCGGCGTCGCCTGGCGGTGGCCGCAAGGCCGAGCCTCACCGGCCCGCCGGGTGAGCTCGGCCTCGCCGGGGCCGGCGAGCCTCGCCGTGGCCGGGCGAGGCCGCCGGCCCTCGTCGGCTAGTCGCCGGCCATGGCCGAGGCCGGCGACCGGCCAAAAGAAGAAAAAAAAAAAAAAAAAAAAAAAATTAAATAAGAAAATAAGAAAAATAAGAAAGAAAATAGAAAAATTAAAATTAAAATATTTAAAATTAAAATAAATAAAAAAATTATACAAATTTACCAAATGTGTTTCGTTTATTTTTTATTCCCTAACAAGTTTACCAAACGCATTTTTTTGTTCAAAAATTGTTTCCCAACGTAAACACTTTTTTTTTTTTATTTTTTCCTAGAACAATTTTTAAACAGAAATGTTACCAAACGCACCCTTAGTGACTCAAGAAAGAGACATTTTGGTTTTTCTCATGGAGACCAAGAATAAAACTAATGTGGTTGAGAGGATGAGGAAGTGCCTTCAGCTTGAGTACTCCTTTATTATCGACCCAGTGGAATAGCGGGAGGCTTAGTGCTCATGTGGGACGAGGAGGTCAAAGTGGAAGTGGAGTTTAGTTCAGGAGAGCTAATTAACATTCATTGTAAAGATTTAAAGTGTGGTCATGCAATGTACATATCTTTCCTACATGCTTCTACCAATTTTCAGGAAAGATTGAGACTCTGGCCAGCATTAAAATCCAGCAATTTACCTAACACTCTCCCTTGGTTATGCTTAGGAAACTTTAATGAAGTACTCTATCATTAGAAGAAGATCGAGCACTGAGAGGTGGATTGGTATCGAATTACAGCTTTCCGAGAATTTTCGGATGCTTGTTCATTGATGGACATTGAAAATAAATGGGGTGTTCATACATGGTCAAATAATAGGGAAGGAAATGAATTAGTTAAGAAAAGATTGGATAGGGCTATTTGCAATCTAGAATGGCGAGTACTTTTTCCAAATGCGAAGGCCTTTGCAGTACCGGCGATAGGATCAGACCATAGCCCTATTCTACTTTCCCTAGAACCAAATGAGAAGAGAGGCAAGAAGTTTTTCAGATTTGAAGCATATTGGCTCGAGAATCCTAAATGCGAAGAGGTAGTCAAAAGAGCTTGTCTGTGAATAGTAAGAACTGAACCAACCTTGCAGGAAAAATAAGAAATGTAACAGTTGAACTGAGCAAATAGAATAAGGGAAAGTTTCAAAATGCCCTTAAACAAATCAGCACACTCAAGTTGAGGTTCACGGAGTTAACCAACAGCACCGCAGGGGAGGAAAATAGGGAGGAATACAGAAATATTGTTGCAAAAATAGAAGAATTATGATGACAAAAAGAGATGTATTGGCATATGCGATCTAGAGTTCAATGGATAAAATGGGGAGATCAAAATATGAAGTATTTTCATGCCACAACAATTTAAAGAAGACAACGAAACAAAATTTCCATGTTATGACTTGACGATCAGACTTGGAGCAAGGACCAATCAACTCTTCAACAGCATATCAGAAGCTTCTATCAGTCTCTATTTACTTTGATGGGGAAAAGGAATTACCAACCCATGCTAGAGCAATGCTCACATGTGGTTAATGAGGAAATAAATGAAGCCTTGATCAAACCGGTTTCCAAAAAAGAAGTAAAAACTGTTGTTTTTCAATTAGGAGCTACTAAAGTGCCAGGACCGGATGGGTTTAATGGACTATTCTATCAAAGTCATTGGCCTATTATACAGGAAGATATATACAACATGATCAACTCCTTCAACTAAGGTACACTTGATCTAGAGATTAATATGACGCACATTACGCTAATTCCTAAAGTATCAAACCCTGAGGATATCACCCAATTCAGACCTTTTTGCTTGTGCAATTTCAACTACAAAATTATTGCGAAGGTAATGGCAAATAGGCTGAAACAGTGGCTTCCAAAGATTATCCCTATGGAGCAAAGTGTTTTTGTAAGCAGTTGTCAAATTCAAGACAATATCTTCATAGTCCAGGGGGTGATACATCAGCTAAGGGTATGGAGGAGAAAGCGTAAATTTCAAGCTATTCTAAAGCTAGATATGCAAAAAACCTACGATAGAGTTGAATGGGACTTTCTTTGTGACTATATGCTGAAATTGAGATTTAATGAGAAATGGGTTAGTTGGATCAAGCAATGCATTTCTTCAGTTTCCTTCAAAGTTCAAGTCAATGGCGAGCCTTCAGTAGTATTTTGGCCAACAAGAGGAATTAGACAAGGTGATCCTCTCTCCCCCTACCTATATCATCACGGCAAATGTCCTATCTTCTCTCATGTTTAAAGCACTAGAGGATGGAAGCATTAAGGGTATTCGGTTAAATTTTACATGTCCAACACTCTCACACCTCCTATTTGCTGATGATGTAATCTTTTTCCTAGACGATATGATAAGTGAGGCCCAGAATCTAGCCAATATACTCAATCAATATTGCTACGCCTTGGGACAAGCCATAAATCTCAATAAATTTGGTCTTTTCATAGGGAGAGATTGCCCACATAGCCTTAAATTGAATATAGCTACTGAATTAAGGATTCCATTAATAGAGAAAACAGGGAAATATCTTGGAATACCATTTGATTGGGGTCAAACAAAAAAGCAAATATTTGCTTGGATTCTAGTTAAAGTTGAAAGAAAACTTGAAGGATGGAAGGAGAAGTTGATTTCAAAGGCAGGAAAGGAAATGCTCATAAAGACAGTTATCCAAGCTCTACCTCAATATGCTATGTCTATTTTTAAAATCCCACTATCTATTTGTCGCACCATAGAAAAGATAATCACTTCATTCTGGTGGAAAAAAAAAATGCAGCAAGATGGGGGTATTCACTAGAAAAAGTGAGAAGATCTAAAAACAAAAAAGAATTGTGGAGGCCTGTGCTTTAAAGACTTAGTGGCTTTTAACAAAGCACTATTAGGGAAACAAGCTTGGAGACTTGTTCAAACACTTGAAGCATTATGGAGTAGAGTCCTCAAAAGTATATATTTCCCTAGAAGTGAATTTTGGAATGTCTATAACAGTCCCCAATCCTCTTGGGGTTGGAAAAGCTTGCTAATGGGAAGAGATGCAATTGAACAAAAAACTAAAAGGGAGGTTGGCGACGGGAGAAGGATTAAAATAGGCAAAAGTATACTTCAAGTGTCAAAAGTTGTCACAAAATGGACACTTAAATGCTAGAAGTTACGAAAGTGACACTTAAGTACCAAAATCGGAGATAAATGGATAAAAGTGCCAATCCGACCAAAATGCTAACATGCACAATTTCCGGCGAAGTAAGTGCAAAACGGCATCGTTTTGCACGCTGATATAGCCAAACAATGCAAAAACGTCAGCGTTTTGGCCGGATTTTGGCCGAATTAGCACCTAAGTGATTCATTTTACTCCGATTTTGGCACTTAAGTGTCACTTTCGTAACTTTTGATACTTAAGTGTCCATTTATGCCAACTTTTGGCACTCCAAGGGTTCGGGGTCAATTAAAATAAGAGAGAATAAATGGCTACCTTCGGGTAAGATTTCAGGCCCTGCAAATCAAACCAATCTTATCCTTGTTGCTGAATTAATGATCGAAATTCCAAGGAATGGGACATTCGGCGACTAAATGA
The DNA here is from genome assembly GCA_014182725.1 of Eucalyptus brandiana. Classification (NCBI taxonomy): domain Eukaryota; kingdom Viridiplantae; phylum Streptophyta; class Magnoliopsida; order Myrtales; family Myrtaceae; genus Eucalyptus; species Eucalyptus brandiana. The sequence goes on from CM024673.1 coordinate 29,291,895, forward strand.
TTTGTTTGAGAAAAGTGTAGTCAAAGAAATATTAGCTACTCCTTTAAGCCTAAACCCTGGCCCAGACAGGCTACTGTGGACAGCAAACAGCTCAGAAACTTATCAAGTTAAAAGTGGATACAATAGAATTCACTATGTGGGCAACCCCTCAGCAGTAAACTATGCATCAACATCCTACAGAACCTGAGATCATTGTGGAATGAGATACGGAAGCTTCAAGCATTCCCCAAAATTAAGTTTCAACTATGGAGTATATGCAACAACACATTACTTACCAAGGAAAACCTTCATAAAAGAAACTTATTACCTGACTCGACATGTCTGCTATGTGGAAAAGCACCAAAAACGATGGAGCATTTGGTCATTCTTTGCAACAAGACAAAGCATATTTGGTCAAACCCTGTTTTGCAAGTGAAAACCTCTCCTGCAAATATCACACGCATTGATAAATGGATCCATGAAACCCTTACCTCTAGATCTGACCCACATTGGAAGGCCCTCTTCGCTGGAGTACTCTGGCAATTGAGGAAAGCTCAAAATGTCCAGGTCTTTCAAGGTCGACCACCAAATTCGAGGGCCACGCGAGAAGAAGCCACTACATTGACCCTCTTGTTTGAAAAATAGAACCTGCAGACCAACAACCAACAAACGAACTTAGTAGCAGTAGCGAAGAAAAGGGACAAATGGAACCCACCTCCAAAAAATGAGATCAAGATAAATGTAGATTGTTCATGGTGTTGCTCATCCATGGTCAGATCGGTAGCAGGATTGTGCAGAAATAATGAAGGGACTCTCCTTGACAGTTTCACCAAGCAGATTTGGGCACCTTCAGTCTTTGTGGCTGAATCCCTAGCTGCATGTGAGGCGTTGCTTTGGCTAAAGGAAAAAAGAAGCCCTCAACTCCCACGAACTGAATTGGAGATGGAAGAAAAAGGTACTTTTGACCTGCACGTGCACTTAACTTTAGATAATTTATCACTTATCAATAGCTTATTGGGCCAAGAGACCAGTCCATGGGTAGCCCACTCCATCTTCAATGACTGCGAAGAACTTCTCGCCCATATTGGAGGAATTTGGGTGGATTGTGAACCAAGAGAAACAAATTAGGCTGCGGTTTGGGTCGCCAAGGCCCACCGAGCTAACTCTCTCCCTTCAAATTGGATCACTAATCCCCCTTACTTTCTATGTTTAATTTTATGTTTGGACTATGATCATTCTACGGACCCTTTAGTGGCTTAGTAATGAAAATTACCACTTTCTGGCCCCCAAAAAAACAAGGGGGGATTGAGCTAGGGGACACTCTTGTCTCCAGTTTTGTTCATTTTAGCGGCAAATGTATCGTCTAATATGGCAAGCTGCTGTAGGAGCTTTTACTGGGGTCCAAATTAGAAGGCTCTGCCCCATGGTCGTGAGCTAACCTCCTATTGATGGATGATGCCTTACTTCCTCATGGAGGCAACTAGTAGCAAGTTTTGAAGTCCTCGAAGATTGCTCAGGAAGTTTATTGCAAAGCATCAGGCCAGCTTGTCATTTCCAAACGGATAGTAAATGAGGTGCATTGCTGTAAGCAAAGTTGATAATTTCTTATGAAGCTTTGTTAGATTAACACTTTTTGGCCTACTGTAAGACTAACAACTTATTGTGAGTCGCAAATTATTGAAAGAATAGAATTCACAGCAATTTATAATTATTTATTACCTAATCATTTCTATTTCTTATAGGATTGCAATATGATTCAACATATTTATAAAAATACATTTCAGATAATCTGAAGGTGAAGTGAACTCATAAAAATTTAAAATATATAATTGTTCGGGATGTTTAATAAAGACACAAGTTTGAACATTAGATGCAATGACTCATTCGAATTTAGCCCATGACCGCAAATTGCCAATCTTGATAGTTAGTGGAATTAAACGCAGTACCGTAATTTTTGGAGGACTTCTAAACAAATGTGAAATTAGCAGCGTTTTAACATAATCGAGAGAAGCTCTCCTAACATTTGCCAAAGCTCCGCAAGCGCCGCTCCAGTGTCCTCAGTTGCACCTACAAAGCCCTAACGCTAGTACAAACCCTAACACACCTTGCCTCCCAAAGACGCGCGTTTAGTCTTCGAGTCAAATCAGCCTTTCCAAATTTTACATTGCTCCGAAGTCTCTGTCATAAGATCTAATGTTCAAACTTACATGAACGAAAGCACATGATTTGGTAGACGGGCCCGGCCATTCGTCGGCAGGCAGGAAGTCGGTCGCGCTCCAATCAAAGCCACGATCATCAGAGAGATATGGCACGCCCCGTGAGCTGCCGAAAAGACGAGCCGCACGCTTCTCTCTCTCTCTCCCTCTCACTCGATCGAAAGGCCGAATCAGTCTCCCCATTAGTAAATTCGGCACTCATCATGTGTTCAGACAAACATGCGCGAATGCCGGGGAGACTCACTGTATAACTTTAAAAAGTGTCCGTGAGCGGATTCGACGAAACGAGCCCCTCCTATCCTTTTATCTCGATGTGAATTCATTGAACTTGACCTTCGCCGCGCATTGCGTGGTGGTTTCCGAGCGTGATTGGATTTTTGACCGAAGCATGTGGGGGGGTTTCATTAATAATAGTTTCATCCTCTTTACCAACAACTATTAATAATTATAATTGCAATAGTTTGATGGATACAGGTAGGTACCCAGTTGAAGATTCCGTGGATATTCCTTCACGTGATTTCCGGTAAAAAAACCAAAGAAGCGTATAGTATAATGTATACAAATATGTAAAAATATTTGAAACCCTATGAAGTTTAAGTCTATGGGTAGATTCAAAATCTAGTAGCTTGCAACATATCAAAAATGACAGTCCATAAGTTATTAGATGAATCGAGCAATTGAATAAATATTGTGCGGTGTCTCATTCCCGAAAATAGTTTCAGAAGACAAACAATTTTTTTGTCGTTGAAAAGTAGAAATTAATACACAAAGAATTCGAAATTGATACAGAGAAAGTTCCACCTTTTTCGCAGGAAAGCACTCTTTACGTTTCGTTGAATGCTCATGGGACTACCGGTCGTATAAGTTTGTAACTCCCATCAAACTATTTGACTCTGTGAATCCGACTCTTTAATTTTCCTCTCCATTGAAGGAGACAACCCGATCCATTATGTTCAAGATGCTTTGTGCTTAAGATAACTTGGTAAACAGTAGCAATCGACGAGATTCCGGGTACTGACCCCCCGTTGATTTCTTAGGGTCGGATGATCGCGAAACCTGCAAGATTTTCCGAAAGGAAGCCCGCACGAAAATACGTGGGCGAAAAAGCAAGAGACGTGGCAGAGCGACCTCCACGCCACAAGTAACGTTCACGGACGGGAACGACGACGTTTGACAAATCACATAACTCGAGCAGCAGCCATCCGGCCAGCCAAGAGCCGTCGTCTGACGTGCAACACGGCTGTACCCCATACAAAGCGGCGGGACCCATACGTCACATGTAAATTGGGTTCGGTCTCAGACGACAAATTTCTTCTCCGGTTGACGATGGGGAAGACCCCCAAAAATATCCCTTCCTCCTCATCCTCATCGCGCACGCAGATCTAATTACTACCCTCGAGTTTCCACCATATTCTTCGCTTATCATCGCGCAGCAGAAACGAAAATGAAAATAAGGGACAAGCAGAGCATCGTATGTACAGAACTGAAAGACCATAATTTTACATAAGACGAACGAATTACATAAGAACATCCATAGCCCAGCAGATAAAAAGTTTCCACTGGACGAGGCAGACTTTTTAGTTTTACAGCCCTGCTAGCTAGCTAGCTACAGCTAATCACAATGAAATGAAAAACCCCTAAAACAGCAAAGAGCAGTCCACTGCAACCCACAAAAACTCAATCGCAGCGACCGCTCCCGCCTTCCTGAACTTTTTTGCTCTAAAAAAAGACACGAGCTAACAATTTGACTACACGAATGGAAACAGGAAAAGCAAAAGAAACGATTTTTTTGACATCAGATCGCGTCCCAGTCGATCTCCGACGGATACTTCGTCAAGGTCGACGCCTCCGGTAACGAAACGCACTCCCACGTGGCCTCCGCGAAGTCCTCGAACGTCAGATCCGAAAGCGGCGACGATCCCGCCGACCCTTCGCTCTCCGGTTCGGATCCCTTCACCTCCGTCACCTCCGTCAACTCCGAGGCCTCTGCCGGAGAAGAAACCTCCCGCGCGGCTGCAGCTGCTGCTGCTGCTGCTGCTGCTGCTGCGGCTGCGGCTGCGGCTGCGACTCGGGATCGGCCTGAGGCCGGGGGCTTCTTGGCACCGTCAGCCTTCTTCTCGGCGATAGTCTGGCAAATAGCCTCCAGCTTCGCATCGACAGACGAGTGCAGCGGCGAGACTCTGCCGTCGCCTCCGACGTCGGACGCGGCGCAGTGTTTGAGGTGGGGGAAGTTGAGCCGGGCGAAGTCGCCCCTCAGCTTATAGGCGGCCCGGTCGTAGGCGAGGGCGGCTTCCTCAGCCGTGTCGAAGGTGCCGAGCCAGAGGCGGGTCCTGTTCTTGGGCAGCCGGATCTCGGCGACCCACTTGCCCCAGTGCCTCTGCCTCACACCCCGGTACAGCTTCGTCGCCGATTTGCCCGCCGACCCGGAAATCTTCATGGACACGGGCTTCGGTCCCAGAAGCATGCTCGGGTGGTAGCCGTGGCCATGGTAGGAGGGCAAGTTCGTGCTTTGGAACTGGATCTGGGCTTGGATCTGGTTGATCTGAGATGGGGTGAGGTGGTTGAGCCCGATCGGACCGGGTAGCTCGAGGCCCAGAGGGTCAGGGCTTGTCGAGCAGCCATCCGAGAACGACACGGGCTCGAAAGAGAAGAGAGAAGACGAAGAAGAGGAGGGGGAGGAAAGAGAAGGGGTAGATGTGGAAGCACCGTAGCCGCCTATGAACGGGCACAGAGCTTCCATGAGCTCGTCACCACCGTTGGAAATTCGGTACGATGGGAGAGCCGATCTACTGCTGTAGAACTCCATGGTAGTTGCCATAATAACACCAGGAAATCTGCAAGCTTTACAAGAAGTAAACAAAAAAAAAACAAGAACCAAAAGAACTATTTCCAAAGCGTTCAAGAGGTTAACAAATACCCAACCTCCGTCACTTCCAAGAAAACACCTAGAGATTCAACCTGGGAGGGACCAAAAATCGCCCTCTTGGCTGATTCTAATCGAGAAAGAAAACGAAAAAAACAAAAACCCAACAAAGAGAAAATGAAGAAGAAAAACAAAAACAGGACTCCTGGATCTCGATTCTGAAAACACCTGGCTTTCGTCAAAAAAATTACCCACTTTTTTTTTCTCTCCTAAGTTTGCGCTTCTGAAAAATCCTGAGGCCAAACCTTAGAGAAAGAAAAGAAATTGCCAACTTCGTTTAGAAAGACAGATGATTAACAGAAAGGGACTCGGAGAAGCGGGGAATTACAGAGGGGGGAGGAGCGTTGAAGAAGAAGCAAACGCGAGCGCTCTTTTTCTGCTATGTTTTTTTTAGTTCTGCTGATCTCTCAGACCTCACTTTGTTTGATGTCGCCCCATGGATGCGTCGCCCCTCCCATTATATAGAACCCCTTCGACCATTGTTTACGATTTTTTCTTCTCTGCAATCTCGATGCTCGCCCGCCCCCCGAATTGACCGTTATGCCCCCCCCCGTCACTCCCTTCGGGCCTCTTGCCCGAACCGTTCGGCCAGCTACCAGTAATGATGTCGCCCCGCATTTTGTACTGGCTGGCCCCATCCCCCAATAGCCAGGCGACGCGTGCCCCGGCGGGGCCCCGAGGAACCGACACGTGTCCATCGATAACCGGGAGGCGTCGGTAAAAGGACGAAAACAGCCCTTCCCCCCGGGGGAGGAAGTATCGAGGTGAGGTGGGAATTCGCTTTCCAGAGTTTCGTTGCGGGAAGACGCGTTCAGATTGTGGAGTGGTTATGCTTTTGCCATCAGGATCACGTCCTGATTTTTTATTTTAATTTTTTTTCCAATTTCCGTCTCTTTTGACAAATTGGCACGCCTCGCCTCGCCAGTCGCCATGTGAAATGGAGAAAATTTTCCAACTCGTCTTTTTTCTCCTTTACTAAAATCAAATCTAAATGACGTGCGTGGCGTGCAATTTTGATACCATATTGAACGAATTTAAAAAGTATTATACAATTGAATTATTACTAAGCTTATTTTGCAAATTATTCAATTTGAATCATAATTACGAAATAAAATCGAACCATACGAAATTGAGTTGGTCTCAATTCTCTTCAAAATTACTCCCTTGAGGAGAAAAAGGGGGTCCCCACGTTTTCTTTTTTTTTCTTTTTTTTTTTTTTTTTTTTTTTTTTTTTGGGGTAGGGGCGGGGTTGGTTTGGTTGGGGTGGAAATTTGTTCCTACATGCAAAATGCCAAATGATATATGGGGGTGAAACGAAGTTTCGAGAGGAAGTGAAGGGGGCAACAGCAAATTAATTGCCCCCAGCTAAGCTTTGACCGGGGAGCGTTGCACGTCGCAATCAACATGCCAGCCGAAGGGGGGGTCCACCCGCACTCCACCACTAGCTAAGAATCGAGTCAAGTACGCGTGAGCATGAAGCAACGTTTTCTTTTCTTTTAATTTCTTATATTTTTGGTGCCGTGATCGATTGTCTTCTTGTCGAGCCGGAGATTAATAATAATCATTGGATCTAATCATGATTACATCCTATCCCTCCCCTAAATTTAACTATTCTATCCAGCTTTTTTAGCTTAATGGGCCACGATCGATTCTAGATAAGAGCCCAAATTGAATTGTCCTCTAATTATACTCATTAAAAAAGGACAAATTTCGGCACATCAAATTCGAATTCGGATTCCCCAATAGGAAAAATTCGAATTCGGGTTTTTGGAAAGGAGCCGAAAGGGGACCACCCCATTAGAAAGGAAGTGTCTAGAGAGTTTGCGTAAAGGGGACCATTGTGGCGAGTGCACAAAGTCATGTCATCCATTCATTTTTAATCGGCTAATCGCCACCCCCACCTAATCCGGAACCTTAAATTACATGGGGCCATAAAAAAGACCAAAAGATTATAAATAATAAATAAATAAATAAGGTGGGTCGTCTTAATTGAACCCGAGGTCACGTCGATTTAAAAAGAAAAAGGGTAATCGCGGCTTTTCGCGATTACCTTATCGCGGGCGTAACGCGGAATCGCGATCGTCGAGAGGAGGGGGGAAATTACCGCGTCCTTTCGAAGTACGTGAGCCCGCTCTATCTTGACCTGTCGAATGGGTGGGGCTCCGGACGTGATCCGTAATCCGACGGTCGTAATCGAACGAGCTCACGTGTGCTGCGTACGCGCAGTGCTCGTCCGGCCACGCAGGCGGGCCATCCAGCTGTCGAAACGTGTTCCTTTCGCCTTTTGCAGCTGAGTAGGACGGGTGACGCCTGCGCGGAGTTAATCATGGTTGAGTCAGTTTTGACCGTGGTTGGGTTTAGTCTTGTCCATTTAAAAGCCAAAAGCGACTGGGGTGAAGCGGCTTGGATGGCGATTTGCGGCGCAAGCTGGCGGCTCGAACGGGACTACCCTCCGCTGTTTGCGCTTTGACCGCCGAGGGAAGAGAGCTTCGGCTAGCCGTCACCTTTTGGAGGAGCCGTAAAGAGCCGGAACGTGTCCGGCGCGTGTCTCGCGCTAGCACATTGGAGTGAGTGCGGCACGGTATATTCCATTTTACGTTAATATAAATAAACAGTACATATATTAGACCAAAAAAATAAAAATAAATGAACGGTGTACATATATATATATGTATAAATGTTCCTCGGGAGCCATGTTCACCTGGAATAATTATTTTTTTTTTTTTGATAAAGGTAATAATATTATAGAGAAGGACAAATGTACAAAAAATCGGCTCCATAACCTACACTCTTAACCAATTGGCAAAAGTGAAGGGGAGCCGATGTAAAAGATACAAGGGCCAAGCCCGCTAGCAAACACGAAGGCAACACCCAAGGAGCACCGGCGCGGTGATGGACCCATCAACCTTCCAGTGAATAGCCTGGGAATGCGGAACGGAAATGAGAGAGCACATAGCGATTAAGGAGTAGATCCACTTAGAAAGACGCCCGGGTCGAAGCCCCATCCTCTTTGAAGTCTTTGATTCCTCGGAGAGGGAGAGACATTCTTAAAGGTGATGGCTTTATCTCTAACCACCTTGATAAGGTGATTTTTGAGCGCCGGTACTACAAGAGTTTCACCTCTGAAAATGATTGCATTCCTCTTCTTCCAGATGAGATGGCAAAGGGCACCAAAAGAGAACCGAACTATTCTGTGATAGAAGTCATTTCCAAATAGGAACTTCCGGGCCCAAGAGAGTACCTCATCCCAGCATCGATTTCTCCAAGGAAGGTTACACCTGGAATAATTATTGATCCGTTTCTTTTCGATAATTTCGAGGAACCCTAGAGATCAACCTCACCTTCCCGGCACCTTCCTTACTCTATTTTCCACAACACCTTTTCGGATCTCAAGATCAGAAGCTCATAAATGAAAAGGCTAAATTACCCTCTCCCTTAGAAAAACCACTAAAGCCTCCTCGGCAAGAACGCCGACACCCGCAAAGCATGTTCACATGCCAATCTTAGATTTGCCCCCAAGAAGAGGTGGTCAGAGTCTACGTTTTCGGCATCGGAGCCCCAATCGACGGTCCGAAATGGAAGTCAATCCGCAAGTCACATTCACAAGAGTCTCAGCCAGGACTAATGCGATTCCGACAGCTGTCCGGCTTGCCGGTATAGCGGTTAAACCGCTGCTTAAATCGGTTTTAATTCGGGTTTTGGCCCATCTGAATCTGAGCTAATAATCAGATCGGACCGAGGATTAATTTCTGATTTATAAACATCACGGATGAAATTTGGTATCGAAGGTTAAAAACTCATCATGCAAGTGGTAGTATTATGGGAAATAGAGGATGGCAAGTGGTAAATAGAGGTCCGATTGCTTAAATCGGTACAATTCGGGTTCTGATCAAACCGAATCTGTCGGGCCGAGGGTTAGTTTCCAATTTAAAAACATCGAGGCGAGATGCAATTGGGCATCGAAGGTAAGGACTCGCGATGTCGGGTAGCATTTTGGGAAATAGAGGATGGCAAGTGGTAAGGAAGAGGGCGAAAGGTGGGGGACGATATTTTTTTTATATTTTTTTTCTTCTTGAAGTAAGGAAAGCAACCTGGATGTACGAAACCCACATGCTGTCACGACTTTGGGGAGTCGGTGCATGTGGCACGAAGTACTACTAATTACTGTTCCAAGAATTCTTGACTTTAACAGTGCAATGTATTTGTGTACGTTATAGCAAAGGACAAAATATCTCCCTTTGAAGATTCGTGCTTCGACGCCCGGGCATCGGGAAAATGCTTGTCTTGTCTTCAATCACGCTTTTTGAGAGCAACCCTTCTTTTTCCCCTTTTTTTTTTTTCTAATGTTGTCCCTTTCGTTTATAAAGTGAATGTCTATTCGGGAATTTAATGGCGAAAGAAAAATATCGAAGAAAAGTGATGATGTTTGACGAACATGACTGTTTCTTCCGGGCTCAAAAGAAAGAAAATTGAAGCTTCACTTACAATGGAATATCCATGAATATTGACATAATTGTGTATTTACTCACGTAGATCATAAGGTTTGGATGTGTTTACTAAATTACCTTTAATCAGGAAAAAAAAAAGATATGCCATTGAAAAAGGACAAAAAAGTTATTAATCTCTTAATATACGTATAATCTTTATATAGTCACATAACTCTAAGGGTTCGTTTGTTTCGCGAAAAATATCACGTTTTCGGAAAATATTTTCTAAGAAGTTATTTTCTTGGAAAATGACTATATTTTTCGGTGTTCGGGCGAGGCACCGAACTTTGAGTGTAAAATATTTTCCACCATTCGTTATTCAATTTAATTGTTTGGGAAAAATTATCAAAAAATTGAATTTTAATATTTTTAATTGACCAAAAATTAGTTTTATTTTTTTATATTTTAAAAAAATGAGTTTTAAATTATTTGTATTTTTAAAAATTGAATTTTTTTTATCATTTATTATTTTTTTCTTTATTTTCCTTCCTCCTTCCTCCATTGCTGCCGGCCTGACCATAGCTAGCTGCCCGGCGGTTGACCAAGACGTAATCACCAGATCCGACGAACTCGAGGCTCAGTCGATCTCGCCTTAGCTTGCTAGAGGTTCGCCTAGCTCTGGCGCGCCATGAGCTTGCTGAATCTGGTAGCGAGCTCGAGCTTTGCCGCCAGATCCAGCGAACTTGCAGGCTCGCTAGAGCCTAATGAACCTCTAGCAAGCTTAAGCGAGGCTTAGGCCTCGCCCAGTTCATTGGATCTAGCGAGGCCCGAGCTTCATCCTAGGCTAGCGACGCTTCGCCTCTTCCGATTTGGCGAGGCCCGAGCTCGACTTCCCCAGATCGGGCTAGGTGGAGCCTTGCCAACCTGGGGTGAGGCTCAAGCTGGCTTGCGGCCAGTCGTCGATGACCAGCTGCCGTTGTGGCTAGCGACCGGCCAAGGCCAATGAAGAAGATGAAAAGAAAAGAAAGAAAAAAAATAATAAAAAAGGAAAAAAAAAACTCAATTTTTTTAAAAATATAAAAATAAAAAGAAAGCATAAAAAAAAAAAAAATGTATTGGTGAAAAGAAATAAAGTGGAAGAAGTTATGGAAAATGTTTTCCACTTTTGAAAAGTAGAAGACATTTTCCTTATTTTTAAAGGTTGTTTTTTCCAATAATAGAAAACATTTTCCTTAATTACTTCATTTTCCGTAAAACGAATATTGGAAAATTCGGAAAACGTTTTCCTAAGTTATTTTCCATTAAAACGAACTGAGTCTAAAATAGATATGACTTATTCGTTGAATTACCAATATAAAAATGCATTTGGGTAAACTGCATTGTGTATTAGGTTAAAATACTAACATAAAAGAGTTCGGTAAGTTAAATTTTTACTAGATCAATGCTTAGATGCTCTTATGTTTGCTTAATATAAATGGTTACTCTCTTTTCAAAGATTGTTGGCGCTAATAGCCCGCAACTATGATGCTTTTACCACCCGTGGTGGTGGCGTAGGTGGTTGAGCAAGGGAACTTTTCACGAGAGGTCCCCGAGTTCGATCCACTGGCGTCGTCGTTGCTTGCTTAAGTCTTGCCGCGTCTTATCGGGGGTGGTGGGTCCTCCCGCTCGCCACGCACCCCCCGGGTTTACTCTCCTCCTGGTTGTCGGCCGTGCGGGGTTCCCCTGGTTACCAAAAAAAAAAAAAAAAAAAAACTATGATGCTTTGACTATCTTTGCATCTACAGTAATATTGTTGTTGTTAACTCAAAGTCCTAGCGCTTACACCATCGCAAACCAGCATTTTAGACGTCAACAACAATCATTGGTTGCAATCAACCTAAATTTGGTCATACACATGTGTACGCTCATTGGATCTAAGCTCTGGCTATTGGATTTGATGTTGCTAATTTTGGGCAACCCAAATCCAAGGTCACCCAAGATCGATGACACCATTTGTAACGGCGGCGAAGTCCTAATTAGCGTAATCGAGAAGACACAAAACAAATAGAAAATCAAGCTTGATAAGAGCAGGACCAACAATGATAACTTGAGGACACATCGGCAAGGCACGATGGCAGTAGGCAACAACGAAAGGTAACGTCAATGGTGGTACATGGTGTGGCTTTTCTATATTATGTATATGCTCAACTCTTACAGTAAACTCTAGCAATCTATATGAAAGTTCAAAGAGAAATCCTTGCTAAATGGCCATCTGGGTTCTCATTCCCTTTTGGGCAAGACCTAAATCTTGCCATGCTCGACTCTAACCTGGTCATAAATCATCTGAACCCCGGCATTCCTTTTCACCGACTTTGGCGTGACAGCCGGTGCATAGTAATCCCACTATAGTTGCCCTTCTATGGAAATTAAGTTGGCATTTTAATTTGCTATGATGCTCACAATTTGTCTTGAACTATGAAGTTGAGCATAACCGACAGAAACTATCGAACTATTACACCCGCTAGCATCGACTGTCAGATGATGAAAGACACCACGTAAAACGTCAATTTAAGTCGAGAGTTTTGCTTTGATGGGAAGAGGCGCGTGGTCTTTTCTTCAACAAGGCATTGCGTGATCCTGACTAAAGCTTTAGATTATACGGAAGAGACATGCCAAATTTAACTTTGACACGTCATCAATTGCTTGTGATAGGCCTTTTACTATTTTTCCTTGCTTCGACATGAAGTATGAAGATAAACAAGCACTGAACATGACATTATCCTAAAGCGAAAGGAACTTTCGAGGAAATTTCTCTGAGACTTGATAAGGTACGCTATCTTTATTTAATTAGTTGACTTCGACGATGCTCCTTGTAGGAATCGCATTTGGGTATCTCTAGGGAACATTAGTGAGATTCCAACTTGGACCTACTTAGTGAATAATATCATATAATAATTATAGATAAACATATTAATCGCTTGTGTTTACAATCGTAATCTGTAACTTTTCAACATCTTCGTCTTTCTCGAAATTTTTATAATTGCGCACGATAGATATGTGCAAAATGAAATGAACGAGTGGATAATATTTCCCTTTGTCTTGTGCTATAATCCAAAATAGATATTTGAACGAAAAAAAAAAAAAAAAAAAAAAAAAAAAGGCAAGCATCACTTTTCATAACCTGATATCGACTCCCTATAATGGGGTATAATAAACGAACATCTTATCATATTCCCTTGGTGGAGCCAAAATTTTCCCTCTCGTAGCTTATTTTTATCAATTGAGAGAAAACTCTAGAGAAATGTGGAGTTCCTACGATGAGAAATGTATTCCTCAAGTACTAGATTACTTCTTGCAACATCTTATCATGATAGGCGGATATTTTAATATGGCAGTTATATTTTATGAAGTTTTTATGTGCTATCATAGGATTCACATGTATCACCATTCGTATGGGTAGTCATGACTTGAAAAATTGATTGGGTATCGAAACTAATAACCACATGGACTCCATATTTAAATTTACCTTGTTTTATATAGGGGTAAAGGAAAAAAATGAATAATTATGTATGAAATAGGTGAGTATGTGATAAATAAAGCTAGGGGAATTTAGAAAGTCCGAGATTGACAAGAGAGAAAAAAATGTGTTTTTTTTTTTTTTTTTCACAAAAAGACGAGACATAAGATTGCCTCATAACTATAGTCAATAGACAGAGATCATCAGCCTCCCGAGAGCGAGGACAAAGGAACGATGCTTATAGGGCGACACTGACACCAAGCCCAAGAAAGATGGGCCTTGGGCTCAAATATGCTAAAGCTAACCTACCCATTATGGGCCAAACATTTGGCCCATCAATTTTCTTGCTTTCCATCCATTTGAAAGTGTTTGTTGACGTACGACCCAAAAATAGAGTGTTTGTTGAAGGCCCAAGAAGACGAACTGGGAAGCAGATTCCGGGCCCATGAAGGTTGGTTAATGTCGACGATATTAGCAATCTAGTTCCCAAGGGGGGAATTAGAATATGGTCATGGAGGTCATTCCATTTTTCAATTTCATTCCCACTGCTTGGTTTTGCGTAATAGGAAAAGGTAGCAAAGCAAAAAGTTCGTTGGAATGTTGCTTGTATCAATGGAAAAGTCATAGATGGGAAGTTCCGATTTTATTGGGCTTTTTGGCAAGAAAATTAAGATCACTGGTGATTGTCAAAGAGAACATTGTTTTAGATTAGGATACCATTGTTCCCAATTTTTCCAGGAGTGATTGAGTCTAGGGTGGTAGGATCTAATACCTAGACTCTGTATCTGACCCTGTTTGTATTGAATCATGTATCCGACCCACTCTGTTTTTCCAATCCAGTTTTAGGATCAACCCTGTTTCCACTGAAACCTATTTTGCAACCACTCGATATTCTATACGGTTTCGAATTTTACATTAATACGCAAGAAAATAACGTAATTATCATAATTTGTATTGAAACATTAAACACTTGTAATGAATAAGTACATGAACTTTTTGACTAAATGAAAAATTAAGGATCTACAAGGCTAATTATCATAAATAAAATCATAAGGTAAAGTAAAAATCATAACATTGCATAAACATTAGCAACAAACATGGGTTTAATATTAGTTTCACTCCCACAACTACTATATGAAGCTGTTCATTTATCTAAAACAGTTAACACATATTTGCTGCAAGTATAACTCCCCATTCAAAAGAGAAATTAGGTGAGCTAATCCTCGTGGCACACAGGAATTTGGCGGCGACAGATGATGTATGTCTGTTGGACGATGCGAGAGGGTGCCAATGAGGGAGGGAAGTGAGCAAGGAAGAGGAACGACGAAGGAGGAGCGTTGTGCATGTCTTAGAGAGCCAAGAGGAAAATGTCGTGCAATTGCAGGAATAAGAATAGAAATCGGGGAAAAAATAGGGTTTTGAACCTCTACTTACAAAACCGGTTTCCAAACCAATTCCAAAACCGGTCCGAGAACAAGCTTCGGGTGGGTAATCACTTGGACTCAGTTCCCAGATCGATTCAAACCGGTTTTGAATTTTGGGAACCGGTTCCTAGTCTGGTTTCAACGGGAACCGTTCCTGATCGAAACCGGTTTCAACGGGAATCAGTTGCACACCCCTACAGTTTTCCATTAAGATTGTGTTATTTCCAATCTTTATTTGAATTTGAACTCTTTTTTTTTTTTTTTTTTTTTTTTTTTTTATAGTATACTAACTACATTATGCCTTGTTTTTTTCCATGTTATACTCGCAGAGAGTCAATAGTGAGAACTATTTGGGATTTTTATTTATTTATTTATCTCTTCTTCTTCTTCTATTTTCCTTTTTCATCTTGGTAGTTTTGTTGATTAGGGACTCATGGATCTAACGTTGTAAATGCATTAGAGTTATCTTTTTCATATTTAGGTCTTTGCTCAAGTTGCTTGTGAACTCGAGCACCTCGATCAGTCTATTTCGATTCGATTCTCATAAATCATTGTAAGAATCAAAGGATTGCTACAGAAAATTATATTTTGAGAAAGATTGTGCTAGTACAGAGGTGGTTCTGCCAGACATGCCAAGGAATTGTGAAGAGCAATAGTAAGTTAAAGAGGAAGTCGTGAGGCTCTGTGGGACCGCCCAATTATTAATGTGCATGGAGGTGTGGGAGGAGGAAGATGAAGAAGTGTCAACAATATGCTTCAACGCAAGTGAGAACAAGAAGAAGGAAAATGGAAGAAAAAGAAACAAATTTTGAAAAGGACCCCCACATTCGGCTATGTGGGGTACAACATTTAAAGGAGGAAAAGGCGAGAAGTAATATAATCAGTACACTGTAAAGGAAGTGTTTGAGCAGAGGAAAAAGCTTGGTCCCATTCCATTATCTTTCAGCCTTTTCACCATCTCACTCAAACTTTGAGCTCATAGGTTTGATGAGTTTTGAGCCCTTTTTTCTCTCAAAAAGGAAACTTGTGAAGGAGGGAAGGGAGTCCACGGCGTCCAGCGATTGCATCGTTGTTAGATTACATCAACCGCCGAGGCAGAGATCTTAGCAAATATAATTCAAATGCAGCTCTAACGCAGTTCCGGGAACATTGTCCAAGACGTCGAACGGGTTACATTTTACTAGAGCACGACGAAGCAAAATGATCAACTTTCCAAACCACACGCTTCTTTGAAAATTCTATATGGACAATTATTGTCGGGGCGACGGTCGACTCTGATTCGTTAAATGTTTTCGGCACAAAAATTCTAGTTCTGTGATCAAGCCTTGTCGTCCTTTTTCCTCTTTTTAAAATTTTTTTTTTTCTGAGTATGAATCGTAAGTCGAAGAGCTTTGACTTTTCTCCGTAGAAAAGGGGCCCCACCCTGCATGTGCCAAGAGTCTTGGCCCAAGACTGATCAATTATCCAACAAGGACAGAACAACAACTTGTCATATAGAACTCTCGATGAGATCCAAATAGTCATGTGGATAGCACGCGGCCGCAACAACTATTGCGAATGATTTCTCGCTTTTCCAGTGATGACGAGGAATTCTAAGAAACGTAGTTTACGAAATTTCACAAAATTTTCCATGCTTAATTATATATGGGTCGTAAGAAATTATCTCTAAGTGCATGAAAAAAATAGCCTAATTGCCTTATAAAAACTTTAAACTTTAGGTTCGGTCTCAATTTTGACATGAACTTTTCATTTATCTCATAAAAATTACTAAACTTTTATTCTTATCTTAAATCTCCTTACACATTTAAAAAGAGCAGCTAATTTACTCAAAATTAAAGATATCATAATCTTTATAAGTTCATTATCAAAATTGAAGTTTTCACCAACCCCCTCATCTTGTAGAGAACAATAGAAACCTTCTGATGGTGATATATTGAAGTTTCCTTTATTTGAATTACATCGGCGTGTATAGATGTTGGAACTATTTGATGAAATGTAGCATAACTCCCCCTATTGAAATCTCTCACCTTACCAAGAGGATTTTAGGTGAGACTCCATTATAAGCTATCTGTAACCAAACTTCTAAAAAAGAAGGGGATATCTTTGCATAACATTTGTCAAATTATGTAGTTGAAAAAGCAATGACGATTTTTTGACGTACGGACAGATTTGAAATCAAGGTGGGAGTAAGCTTTTTTTTTTTTTTTTTTTTTTTAATAATTCGGAATAAAATTTGATTAACCTTAGGGAATCAGCATGGGGAAAAAGTGTCAAAAGTACATATTCTTTATGTGGTCTGATAAAAAGTTTTAAAAGTGTAGATGGTAACATTCAATGGCATATCTGAGGCATTCTTTTCATTAATCAAAAAAAAAATTAAAAGAGGTTTTTGGCTAAAAAAAGAAAAGGAAAGGTCAAGAATGGCGTTCTGTTCACCCACCCTCTGCTCTTCACTGACACTCTCCCCTCACTTCAAAAGCCACTCTCCCACGCTCTCACCGTCTCCCAAAAACCCAGCCAAGATGAGAAACCGCCAAGTCCAAATCCTTTCTCTGCTCATCACCTTCGCCTCCGCCGCCGCCCAGCCGCCGCCGTTCTCGTGCGACCCATCGAGCCCCTCCACCAAGTCCTTCCCCTTCTGCGAGGCCTCGCTCCCCATCAGCAAGCGCGCCCAGGACCTCGTCTCCAGGCTCACATTGGACGAGAAGATCTCGCAGCTGGTCAGCTCCACCCCGGCCATCCCCCGGCTCGGCGTCCCCGCCTACGATTGGTGGTCCGAGTCACTCCACGGCGTCTCCAACGCCGGCCGCGGCATCCACTTCGACGGCACCATCAAGTCCGCCACCAGCTTCCCCCAGGTCATCCTCACCGCCGCCTCCTTCGACGCCGATCTCTGGTACCGCATCGGCCAGGTAAGCTCCCGAACCCCCCCGGCCCCCAAAAAGACCACTCGCTATTCCAGAAAGAGGGCACCAAACACAGAAGTGACCCGACCCGAACCGACCCGAATCGGTGGCATCGCAGGTGATAGGGACCGAGGCGAGGGCGGTGTACAACGCGGGGCAGGCGACGGGGATGACGTTCTGGGCGCCCAACATCAACATATTCAGAGACCCGAGGTGGGGGAGAGGGCAGGAGACGCCCGGCGAGGACCCGCTGGTCACCGGAAAGTACGCCGTCTCGTACGTGCGAGGCGTCCAGGGCGACCACCCCCAGGGCGGAGGGAAGTCCCGGGGGGGCCTCCAGGCGTCCGCTTGCTGCAAGCACTTCACCGCCTACGATCTGGACCGCTGGAAGGGCGTGGATCGTTACGACTTCGATGCTCAGGTGAGTGACAGGACTTAAAAAATGACCGCTTCCCTCGTGCTGTCCTGCACCTGCTTTATCGATTCCTCTTCTTTTTCTTGTACAACGTTTGGCGGATTTCCCGAGCGTCTTGTCTTGTGGGGTTAACTGATGTTTTAGGACGTTTTGGAAGTTTGTGTCTGGCTTTGGAGCGGTTTTAGGACAGGGTTCAAAGATTCCTTCTCGCTCTTCTCTCCTTCACAAGTTAAATTGCCTATAAGAGCATGTGATTAGAGCAGAAGCAGATCATGGGTGTCCATTAATTGAGGGATTATTCGACTAGGCCTTTTGACTGATTGGTGGCTTTTTTTAAAAAGTAAAGGTGCTGCACGTCTGCTGTTTTATTCTAGCAAATTACCGAAAGTGAATTCGGCCCATACGTGAGTGAATTTGGTAGGATTACCAAAAGTGAATTCGGCCCATGCGTGAGTGAATTTCATTAGATTATATTGTGGGCCATGATCGTAATCTGAATTTAATTTATCCAACCTAGGTCGAGCTCTGAAAGATGTCCGACTTTTACTGTCTATACTTAAATGGATGAGTTCGCAGGTTTTCTTGTCCTCTTTTTCTTTTTCAAATAGCTAGGAGAATAGCTTATTGCACTGTCTTCATCGTAGGTGAATAGGTTAATTTACTCATTGTAAGAAAGAAAAGCGTATACCATCATAAATCGTTTGCATCACTCTGAGCATTGTTGTACCTTGATCGTTCCTGTGGTTGTAGTACATTGATAGAATAGGTTCCACTGAACAACAATGTATAACGTATATTACGTTTTTAGAGCATGAGACAAGGACATTGCGGAAAGACATGGACGGTGGAAGTTGCATATAAGTTTTGCCCGTATGACCTGGTTGCTTTTCTTAAAAGTTAGAATCAAATCTTGTGGGAACAGTAGTGGTAAAGATTTGGGTTGCTTTTTTGGACTACCTGGTCTCACTTAACTTACAATGTTTGTGTCGAGTTGATTCAGGTGGCGGCACAAGACATGGCGGATACGTTCCAGCCACCATTTCAGAGGTGCATTCAGGACGGGAAGGCTAGTGGGATCATGTGCGGTTATAACCGGGTCAACGGCGTCCCTAGCTGCGCCGACTTCAATCTTCTCTCCAACATTGCCCGTCGTCAGTGGTCTTTCCACGGGTAAGTAAGTGAAAAGTGACATGTCCATTTTTAATACTCCATGGCTATTGTAGAGAAGATGAGGATGACGCGTTAACTAATAGGAGTTGAGATATGGTAGGTACATAACATCGGATTGCGATGCTGTATCCATCATGTATGACAATCAAAAATATGCCAAGACGCCTGAGGATGCCGTTGCCGATGCCCTCAAAGCTGGTATGTTATCCATTCCTTAGCATTTTCATGAACGCTTCCTCATGCTAGCCTCAAATTTCCATAACTCTTGTGTAACGGTAAAATTCTGCATTGCCCTATAGCCTAACGATATATTAAATGCATCGAGTTAGGTAATAATCACCTAATATTTCTCCTATCAGGAGAAGGTAATCTAATAAACACACTCGCAAGATGTCGATTATTAGAGAGTGACCTAAAGAGAGAGATCACTTTACAAGAAAAAGTACTTTTGTTATAACCCTTTCAAATCATGAGTAAGATTCTGATTGATCTTTTATATGTAGCATTGGTATGTCTTGCAAGATTTCAGGGGTATAATGCGAAGGGAAAAAGCCTTAAAAACCCCAGACTTTATCTGTTGTCACATATTTATCATAAATTATTGTGACACAAAAAACTTTAAACTTGTATCTGTGTGACATATTTATCCCTAACTTTTTTCTATAACACTAAAAACCCAAAATATATTTGTGCGATACATTTATTCTAAACTTTTTTTTATGATACAAAAAAATCTGAACCTTTTTTTATCACACTAAATTTTTGGAGTAAATATATTACATGGATGCAAGTTTGGGATTTCTGGTGTCATAAAAAAAAAAAAAAAAGAGTAAATGCATAACATTATACAAGTTTAGAGCAAATGTGTCACATAGGTACAAGTTTGAGATTTTCGTATTATAAAGAAAAGTTGGCGTTAAATGTGTTATAGTGGGTATAATTTAGAATTTTTGGTGGCTTTTATCCACTGGTGATTTTCTTCACAAATCACGTGGTATTGCACATAATATAGCTACCTTCATAGTGTTCTCTTTTTCGTTTTCTTGTTTTGTGGAAACTCCACATATCTGGGTTAGTAATAGTGATTGAAAGATTACATTTAAAGCAAGATTAAATCATCAATCAATTATTAAAAAAATGGCGAATCCTTCGATCTTGGTCGATTGAAAGGAGGATTGAGGATATGAACGGGGCCACCACGAGCTGATCTTATCGTACTATTCAAATTGGTCCATCATCTCTTATCCTCAAAAGTCAAAGGCCTTGGCCCTTTATGCTCCCTTTTCTTCACCGCGTTCTATTATGTATTCTTTTGATTTTTTTCCCCTCGGTGTCTTTTTTCGCATATTTTCTTTATGTTTTTGGCCAAAGAGATCTTTTCAGCATTTGAGATTTGATTTTCGACGAATGGTCCAGCACTATAATATCTCTCTTTGATTCACGAATAGTCGAGCCTTGGCATGGCATGTCCTTGGGACTTAATGCCTGCAAACAATGTTCGGCTTTGGACCATTTCGGCTTTCGATTTCACGCCTGAATTGGTGATACTGAAGAATGAAGGTTCAGATCACTTAAGACAGAAATGTACAGAGGGGCAAAAATCATAGAAAAGAAACACAAAACAGGAGGAGATCTATCACGTTATGGCCTTAGGCCCTAGCAAATTCAATTATTGTATGCGCCGTGCAAGTAAGATGGCCATTTTTCTTTATACAGGGAAAGTGAATATGGCCAATAAACAAGAGGGAGGGAGGGAGGGAGGGAGGGAGGGAGAGAGAGAGAGAGAGAGAATGTCTTTTTGTCACTTTTGGAGGAATTGGAAGCATGAAAACAATTTGTGATAGAATTCTGTAACTCCTATCGTTTCAACAGCATTGACCTTCACTCATGACCAAAACATTTAGCCAAGATCGCGCATTTCGTAAATCCACAATTTGCAAACAAAAGCACTGGATCAGTTGTTGATTGCCTTAGAATTGGCAGGACACTACACCAGTGGTCACCAGATCACCAATCACCTCACATTTTCTCAATTAGTGGAAATACAAAAAAATCAGAGTGTGCTTTCGGATTCGGACGAAAGAATGGTGATGCACTCGAAAGTTAATGGTACTGCAACCTGTAGGCATGGATGTCAACTGTGGAACCTATCTGCAAAATCATACCAAATCTGCTGTTGAGCAAAGGAAAGTGTCAGTATCCGAGATAGACAGAGCACTTCACAACCTCTTCTCGGTAAGAATGAGGCTAGGACTCTTCAATGGAGACCCCAAGAAACAGCCATTTGGCAACATAGGCCCTGATCAGGTCTGCTCCCAAGAGAATCAAGATTTGGCTCTTGAGGCTGCTCGAAGTGGCATCGTGCTTCTGAAGAACAAAGGAAAGCACCTACCTCTTCAGAGATCGAAGTCCGCATCGCTTGCTGTAATAGGCCCCAATGCCAACAAGGCCTCGAACCTGCTTGGGAACTATGCAGGACCGCCATGCAAGTCTGTGACGCTGCTGCAGGCTCTGCAGAGTTATGTGAAGGACACGAGGTATCAGCCGGGTTGTGACGATGTAGTGTGTTCGTCACCACAGATTGCCCAGGCTGTGGAAGTAGCGAAAGCGGCAGATCACGTGGTCCTGATCATGGGGTTAGATCAAACTCAAGAGAGGGAGGACTTTGATCGTGTGGATTTGGTCCTTCCTGGCAGGCAACAGGAGTTCATCACGACCGTCGCCCAGGCTGCGAAGAAGCCAGTCATCTTGGTGCTTCTTTGTGGAGGTCCTGTTGACATAAGATTCGCCAGAGATGATCAGAACATTGGAAGCATCTTGTGGGCCGGTTATCCTGGTGAGGCCGGCGGGATGGCATTGTCAGAAATCATCTTTGGTGAACATAATCCTGGTAAAATCCTACGATCCCTCTTCACTTCTTGGCTTCTGTACCTGAGTTTCCTGAAAAAATCAGGACGTTTTCTTTTACTATTGAAACAGGAGGGAGATTGCCAGTGACTTGGTACCCGCAAGAATTCACTAGAGTGGCAATGACTGACATGAGGATGAGGCCTGAACCATCCACTGGCTATCCTGGGCGTACCTACCGGTTCTACGAAGGCCAGTCGATTTTCGAGTATGGACACGGGCTTAGCTACACAGAATATTCTTATAAGTTCATATCTGTTACCAAGGAACATTTCTACCTAAGCCAATCCGCTAAATCTCAACCTGATGAAGCCTCGGACGCCTCCCCTCGGTACAGACCAGTTTCAGATTTGGGAGCAGATTTTTGCGAGAAGAGCAATTTTGTGGCCACGGTCAAAGTCAAGAACCATGGCGACATGGTGGGCAAGCACCCGGTGTTGCTCTTTGTGAGGCATGCAAAGCCAAGCAGCGGGAGCCCGATGAAGCAGCTGGTGGCCTTCCAGAGTGTGGAACTGAAGGGGGGCGAAACCATGAAGGTGCAATTGGCATTGAACCCCTGCGACCACCTGAGCCGAGCCAATGAAAATGGTGTGATGATATTAGAAGAAGGGTGGCGCTTCTTGGAGGTGGGAGATCAAGAGTACCCGATCAACGTGATGGCCTGATATGCGAAATTGGGCGGTTGTTCATCTTGCATTGTTAAGGATTTTATGGCTTGCTGCATCCTTCTATTAGCGTTTCAATTGGCAAGTGTAACAAGAAAATATTCGAATGGCAACTTCTCCCTATTTGCATGAGAAAAGGATCAATAAGAGGAATGAGCATCAATGAATTTTCAAGTAGTTTCCCATTGTATCTGCGAATTCTCTGTTTTAATCTGCTCATGTTGCTTTGCGACTGAATGGGTTTTTGTCATGCTTGGTTCCAATTTCTAGCGTCACCGGCAGTTTCTTCTAGCTATGAAATGCTTTGATTAGGTCCGGATCAGGCCTCACCAGGACACCGGCCCAGAATATGCTTCCAATGTTCTGATCATCTCTGGCGTATCTTACGTCGACAGGACCTCCACGAAGAAGCACCAAAGTGGCTGCTTTCTCCGCAGCTTGGGCGACAGTCGTGATGAACTTTTGTTGCCTGCCGGGAAGGACCAAATCCACACGGTCAAAGTCCTCCCTCTCTTGAATTTGACCTAAATCCATGATCAGCACCACGTGATCTGCTGCTTATGGCCCGGGCAATCGTCGGCAGTGAACACTCTTACATCAGTCACAACCCGGCTGATACCTCGTGTCCTTCGCATAACTCTGCAGAGCCTGCAGCAGTGTCACGTTCTAGGCTTCTAGCACGGCGCTCCTGCGTTGCTTCCGACCAGCTTCCAGGCTTTGTTGGCAGTTGAGGCCTATTGCAACAAGCCACGTGGACTTCGATCTCTTGAAGAGGCAGGCGCTTTTCTCTGCTCTTCAGAAGCCCCATTAGCTGTCGATTCTAGACGTCTCTCGTCAACTTGCGAAGGAGGGAAGGGAAGGGATTCTGCAACGTCGAAAGACATCGTTGTTAGGTTACATCAATTGCCGGGTTCATCAGATCTTCTTTCATCTGTTTCCGGGTACATCATTCATCTTTCACTACATTGAACAAAAATGAACTCCGACCAAAAAAATAAAAAAACAAAAAAAAAAGCAAAAATGAACATGTCAATTAAATTGATGGCAGGCATTTTATAGCAGATACGTCGTTCGAGATGTGACATGACATCTCAAAGCCCATAGGGAATTCGATATTGCTCATTGAAACATAATCGCTAACTCCAGATTAAACGAGAGATGCATCTACAATGCAATCATCTAAAACCTTTTTTCCTGCTCATGTCTGGGAAAGCCGTGCATTATGGCATATGAATGCACATAATCCTTGTACGGCCACTTCAAGAAATAATAGAGGAGCCTTCACAACTCTATGCCTTAAAAAAAAAACACGTTAGATGCTGAAAGAGCAGTCGGATCAATCAAATACAATTAATTTTGACAGCTCCACTAGATCTTTACTTGGTGGAGATAAACATAGAAAATTCACAACTCTAACAAATCAATAAAGTCTTTGTCATTGGCGTGGTGTAGCACAATATGTGCTGTGATATACCACAACATGCTCACACATTCTCTACATGTTGCTTGAATAATAGATGATAGCCTGTTATTGGTGAACGAAAGATCAGATGCACCAATTTAGTAAAGTAACCTTAGTCAAAAGAAGAAAATTGGAGGATGTTAAAATCTTGGAGACTAATTTGGTTATTTCAAATCTTTATTTGAAATAATATCTACTTTGAAAAAATCAGTTTACTCTAGGTCTTTACTTGAAATTCTCTCTAATTATAGTTATGTGTGGTTAGATTGTATTTCCAAGTATATCGAAGAAGTGGGAAAGTATAGATATGGTAGCATAACATTAGGAAAGTATAAGAGATGGTAACATAACATTGATGGTAGGTATATTTTCCCTTTCCTTCAATAAATATTTTCAAGATTTTATTGCTGAAAAAAGAAGAAAAAAATCAAGAATTCTCTTTACCCACTGCCCTCACCGACGCGGTTGCCTTCATCCGTCTCCAAGAACCCGCCAAAATGGGAAACCACCGAGTCCAGAGCCTCCCTCTACTCATCGTCCTCATCTCCGTCGCCACCCTCCTCTCCCCTCCCGCCGCCTCCGCCCAGCCGCCGCCGTTCTCGTGTGACCCATCAGGCCCCTCCACCACGTCATTCCCCTTCTGCA
The DNA here is from genome assembly GCA_014182725.1 of Eucalyptus brandiana. NCBI lineage: Eukaryota > Viridiplantae > Streptophyta > Magnoliopsida > Myrtales > Myrtaceae > Eucalyptus > Eucalyptus brandiana. The sequence goes on from CM024673.1 coordinate 29,316,530, forward strand.
ATGCCTCTCTCCCCATCAGCCAGCGTGCCCAGGACCTCGTCTCCAGGCTCACATTGGACGAGAAGATCTCGCAGCTGGTCAGCTCCGCCTCGGCCATCCCCCGGCTCGGCATCCCCGCCTACGAATGGTGGTCCGAGTCCCTCCACGGCGTCTCCGAATCCGGCCCCGGCATCCGCTTCAACGGCACCATCCGGTCCGCCACCAGCTTCCCCCAGGTCATCCTCACCGCCGCCTCCTTCGACGCCGACCTCTGGTACCGCATCGGCCAGGTAAGCTTGCGACCCCGAAAGACCAATCAGTGCACCAAAAAAGTGACTTGAACCGAGCCGAAACGGTGGCATTGCAGGCGATAGGGACCGAGGCGAGGGCGGTGTACAACTCGGGGCAGGCGAAGGGGATGGCGTTCTGGGCCCCGAACATCAACATATTCAGAGACCCGAGGTGGGGGAGAGGGCAGGAGACGCCCGGCGAGGACCCGCTGGTCACCGGCAAGTACGCCGTCTCGTACGTGCGAGGCGTCCAAGGCGATGCCTTCCAAGGCGGAGGGAAGCCCCGCGGGAGCCTTCAGGCATCCGCTTGCTGCAAGCACTTCACCGCCTACGATCTGGACAACTGGAAGGGCGTGAACCGGTTCGTCTTCGATGCTCGGGTCAGTGACAGGACTAAAATCACCGCTAGCGGTCGTTGCTTTGGCCTATCTGTTCCTCAAATCTTCTATATCCCCATAAGTTAAAATGCCTAATTAAAGCATATAATTAGAGCAGAAGCAGATCTTCTGTATGCATATTGTTTATTTAAAAAGAAAAATGACATAAACGGTTTCTGAACTTTGACCCAATACACAATGTGCTGAACTTTTATTTTATGTCCAATATGGTTTCTAAACTTTTATGTTATTCAATGTGCTTCGTGAACTTTTAGTAAATGTTCAACTTAGTCTTTAAACTATATGAAAATATTCAATGTTATTCTTCTATTGATTCAAGTTCAAGAATAATATTGAACATTTTCATATATTTTAGGGAAAATATTTAACATGTATAAAAGTGTAGGGATTATATTGAACAAAGTAAAAGTTCACTGACCATATTGTATATTGAACAAAAGTTCAAAGACAGATTACATCACATATTAGGCCAGAATTCAAGAATCATTTGTGCCATTTTCCTTTTTAAAAGGGCCAAAGGCATCAAAAGCCACATTTACTTTAAACTTCTTTTTTTCGAAATATCAAAAATCATAAACTTAAACTTATATTTATGGGATGCATTTATCATTCGTCAAAGTTTTCTCAATAAGAATTGCCTACTAGAAAGCAAATGGTATTGATATGTGCCCACGTGGCTTAGTTATTTTGATTGAAAAATCATTTAATGAAATTATGATGAAAAATAAACGCGTCACATAATTACAAGCTTAGGATTTTTTTACTTTACCAAAAAATTTCAAGTAAATGTGTCGCTTTTAACATAATTTGAGATTTTTTTTTTTTGGTGGCTTCTTTTGCCTTTTTAAAAGTGAAGTGCTGCACATCTGTCCTTTTATTCTAGTAGAAAAAAAATAGTCGCTGGTACAGGGGAAAAAAAAAGAAAAACAACATGTTAATTCGGTCTATACATGAGTGAATTTAATAAGATATACTGTGGGTCATGTTATCTGAATTTAATTTATGTAACTAGGGGGTCAAGATCTGAGAGACGTCTGATTTCCACTATTTACACTTCCACAGAAAAATATGCTGGAGGGTTTTCTTGTATTTTTCTTCAACAGCTGCGGATGTAGCTTAATAACGCGATATCTTTATGGTAGATGAACGCCGTAAGAAAGGAAAAGTGTATACACCATAATAGTTTTAACCAGCTGAACAATGTTGTACATAGATCATTCTCTTGTGATGTATATACAAGAAACATCGCTGAAAGTAAACCTCCATTTTGCCTAAGACCCGCGGAAGTTGCTTTTTAAGTTGCCATTTTGGCCTGATTAGAAGCGGCGGTGATATGATTTGGGTTGCTATTTGGATTGCGTGGTGTTAAACATAAGTAGGACATCTCTAGGATAATTGCTTATATTTAAAATAATTATGATATTTTTGTTGTCAATATTGCACGTATGCTATAAGTATCGAAGTAGTAATAAAAAAAGTGGGATGCTGGATTTCCATGATTAGATTTCATATTCAAATAACCCTCCTAATTGTAAGAAAGTAGGTTATTTTAGCTATGGGCCTGGCCTTTATTGCATGTACATTACATGTTTATCTTCATTTAATTGTGCATATCTTGATTATGATATTATCTTAAAATAGTTATCTTATAAGGCTTATAAATAAGTTAATGTACTTTTCATTAATATATATTGTGAAAAACATAGAAATTCATCCACTTTATTTTGTCATATTATTCTCAACTCGTGATAACTTGCAATGTTTGAATTGGGTCGAATCAGGTAACGGCACAAGACATGGCGGATACATTCCAACCTCCGTTTCAGAGGTGCATTCAGGATGGGAAGGCAAGTGGAATCATGTGTGCTTATAACCGGGTCAATGGCGTCCCCAACTGCGCAGACTACAACCTCCTCTCCAACATTGCCCGTGGACAATGGTCTTTCGACGGGTAAATAAGTGAAAGTGGATGGCTTTTGAAGAGAAGATGACGATGGTTTGTTGACTACTAGTAGCTGAGTTATGGCAGGTACATAACATCGGACTGCGATGGCGTCGCTATCATATACGAAAATCAAGGATATGCCAAGACACCGGAAGATGCCGTCGCCGATGTCCTCAAAGCCGGTATGTTAATGCATTCCTTAGCATTTATATGAACAAGCTGATGACTAGCCTAAAATTCACACGAGATGTGTCTATCAGTAAAATTTTGTGCCGCCCTATAGCCTAACGTTATGTCAAATGCATCACATTAGGTGATGGCATGTAAAGATAATCACCTAATATTTCTCCTATCAGGAGAAGGTGTATAGAAAACAAAAAAACAAACTCATGGAAATGATCTTTTTTACGCAGCATTTGTATGCCTTACAAAATTTCGGCTAGTAATAGCGATGGAAACAATACATTAGAAACGTGATCATATCGTGAATCAACTACTAAAAAAGGTTAATCCTTTAATCTTGGTCGATGATCATAAGAGTTGAGGATAGGAATGGGACCGCCACAAGCCGATGAGAGTTGGCTTGGGCTACCTTATTCTTCAGATTGGTCCATCATCTCTTATCCTCAAGAGCCAACTGCCTTTGGCCCTTTATGCACGTTCTGGGAATCTGTCCCAAGTAGTCCCATGTATTCTTTTGTTTTCAAAGAATATCTCTCTTTGATTCCCCGCCAGTCAAGTCTTAGCATGGGGTTTTCTTTCTTGAAACTACGCGCATGCACACGATGTTCGGCTTTGGACCTTTCCGGTTTTCGTTTTTACGCATGAATTGATGACACTGGAGAATGAAGGTTCAATCACTCAGAAATGAACAGTCGTTGATTGCCTTAGAAATGGTAGTATACTAGACCAGTAATCACCAAATCACCAATCACCTCACATTTTCTCATTTAGTAGAAATACGAAAAAAAATAAAAGGGTGTAAATAAGTCATCTCAAACCAATGGATGCATTGTAAAATCCCTCTGACATCACCACTCCCTCTATGATATCACCGAGTATGCTTTCAATTTCGAACGAGAGAATAGTGTCATCTTCCAACTTTGTGAAGTTAACATCATCGAACGGTGCCGAAAACTGCAGGCATGGATGTCAACTGTGGAGACCACCTGAAGAGACATACCAAATCCACTGTCGAGCAAAAGAAAGTGTCAGTATCTGAGATAAATAGAGCGCTTCATAACCTCTTCTCGGTAAGAATGAGGCTAGGACTTTTTGATGGCGACCCCAAGAAACAGCCTTTCGGGAACATAGGTCCGGATCAGGTCTGCTCCCAAAAGCATCAAGATTTGGCTCTTGAGGCTGCTCGAAGCGGCATTGTGCTTCTGAAGAACATAGAAAAGCGTCTGCCTCTTCAGAGAACGGAGTCCATGTCGCTTGCTGTAATAGGCCCCAATGCTAACAATGCATGGAAGCTGCTCGGGAACTACGCAGGACCACCATGCAAGTCCGTGACGCTGCTGCAGGCTCTGCAGAATTATGTGAAGGACACGAGGTACCAGCCGGGTTGTGACGATGTAGAGTGTTCGTCGCCCCAGATTGCCCAGGCCGTGGAGGTAGCGAAAGCAGCGGATCACGTGGTGCTGATCATGGGTTTAGATCAAACTCAAGAGAGGGAGAACTTCGATCGTGTGGATTTGGTCCTTCCCGGTAGGCAACAAGAGTTCATCACAACCGTCGCCCAAGCTACAAAGAAGCCGGTCATTTTGGTGATTCTTTGTGGAGGTCCTGTTGACATTAGATTCGCCAGAGATGATCAGAACATTGGAAGCATCTTGTGGGCCGGTTATCCTGGTGAGGCTGGCGGGATGGCGTTGTCAGAAATCATCTTTGGTGAATATAATCCTGGTAAGATCCTATGATCCCCTTCATTTCATGGTTCTTGTAGCTGAGTTTCGGAAAAAATCAGGTCGTGATTAAATTCTTTTACTTCTGAAACAGGAGGGAGACTGCCAGTGACTTGGTACCCGCAAGAATTCACCACAGTCCCAATGACTGACATGAGGATGAGGCCTGAACCATCCACCGGCTATCCCGGGCGTACATACCGGTTCTACCAAGGCCAATCGGTTTTCGAGTATGGATATGGGCTTAGCTACACGGAACATTCTTACAAGTTCATATCTGTTACCAAGGAACTTTTCTACCTAAACCAATCCCCTAAATCTCAACTTGATGAAGCCTCGGATGACTCCCCTCGATACAGACCGGTTTCAGATTTGGGAGCAGCGTTTTGCAAGAAGAGCAATTTTGTAGTCACGGTCGAAGTCAAGAACCATGGGGACATGGTAGGCAAGCACCGGGTGTTGCTCTTTGTGAGGCATGCGAAGCCAAGCAGCAGGAGTCCAGTGAAGCAGCTGGTGGCCTTCCAGAGTGTGGAACTGAAGGGGCGCGAAACTGTGGCGGTCCGATTGGCATTGAACCCTTGCGACCACCTGAGCCGAGCTGATGAAAATGGCGTGATGATATTAGAAGAAGGGCGGCGCTTCTTGGGGGTGGGAGATCAAGAGTACCCGATCAACGTGATGGCCTGATATGCGAATTTAGCCAGTCGTTCATCTTGCAATTCTGAGGATTAAATTGCTTGCTACATACTTAGATTAGCGTTTCAACTGGCAAGTGTAACTAGAAAAATATAAAATGGCAACTTCTCCCCACTTGCACGAGAAAAGGATCAATAAGGAATGATCATAATGAATTTTCAAGTAGTTTTCCATTAATTCCACTAGTAGGACATTCAGATCATGCCAAAACTTGGCACTGATGATACTTAAGTGTCAAAAGTTAAGAAATGTTTACTTAAGCGTAAAAATTAGAGCAAAATATATCAGTAAAGTACCAGCGATGAAAAAATCTGGCTAAAATGTTGACTTAGCTTTTTTCCGGTGAGACGAATACAAAATGATGCCGCTTTGCATACTGACATGGTTAAAAAAGTGAAAACGACGTCATTTTGCCTCGGGTTTGAATTTTAATACAAATATTAATTAAATTGAATTAAATTTTTTTTTTGGAAAAGAAAAAAAAGCAAAGGTGAGGGCTATGCAAGCCCTTATTGCTACCTTCGCATTGTCACCGAGGGGGAGGAGGGTCGGTTGGGGGCGGCCCTTGGCCTAGCTACGTGAGGGCTGGCAACCCTTATCAAATTTGGGGGAGGGTCACAACTGTCACCCATATCTAGGTGAGGGCTAAGCCCTTGTTGCCAGGTCGGCTAGAATTGTTGGCCCTTGGTCAAGGCTTGGCAACCCTGGCTAATCCTCCCCTTACTGTTGTCGGCTCTTTCTAATAATGGTGCAGAGAGGGGCAAGGGCTTGCATAGCCCTCGCCTCTGCAATTTTTTTTTTTTAAACTTTAGTTTTAATTTTAATTTAATTAATATTTATATTAAAATTCAAATCCAAGATAAAATAACATTGTTTTGACTTTTCTTTGCCGATGCATCTCTCTTGTGAACCACGTAGGTGAGTTGTATTAGTAAAAAATTGTTACATAGAATTTCTAGCTGAGTTGTTGGACTTGGCACTTAATTGTCCCCATTTTCAAAAGAATAAACTAAAAAAATTCTCTGATCGTCCATTTGGGAGAAATTGATCGAGAAATGAATTGTGGGGACCAAAATTGAAACTTTCTCCAAATTGGAGTATCGCTATGGAAAAGGGGAATGACGGGTTGAGGGGACAATTTCTACTTAAACCTGTTAACACATCTCAGCGGGTTCAGGTCCACCCGGACCTAATGCTCAAAACGACTTGGCCAAAAATACATGATCGAAGGATACTTGAAATTTAGAGGCGATAAAGAGCCACAATCAGAATGAGAAATTGTAAATCACTTGAAAAGAAATGTTACAGGAGAGTACAGCCATTACCATAGTCCAGAATGTTGTCAAAAACTTCACTGGAAGTGTCATCAACATCAACAAAACCGACATAAAGATATAGATGAATGCATACGTTTGCCTACCAAGAAAACAATGACTGATACCGACAGATTTGCCTTGTCTAAATGTGGCAATGACAAATCCGGGATCGTCCCTGGCATGCCACGACGTGGGTGGAACAGTTGATTCACGAGTTCCATCCGGGTGTAGGTAATCACAAAAATCAATACTGTGCCCACCAAAAACAATCCTGCAGCGACATGGAGGCATATAGTTGAGCTACAAATACAGATTAATACAGCCACAATAATTACATAATAACATTAAAGATCTTACTAAAAGAAAATGGGGCTAATTTTATGAAAGCAAGATAATCCTGCTTTAGACTAATCAGATCGGCATCACAGATGTCACCCAACCTAGGATTTTAATATCCCTCCCAGCATTTCCCTCGCTTCTGTACTTCTGTTATTCCATAACAACCATATTCCAAGAAATATATTCTCCTACTAATGCATTTGGAGGGATAGCATGAAATAACTCCGAACATAGATGAAGTCCTGATCATCCGTCCAAGAAAAAGGAAATGACAGATCCTGTAGGATTCCCAATAAATTCTTCATTTCTTTCGGAAGCAGATGATTCTTCATCTCTTTCTCATGTTTTGTGAATAACCTAAAATATCTAGAAACACATTTAGAAAATTGGTCTGATTTTAACTCTGTTCATTCCATTTTAAGAAAAGAAGGATCCCAAACAATCATCTTTTCTTTAGTTGTGGAAGTTTTCATTGATTGATTGATCAATGTTCGATATTCCGAATCCTTTTTACTACTAGAATCGAAATGATCTTTAGATTGATTAGAAAATCCTTTCAATTGGATAGAATCAGTTACTTGAATGTCATATTGAATATTTGATGATACATGCCTTTTTTTTCCACTCACGATTAGATCTAAATTAGCCATTGAATGGACATGTAGCATTGTTGATTCTTGCTTTTCAAAGTAATATGATCATATCTAAATAGCCATGTGGACTTAGTAACGGCTGAAACTATTATGTACATAGATTGTTGCTTTTCTAGTACCGATTGAAAACTTATATGCTACATTAGAAATTGCATGACTCCAATAGCGATGTTGTAAAATTTATGAATTTTTTACAAGATTTATGTACTTAATTCTATTTGGCTCACGTTATTTTCATCCTCTTATTGGCTTGTGACATATCCTATCGATAAAATGTCTCTTGCAAGTCATACTCTTGATTTAAGATTATTTCTCTTTTCTTTTCTTTTTTTTTCAATTTTACTAAAAGAAAAAGTTACTCAAATCCTTTCCAAACAATTTTGTTTCTTCATCCTAACCACTTCTTATACATTCATCTTTTTTACACCCACTCCTTTCACACTCATTACATTTCAACGTTTCCTTTATGTTTGTTTTCTTCTAAACTTATTCTCCATTATTACAATCTAAGCAAGCACTAAGCATATATCAAATTAAAGAAATGCTAGTTTTATCTACCAATTATTCACTTTAATTCCTTGGATTATCATAATGACTATGAATTTTTAGACTTGAATTTTTTGTACAAATTTACGAGAATTTACTCAAAGATTGAATATCATGATTGGTATACGCATTATACACAATTTGCTCAAAGAGTATCCTCTTTTTTGTGCTTAAGTTATTTTTTAATAATAGTTTCCCCATACAAAAACAATGAATTAAACAACTCATTATAAAAATAAGTACTTTTTTTTGTCAGAAACATAATAATTAGTTAGCTATTTACCAAATAAACAATTTTCAAGAAAAGAAGTACACCAATTTTTGTTCCAAATGGCGAAAGAAAAAGAATAAATAAAAAAGAAGAGGCAAACATTAGTCTTAAATTAAGAGTGGGTCTCACATTTAATCTTTATCTGAGAGGAACATGGTTATATCAAAGGTGAAATCTACAAAAGGTAATATGGTCATTTCAAAGTAAATGAATGTTTGGAACTATAAGGCTAGGTGAAAATGGCTGGTAACATTAAATGGTAATACCCGAGGCATATTTTCCCTTTTCTTTCAAGAATATTTGGGGCCAATTCCATAAAAAAGCACGAACTTTAGGTGTTATCCCAAATCTGGCCCAAACTCTATTTGAGACAAAATAAAGTAAGTCTATTACAAATAAGCCCCACATCTCTGTTTAATTACAATATGCACACGCTTTTAATATCTCGTTTTAAGGCAATGTAATCTTCTACTTCCAACCCAGCTTCTGACATTGCAAACAGCTTACCAATTGTTAATTGATCTAATGGCCCTAGCTATGTGTCTTGTCCCTTGGAACTGAAGCTGTTGAATTATTTTTCCCATGAGAATCATCTATAAAGTTCATCTTATTGGAGGGCAGACTTAAATTTAACACTTCCTCCAACACACTCGAATGCAGCATCATTTTGTTGTGTTGGATATTATTGCCGACGTGGAAATATCACGTCGGATGACTGTGGAATGAGAGTTAATGAATGGCCAGATTTGGGACACAAGTGAAAGTTTGTGTTTTTTTTTTTAGACAAAATAAAGTTCGAACCAGATTTGGGACAACACCTAAATTTTGTGCTGTTTTTTTTTAGACAAAATAGAATTCGGGTTAGATTTGAGACAGTACTTAAAGTTCGTGTTTTTTTTATGGAATCGAGCTCAACTTATTGGAAGGTAGACTTAAATTTAACACTTCCTCCAAACACTCGAATGCAATATCATTTTGTTGTGTTGGATATTATTGTTGATGTGGAAATGCCACTTTGGATGACTGTGGAATGAGGGTTAATGGAGGGCCAGATTTAGGACACAAGTGAAAGTTTGTGCTTTTTCTAAATAAAATAAAGTTCGGGTCAGATTTGGGACAACACCTAAAGTTCGTGCTTTTTTTTAAATAAAATAAAGTTCGGATTAGATTTGGGATAATAACAAAAGTTTATGCTTTTTTATGGAATTGGTCCGATTATTTGCCGAAAAAGGAGAGAAAAGAAAAGGTCAAGAGAATGAGCTATCTTTACCCGCTGCTCTCACTGACACTGTTCCCTGCAAAAGCCTGTCACTCACTCTCACGCTCTCATCATCTCCAAGAACCCATCAAGATTTTTTTTTTGGAAGAAACCATCAAGATGAGAAACCACCGAGTACAGATCCTCCCTCTACTCATCGTCTTCATCTCCGTCGCTATCCTCCTCTCCCCTTCCGCCGCCTCCGCCCAGCAGCCGCCGTTCGCGTGCGGTCCATCAAGCCTCTCCACCGCGTCCTTCCCCTTCTGCAATGCTTCGCTCCCCATCAGCCAGCGCGCCCAGGACCTCGTCTCCAGGCTCACATTGGACGAGAAGATCTCGCAGCTGGTGAACTCCGCCCCGGCCATCCCCCGCCTCGGCGTCCCCGCCTACGAGTGGTGGTCCGAGGCCCTCCACGGCATCAGAGACCGCCACGGCATCCGCTTCAACGGCACCATCCGGTCCGCCACCAGTTTCCCCCAGGTCATCCTCACCGCCGCCTCCTTCGACGGCGACCTCTGGTACCGCATCGGCCAGGTAAACCAATCCCATTTCAACAAATGGTGCACCCAAAGAAGAGGGAAAGAGAAAGAAAAAACCGTGATCCGATCCGACCCGAACCGAATCGTTGGCATTGCAGGCGATAGGGACTGAGACGAGGGGAATGTACAACGCCGGGCAGGCGACGGGGATGACGTTCTGGGCGCCCAACATCAACATATTCAGAGACCCGAGGTGGGGGAGAGGGCAGGAGACGCCCGGCGAGGACCCGCTGGTCGCCGGAAAGTACGCCGTCTCGTTCGTGCGGGGCTTCCAAGGCGACGCCTTCCAGAACGGAGATGAGCCACGTGGGAGGAGCCTCCAGGCGTCGGCTTGCTGCAAGCACTTCACCGCCTACGATCTGGACAACTGGAAGGGCGTGGACCGTTACATCTTCGATGCTCGGGTCAGTGACAATCTGAAATGCACGTTACCACTCAGTACTTTCCCACGCCTGTTTCTCTGCTCTTTATCGTTTCCTTAGAGACAGTAGTGATGAGCGGTTTTGAATGCTGAAAGTCAAGATCCTCCTTTATTTTATTTTTTTTGAAATTTGGAACCCACTTTATCACAAATTATAAGATCTAATAATTTTCTTATTTTATTTTTAATAAAAATAAGAATTTTTCATTTGTCGATAAAAATAATCCATAAAACATGGATACGAAAAATAAAATAAAGAATAAAAAGTTAAAAATATGTCACACAACACCTAAATTATAAAACTTCTATTTTCAAGCATCCATGAAAAATTGCTCTAAATTTTAACGACCTCAAATAAAATAAATAACATACATAATCACTAAATAATAATTTTAAATTATAATTATTACTAATTTATATAAAATAAGCATTAGAAAGCTCATCACATATATTTGTCACACTTCAACTCATAAACCTTCATTGCTAGACGATTACAATTCTATGATCAGAGTCATCGTTTCAAGTCCCTCCATCATCTTGACATGTCAATTTCTTACATACACAAAAATAACATAATATATTAGAAGGGGCTCATATAAATAAAGCAAATGAGGGATTAAAATCTAGATTATTGTCATATATGTTAACATGCGACAACATAAGTTTCACCAATCACCATATCTATGATCCTCCGGAGCACAAGGTCCCCGGAATCTGATCTGTTTTAATGGGCACAATAGTTCTACCTTGAAGATATTGAATGTGATGTGGAATTTTGTAATAGTATGATACTTGCGATTGCATATTTTCACTAAATAACGTATTGTTGGGTAACTTATCTTATTCTATCACTAACATAGAATGACATGAATTACAAAAGACATCATTGTTATATGTTTGTTTTTAGGAAATGAAACTAAAATAGATTTAATGGTCTTGGAAAATTAGTATGATATCCAACTTTGTTGTTGCTCTATGTAAAATAGATCTAATGGTCTCGGTTCTAAGTTGGTTCTCAGTTTGGTTTTTCCTTTGGTTCCCTTCAAAATCGGGAATCAAACCAGTGGTTCCTAAAAAAATGAAATCAAGAACCAAATCAGGGTGCATTGGAACCTCAAATTAGACTAGTTATCACCAATTCGATTCTCCGGTTCTACTTTAAAACCATGCTTACCTTTAGGTAGAATTTCCAAGTGTCTTATCTTGCGGTGTTAATTGATATTTAGGATATTTTGGAAGTTTGTATCTGCTTTTGGATTGGTTCCCCCCTCCCAAAAAAAGAAAAAAGAAAATTCCTATTAGAGCACGTGATTAGAGAAGAAGCAAATCCTGCATGTCCATTGATTGGGGATTAATTGACCGGTGGTAAAAAGTGCTGCACATCTGCCCTTTTATTCTAGGAAAAGCCAACCACCAAATTCGCCGCCGTCAGACGAGCAATATGCCGAAAATGAAATCTCATCGTCAACGGAAACTTGGAATCATCACTAGCGCCACCATGCATCACCCTGTCTTTTTTGGTGAAAAGCATTACCCTGTCTTTGATCACTTGATTTCAAACTTAAAACTGACTTAATCACCTTTAATTGAGATATTATCATTAGAATAATTATCTAATAAAGCCTCTAGGTATTCTTCATTGATATATATATATATATTGTGAAATATATAGAAATTCCTCAAATGTATTTTCTGCATTATCCTCAACTCTCGGTCTTAATTAACTTGCAATATTTGTGTGGGGGTCAATTCAGGTGACGGCACAAGACATGGCAGATACCTTTCAGCCGCCGTTTCAAAGGTGCATCCAGGACGGGAAGGCCAGTGGGCTCATGTGCGCTTACAACCAAGTCAACGGCACCCCCAGCTGTGCAGATTACAATCTCCTCTCCAACACCGTCCGTCAACAATGGTCTTTCGACGGGTAAGAAGTGAAAGTGGCACGTCCTGTTTTCTACTCCATGGCTTTTGTAGAGAAGATGAGGGATGGCTTTGCTGACTAATTGGAGCTGAGATATGGCAGGTACATAGTATCGGATTGCGATGCCGTCTCCATCATATACGACGAGCAAAGATATGCCAAGACACCAGAGGATGCTGTTGCCGATGTCCTCAAAGCTGGTACGTTTTAATGCATTCCTTAGCATTTTCATGAAAAATCTCATGATTAGCCTCAAATTTGCATGAGTCGGATCCATCAGTAAAATCTTGCACGGGCCTATAGCCTAACGTTGTGTCAAATGCATCGAGTTAAGTGATGCCGTGGCCTAATATTTCTCCTATCTGGAGAAAGTCTCTAAAGAAACACACTTATGAGATATCGCCTACCATAAAGTAACCTAAAGAGAGATATCAACTTTGTTAGGAAGATTACTTTTGTTATAGCCCTTTCAAATCAAAGGTTCTAAAGTGATCTTTTTTATGCGGCACCTGTATGCCTTACAAGATTTCAGGTAGCAATAGCGATGGAAACATTACATTAGAAACAAGATTAAATTGTTAATCAACTATAAAATAATGGTTAATCCTTTAATGTTGGTCGATGAAACGAAAATAAGAGTGGAGAATATGAATGGGACCACCACAGGCTGATGAGAGTCGGCTTCCGCTACCTAATATTTCAGATTGGTCCCTCACCTCTTGTCCTCAAGACTCAAATGCCTTGGCCCTTTGTGTTGCCTTTTCTTCACCCATGTCCTGGGGAATCTGTCCCGAGTAGTCGCATGTAATTCTTTTTGATTCTTTTTTTTTTTTTCTCGGTATCTTTTTCGCATATTTTCTTTATGTTTTTGGCCAATGAGATCTTTTTACTATCGGAGATTTGATTTTCGACAAACAGTCCAACACTATAATCTCTCAAGAGAATTACAAAAAAAAGTCATAAATTTATTGTAATTGTGTCAATTCAATTCCAAACTTATTGCAATTGTGTCGATTCAATCCAAAACTTTTTTTTTAGCTAATTTAGTCATAAACCTTTTACAATTGTGTCAATTTAATCCATCCAGCCAAAATTGACTGGTCGATGCTGACATAGATGCCGGTTGGGAATAGCTGGCCAGTGAACGCTGATGTGGTAATTTTTTAATTTTTTAATTTTTTTTCGAATTCTTTTCCTTCTTTTCCCCACCTTCTTCTTCCTTTAGTTGGTGAGGTTAGCCTTGCTGGCCACTGATGAGCCTCGTCTAGCGACGGCGGCCTCACCGGCCACTAGTGAGAACCGTTGCCAGATCTCGAGGGCGTCCTCGAAGAGGGTGTGGACTGCGGACGAGTCCGAAGGGGGCTACGGGGCCACGGCTTGGGTCGCCAACGACCAGAAGGGAGAGAGGTCGCCAAATCTGGTGACGGTCCTTGCTGGCGGCCCGCGAGGCCACCGTCGCCGGCCGCCAGCAATGACCACCACCAAATTTGGCGAGGTCGAGCCTCGTCATCTAGATCTAGCGATGATCCTCGCTAGCGATTGTCGAGGCTATCGTTGTTAGGCGAGGCTCACCTTCACCGGTGGTCGGCGGGGGCGAGCCTTGCTAGTGGCCGGTGAGGTCGTCTTGCTGGCCCTCGCCGACCGGCCGAGGAAGAAGAAGGTGGAAAAAAAAAAAATTAAAAAAATAAAAAAAATTGAAAAAAAAAATTATTAAAAATTGCCACATCGCATTCACCGGCCAGCTAATTTTGGGCGGATGGACTGAATTGGTACAATTGTAAAATGTTTAGGATTAAATTGGCCAAAAAAAAAATTTTATGACTGAATTGATATAATTGTAACAGGTTTAGGACTTTTTTGGTAATTCTCCCCAAATCTCTCTTTCACTAGTTGAGCCTCGGCCTGGCGTTTTCTTGGAGCTTCATGCATGCATTCAATGCATGGCTCTGGACCTTTTCAGTTTATGTTTTTACGCGTGAACTGATGACACTGAAGCATTAAGGTTCATATCACTCAAGACAGAAATGAAAAGAGGGGCTAAAATCCTGAAGAAGAAACATAAAAAAGGAGGAGACTGATCACGTTATGGGCTAGGCCCTAGCAAATTCAATTATTATATGCGCCCCACAAGCAAGATGGCCTTTTTCCAGGTAAAGCAAATTCGGCCGATGAACCCCTAAATAATAGTAATAATAATAATATTATTATTATTATTAAATTCCCTTAAAATTGTCTTTCGAAGTTGCAATTTTTATTCTTTAAATATGTGTCTTCGTCGCTTTTAGAAGGAAAAAATAATGATTAAGAAACTGGTCACAATATGTGATAGAATTTCTATAAATCCTATCGTTTCAACCACGTTGACCTTCACTCATGACCAAAACATTTAGCCAAGATCACTACTTTGCAAATTCACAATTTGCAAACAAAAGCACTGGAACAGTTGTTCATTGCCTTACGGCAAGATACTACACCAGTGATCACCGGATGATCAGTCACAATTTCTCAATTAGCGGTAATACGAAGAAGATCACCAAGAATGTTTTCTGTTTTGGACAAAAGAATCGTGACACATGTGAAATTTGTGAAGTTAATATAATTGAATGGTACTGAAACTTGCAGGCATGGATGTCAACTGTGGAGATTACCTACAGAAACATACTAAATCCGCTGTCAAGCAAAAGAAAGTGTCGGTGTCCAAGATAGACAAAGCGCTTAACAACCTCTTCTCAGTGAGAATGAGGCTAGGACATTTCAATGGCGACCCCAAGAAACAACCTTTCGGCAACATAGGCCCGGATCAGGTCTGCTCCCAAAAGCATCAAGATTTGGCTCTTGAGGCTGCTCGAAGCGGCATTGTGCTTCTGAAGAATAAAGAACATCGTCTGCCTCTTCAGAGATCAGAGTCCATGTCACTCGGTGTAATAGGCCCCAATGCCAACAATGCCTCGATGCTACTTGGGAACTACGCGGGACCGCCATGCAAGTCCGTAACACTGCTGCAGGCTCTGCAAAGTTATGTGAATGACACAAGGTATCAGGCGGGTTGCGACAATGTAACATGTTCGGTGCTGCAGATCGCCCAGGCCGTGGAAGTAGCAAAAGTAGTAGATCACGTGGTGCTAATCATGGGGTTAGATCAAACTCAAGAGAGGGAGAAGTTCGATCGTGTGGATTTGGTCCTTCCCGGCAGGCAACAGGAGCTCATCACGACCGTTGCCCAAGCTGCAAAGAAGCCGGTCATTTTGGTGATTCTTTGTGGGGGTCCCGTTGACATTAGATTTGCCATTGAAGATCAGAACATCGGAAGCATCTTGTGGGCCGGTTATCCTGGTGAGGCCGGCGGGATGGCGTTGTCAGAAATCATCCTTGGTGAATATAATCCTGGTAAGATCCTATGATCCCTCTTCACTTCTTTGTTCTTGCGCCTGAGTTTCTGAAAAAATCAGGTCATCTTTGAATTCTGAAACAGGAGGGAGACTGCCAGTGACTTGGTACCCACAAGAATTCACCGGAGTGCCAATGACCGACATGAGGATGAGGCCTGAACCATCCACTGGCTATCCCGGGCGTACATACCGGTTCTACCAAGGCCCATCGGTTTTCGAGTATGGATACGGGCTTAGCTACACGGAGTATTCTTACAAGTTCATATCTGTTACCAAGGAACTTTTCTACCTAAACCAATCCCCTAAATCTCAATCTGATGAAGCCTCGGATGCCTCCCCTCGGTACAGACCAGTTTCAGATCTGGGAGCAGAGTTTTGCAGGAAGGGCGATATTGCAGTCACACTCGAGGTCAGGAACCGTGGCGACATGGAAGGCAAGCACCCAGTGTTGCTCTTTGTGAGGCCTGCAAAGCCGAGCAGAGGGAATCCGAGCAAGCAGCTGGTGGCCTTCCAGAACGTGGAACTGAAGGGGGGAGAAACCGTGGAGATCCAATTGGCATTTAACCCTTGCGACAACCTGAGTCAAGCCGATGAAAATGGCACGATGATAATAGAAGGAGGACAGCGCTTCTTGGAGGTGGGAGATCAAGAGTACCCGATCGCTGTGATGGCCTGATGTGGGAATTTTTTGGCCAGTCGTTCTTCTTGCAATTTTAAGGATTTTTGTGCTTGCTAGACTTCAATTAGCATATTTCGCGAGAATAGCAAGAAAGGATTCCAACGGCAACTTCCACCCCATTTGAACGAGAAAAGTATCAATATGGAATAAGCATGATAATGTCCAAGTAAAAGGAAATGTTACAGAAGAGCTACAGCCATTACCATAGTCTGGAATGTTTTCAAAAACTTCACCATAAGTGTCATTAACATCGATAGAACCAATATGAAGATATAGATGAGTGCATACGATTGCCTACCAAGATAACAATGACTGATACCTACAGATTTGCCTTGTCTAAATGTGGCAATGACAAATCCGGGATCATCCCTCGCATGCCATGACATAGGTGGAACAGTTACTTCACGAGTTCCATCCGGGTGTAGGTAATCACAAAAATCAACACTGTGCCCACTAAAAACAATCCTGCAGGAACATGGAGGCATATAGTTGAGCCACAAATACAGATGAATGCATCCACAATAATTACATGATAACATTAATAGATCTTACTAGAAGAAAATGGGGCTAATTTATGAAAACAAGATAATCCTGCTTTAGATTAATCAGATCGGCATTACAGATGCCGCCCAGCCAAGGATTTTAAAATGCCTCCCAGCATTTACCTCTGTTATTTCATAACGACCATATTCCAAGAAATATATTCTCCGACTGTAACCATGTTCATCATCAAGTAATTAACCATAACAAACCATCATCCCTTTCTAAATGTCGAGTTTTGTGTAACCAAAGTCTACTCCTTGATATAGGGTGGATCTTGCTAAATGTCACTATACCTTTGGGTCACCTTAAACTTTTTCAATTGCATCATTAAACTTCGAATTGGTGTTACCCGATGTCGTATTGTCCTGAACTTGGAAACTACTTTATAGTTAAGCACTTTTTAACAATTTCTTTACCGAAAGCTAACATGTCTTTCTCTGACAGTTTTGCAATTGTGTAACATCGACATGGAGTCCATATGGCACCAATAATAGCATTAACAAAATTGGAAAACAGAAAAAGAAAAAAGAAAAAATGAGTGAGGGTTCCAGAGGGCCACAACTTTCTGCTAAAAGTTCTCACAACCTTTGCCTTTGAGTTCATTTTCAATTCCTTCATATAAAGCTCGTGTGAAATCAATTGGAAGTCAGGGTAGAAACGACTGAAACTCCATAAAAGGCTAGAGCCTTGATGAACTAACAATACTGCAAAGATTATGGCAAATGAGAAAAGAACAAACATTTCCTCTACCTTGGTCTAAGAGCTTGGAAGATGTATTCTGTTGCATTTGGAGGGATAGTGTGTGATAACTCATAGGGCCCAGTCCCGGCAAGCCTCCTGACCAAAAGGAATGTCCAACAAGGGACTAAGAAATGGAACTTCCAGTAATTCAAACAAGATAACAAAAGTAGTAAAAATAATAGTCAATCAGAATCATAAGAATCTTCTCTATGTAGTGAGCATAAACCAAGCTAGTAGCATCCAAACCGGGGAACCCTTCAACACAATTATTTTCAGCTTGTTGTGCATTGCATTAGCTTATTATTCCTTTTACACTTCAAGGGGTGCTTCTCTTTTAAACTGTAGCACATTTAAGCAAAGACAAATCCTGTTAATACCTGTTATTTTAACTGATCCTACTAATCATCCTAAATTTCATTTGCAGCTTATCCTAAACTACTGTACAGCACCGTAGGTTAATCTCCGGGAAGTTACTGCACCACATCTCAAAATACTGGCCCAGACCTGCTTTTCTATGTTTGCTTTCATGTCTTAGCAGTGTGGCAATTTTTATGTCTTAAAAAGATTTGGGGTGTTTAACGTACAGAGAAGTTCCACATTTAACGTTATGGCAACAGGTACATAGCTATCTGCTGCCTGACTCTCAAAAACTAAAGTTAATAATTTCAGTCTTCTTCAGAGTGACAAAATATAATACTTCTTGATATTCTGTTCGAAAACTTGTCTGCAGCAGTACAGGATACATTTACAAGGGTTGCCTACATAGGTTCACTAGTTACATTGCACACGTGACTGAACATGTGCGAAGAAGAAGAGTCACCTTTATAGAAATGTTAAATGGAAACTAACAACTACAATGCAATAAACATTGACTTCTTACAGCTAAGAATTGAAAGTGGTTATGGCATAATCAAGTGTACCTCTGCTGCAGTTCATTGACATCCACCAATAAGTTGCTATAAGCTTTCTTGTGACAATGTTTCCTATCATTCCTACTCCTTCCTGTTGGGTGTAACGGCAAGTGAAGCAAGAGAACAGGACCAGAGCCAGATGCCATAGAATTCTCTCTCCATGCAAAGTTTGGAGACATTTTCTTATCTGAACCCAAGTCATTGGTCATTTCTGTCATCGGCCCTTCAATTTCTGTCCGGAAATCTAAGCTTTCCCTCTCTATCACTTCTTCCACGCCAAATCGTAGTGCATTGTTGCCACAAAGCAATGCAACACTATTAAGAGAGACAAAGGTTATATTCTCCATCTCAAAGGCACCACAACCAGCTGAATCTAATCCAGGGAGATGGCTGGATATCCAGTCAACCAAGTGAGAATCTAGTCCTGTGCATTCTCCAATATCCCTGTCACCCAAAGTGACATGGAAAGGGAGGGCAATAAGAGATCCTATCAATCTATGAAATTGACGAAGTACAGGGACCCATTTGCGTCTCGTCAGCTCCGAACCTCTGGCAGAAAAATCGCCCAAGACCACCAGCATATCAGGCTTGAGAGTTTGAAATGATTTCTGTTTACATATTACAAAGCGAAAGAAGGATATAGGGCAGGAAGCAGAAAAAAGTGTATAATAACAAGTTTATTAACAAATCAGTGGTCCACTACCCTATCACTGAGATTGACCATAAGCACTTGTATTGACTTTCTCCTTGAATACTTCATTATTCAAGTATCATAATTTAGAAGCTCAAAGATTTAGCAAGTCTCATATGAAATCTAATCATTTTCAAAGAGATTAACCTATTTACAGCAGAACGGAAATGGTGTTTCACTTTTGCATCCTGTCACCTATTTCGGGCCAACTATCCGCAAATGTGCCCTGTGATTCCACTAGTATGCAAAATCCGTGCACAAGAAAACATTAACGCAAGAATGCCTAATGCTCAATGAAGTCATGTTCAACCCAAGATGCAATCAAGAACAAACGTTGTGGAAATCACAAAGCACCCAACGTGCAGATGCCAAAGCCGCCGAAAAGGTTTTGTCTTAATCTGCTTCAACTAGAGCAACTCACATTTTCTGCCAACATAGCCCCAAAAAGCTAACATTTCCTGCACTTTCCTACTGAAAATTCCATTCCCACGTCGAGGGAAGACACCATCCACTAGCATTCACCACGATTCCCATTCACACTCTCAATCAAAGATTGGGACGTACCTTGAAGAACTTGGAGAGGTAGTAGTCTCTGAAGTAGGTGTCCACATAACCGGCGTCGGACCCCGTCAAGAGCAAGTCGGAGACGATCATCACCTTCACATCGTGGCGGCCCCCCGCCGCGTCGCGCTCGCCGTCGCGGTCGGCGCGGGGGACGGATCTGCAGGACGGGGTGGAGATCCACTCGTCGAAGAGGAAGAGGGAAGAGGCCAGCAGCAGGGGGAGGGCCGACCGCCACGAGATCGGCATGATTCCGAGGAGGCCGGAAATTTAGGGTTTCGAGGAATCGGCGGATCCGCCATTTTCGCCGCGGCGGCCTTCCATTCGCCCGATCGCGTTCGCCGGCGGAGCGTCTTGTTCAGCTGGAGATGGTCAATGTCAACAGAAAAATAGAAAAAGAGAGAGGAGATTTTCGATTTCTGGTCCTAAAACTTTTAATTCGTCCAATCAAAACCTTTTAAAATTTAAATTTTCAATCGAGACCCTCCGACTCCAAATTTAATTAATTAGACCTCCTTTAGCTCGATACGGGGAAAATCCTTATATAGATATATTGATCACATGAACAATTTAACTACTCCGACTAATGGGATTTGAAACTAGAGAGACTTGATTAAAAATATTATGCCAGTTCAAGGAGGTGATCGCTCATCACCAAATGGCCCTGTTAAGGAACTATTGCATTGGATTATCCTATCAAAGGCTTGGCCATTGGCCAAAAATATCAAGGTAGAAAATAGAAATATAATTTTCACGTGATAGAAGGATGTAAGGATTAAAATTGAACAAAGTTAATAATATGCATTGGAGTGAAAGAGAGTACGGACATAAAAAGCTTACACTAATCTATTTATAGTGGTTCGGTTTCTAATTACTCTACTCTCTAAATCCATTTTAGAATTTCATCAAATTCACTATTACAATTCAAGTATTATTAAAGACTTGTTGAATCGTGGAGCCCTGTTCTCCAATACAAACTCAAGCCATCTTGACTTCATGTCTTACAACGAGTGTACACACTCCTCATATAATATTAAATTATGTCCAAGTGTGGATTAGATTGGGTCATTACATGTAGACTTTTTAGTTGCTTCATGAGTGCGACCCAATCTCCTATAATCGCCTCTGTAAGTGCCCAAAATATTATTCAATTTAAGAGGGAAGGCCGGGCCCATAAGGCCAAATTAATATACTAATGTCGCATTGATGTTAAAAAAATTAAAATTTATCATAATTTGAGATATATATGATGTGGCCATACCAATTTAAGGTAAATATAGTATGTACATATATCAATTTAAAATTTTTTGTAACATATTATGAAAGGTTTTCTTGATGCCAACGCGACCTTCAAGCATGTTCTTCTGCCCATTCCGCTCCGCTTTTCCCTCCTCCGAAGATTGAAAAAAAATGTGCGTTCAGAGAAATATTAAGGCTGGCGGGCCGGTGGGTTAGGTGAGCAGGGGTGGGGCATGTTCCCAATGAGATCTGCCTTCGTGCTAATCTAACAAAAGGTCTTCAGACAGGGGTAGTTAAAAAAGCAATAGGGCTTATATAGCTTCTGCTTTCCAAGTGGGAAAGCAGCTCCTTGTTTCTTTCTTGTCCAAAAAGCTTAGGGCCAAAACAGGAGCAAGAACCATCAAATCCATTCGAAAAAACATCAACCTAAAACATAGAATTTCTTCCGACGGTTTCTTTCTTAATAATGTTTGCTCATATCATTATCAAAATAAATGAGCAAAGTAAAAATATTTTGCGCGGGCTTTGATACTGTGATAATTCAGTGAAAATAAAATAAAATGGGCAAGACTCTTTTTTTTTTTTTTGACGTTTCCATGTGGACAAGGAAAGATGCACGAGCCGATTTCGTAGCTCTCAATCCTCCCTCGCGGAGATCCGCGTAATATTCCGTCGTGCAAGCAATCAAAAAGCCCACTCCCTCCACGGCTCCTCTTCCTACCTCCTGCTTTCTTCCTCGACCTGTACTTGTCACGGAGTTTCCTCCTCTCTTGCTCGAGGTTTGACCATGGTTTCCCTCTGTTTCTCGGGCAGCTCCGTGCGGGTCTCCTGAAGCGTCGGTCTCTCCGGAACATTCGTGGCTCGCGTCTCTTGTTTCGTTCCAGGTTGGACTCTCACTTTCGGGGAAATCGCCATATCGTTTTCTCGTCATTTTACACCGTGGAGTACCCATTTTTTATTTTTATTTTTTCTTGGATTTTCGGTTGGATATATCTTGGGGAGATCTGAACAGGAATTTCTCGGTTTATTCGGTGTTATTATCGTCTAATAAGATCCCGAGGAAGTTGGGAGCTGAATTTCTTGATTTTTTTTTTTTCTCGAGTGTCGTGATTCGTGTTGCCGATCGTCCGACCGTTATTTTCGTTGTGGATGGTCCTGATCCATTCGGGTCCTGCGAATTGAATTTTCCTGTTAAAAGAGATAACTGGGTCTCTATCGCATTGAATTTTCCTGTGCTGTATTTATTGCCGATTGGCCCTTCATGTCGAAAGTAACTACGGTGGGACGAAGAACATTTGTATTTTTGTTTTTCTCTTTTTCCAGTGAAAGGAAAAAGATATGGGCTTGGTGTTCAAATGGACATGCCATCCGAATCCAACTGTCGTGGAACAAAGAATTTTCGGGGTTTGCTTTCGTGCAATTGGTTAAAAAAAAAAAAAAAAAAAACTTTCATTAAGAATCACTTAATGGCTGCAGTTCACGTTTCTAAGTCCAATGTTCTTGATTTGTAAAGACATTGCTTCGCTGAATTGTGGGTATTATATTACCGTCCTGTTGGATTTGGACCATGTAATTCCAGAGATGGCCTCCTCTTAACAAAGTGGCATTCTTTTTGGCCCCTGAAAAGCTGGTTATCAAGAGAGTTATCGTGACAAAAGTAGAAGTCAGCTGGTGCAACAGTAAGGTTGCTCGACTATAACCCGAGGTCATGAGTCTAAATCCTGGAAAAAACCTTTTGGCAATGTTAGGCTAAGTTTAAGTGTGATCCCCTCCATGAACCCTGATATAGGGGAGCTGCACTACAGTGTCCTACTTTGTGACTTTGTAACCTAATTAGCTGTGTGCAAGTCGTATCGTTGAAAAGCTTGAGTGACTTGATCAAGAACGTTAGAAGTAATGCGACTAAAGGAAATAAGGCTAGAGTTGCATGATTGCGACAGTAATTTACCCGTCAAGGTTGTTTTGTTTGCTGTTTTCATGATAGTAGACATATACATAACCTACAAGCCTGATGAGGTTAGTTTTGCTCTCAAGTTGCTATGTACATGGCACATCAGCCTTTTGAAGTACTACATTCCAAGAAGCGAGTTACTTTGGGTTGATTTATTTGTACATCTCTAGGGCAATTTGGGGACATTACAGATTGACAGTTGCCAATGTTTAACATAATATATGTGAGAATTGGTAAAAAGAGAAAATTGATGAAATAATCTAAATCAGTGAAATAATCTGAAGGTTTTGTTAGTTAACAGTCTCGTGCAAATGACCTGGTGAATATCTTTCCTAGGATTTTGGACAAACTGTAGTTTACATTCTCAAATTTCCATCTCCTCCCTATCCCCTAGACACTCGATCTAGCATGTTAACTTACTTGGATTGCACATTCTTTCTTGTTTTTTTGATAATTAATGCTAATTTGATGGCAGATTTTCTTGAAAGTTCCTTCAATTATGTATTTCTAGCTTGAGTTTTGAACAGGGATGTACTGCTTCAGTTTGTTGATTCTTAAAGTAGACATTATCACTTAATTCCATTTTAGCAGTACTAATAATGTGAAAATGCCAACAGCAGTAGTAGAGACGATTCCTTTGGCCCAGCTGAATCTGGTAGCGACTTCTTTGAAGCAATGAGCTCTGAGTCTAAGAAATCCTCTTCAAATGGGAATGAGAAACTTTTAACATCAGAAGAGCAGCAGGCAAAGGTATATGGAATATAGTGCCGGTATATGGAATATAGTGCCTGAGTTGGACTGTGCCTTACTACCGATGGGGATGCAAATATCCTGTCATGGGCGCAGACTTTTCTACTTATGATGCTTCCTGTTTTGTAGATTAATGAGTTGAGGAGATTGATTGGGACGGCAGCATTGCCAGAGAAGTTATCGATTTATTGTTCCGACGCGTCACTTGCTAGACACTTAAGGGCTCGGAATTGGAATGTGAAGAAAGCAACTAAGATGCTTAAAGATACCTTGAAGTGGAGATCAGAATATAAGCCTGAAGAAATTCGTTGGGTATGTTGTATTGCATTGAGTTTCCAATTTATCCTCCAAATTATGTATTTCAATGCCTCTTTTAGGTGGTAGTTTTTAATTGCTCTTTAGTTTTTCAAACTTCCTCTGGATTCAATTGAGACCAATTATTAAAGGACTAGCTTGAATAGCCAATCAGGCCTGTACTATTGCTTTTGTTTAAATGTAATTAGGAATAGAATATTATCTTGACCTAACTGCTTAATTTATGTATGTTCTTTTTATTTTGTTTCACTTAACTGAGTAATAACTGAATGTTCTCTGCCGAGCCAGTTGAGCAGAATTTGTTTTATCTATATATTTCTGAGCCTTTTTGACACAGTTCATTGTTTCAAGCAGGAAGACATTGCTCATGAGGCCGAGACTGGGAAAATCTACAGATCGAATTACGTAGATAAACATGGCAGGACAGTTCTGGTCATGAGGCCTAGTCGCCAGGTTCCATCATTCTTCTTCCTTTGAGGGTTGTAGTGACGTATGAATTGATTTTTCACTGAGAAATGGAAATCGTCCAGGAGATATTAGTCCGTGAACAAATCAATCTCTTTATGGAAGTAAATGGATTTTTGACAAGTTCTCATGCAATGTATCTTGGGAAATTCCCATTATGAGGAAAGATTATTTCATAATTCATATGTTGGAGTTGATCTTTTCAATGAAACTGCACACTGTTTGCAAAAGTTAATTTCCTTGCAGATGCTTGTGTGGCTTAAGGTAGAGTGAACTTGAATTGTGTGTGCAATCTAACGAGAGGGCAACCTCGTTTATTGGAACATGATGCCAATTGTTTGCTTTGACTTGGTTTTAAATGCAGAACTCGAAGTCAACAAAAGGACAAATTAAGTACTTGGTTTATTGCATGGAAAATGCTATTTTGAATCTGCCGTCCAACCAAGAGCAGATGGTCTGGCTGATAGATTTCCAGGGTTTCAATATGTCACATATATCAGTGAAGGTGACAAAGGAGACGGCCCATGTATTACAGGATCAATACCCGGAACGTCTTGGTGTTGCCATCCTATATAACCCTCCTAAATTCTTTGAACCATTCTTTTCGGTATGACTCTCTCTCTCTCTCCATCCTCTCCCTATTGTCTTCTTTTATGGTGCTTTCACCTCAACACTTTTACACTATATCATTAGTAATATCACATACAATACCCTTTTTGAAAAAGCAGAGAAAGTGGATTAGAACTGCCTGCATGAACAGCATTTTTCACACTCTTTTACTTTTTCATTTACATAAACTAAGCTAATGGGAAATTGCGGTTGCTGACTAGTTTGCCATGTAATATATTATGATGGATACGGTCATTCTTAACAAGTCGGTTGCTGCAACAATATATTGTGTTACCGCAGGTGGTGAAACCCTTCCTTGAGCCCAAAACTTACAATAAGGTAAAGTTTGTCTACTCGGATGACCTCAACTCGAAGAAAATAATGGAGGATCTGTTTGATATGGATCAGCTTGAATCTGCATTTGGTGGCAATGATGCTAATGGTTTTGACATTGGTAAGTATGCCGAGAGGATGAGAGAAGACGACAAGAGGATGCCGTTGGCTTGGACAAGAGCGAGCATTCCGTCGGCAACCCAAGCAGCAGCCATAACTGTTTCTGCTTCTTTAGATTCCATTACTTTATCAGAATCTGATCCCTCAGACAATGAGAAGGCAGAAGATATGATGGGTGGAGTAGAGTCAGAGATAGCGATGCCCATTGGTGCCGTGGCGTCAACAAATATAGGTGATAACTGCAGCGCGAGCGTGCACTCTTGAAAGAGAACATGTGCAAGCTTTGATGTCATTCTAACCTAGACATGTAAGTGCAGATTTTGCACTCTGACCATTTCGGGATTCTAGTTAGAGCTTGAACTGATCTCCTGTCAATTATTTAATTAATGAAGTTGCCTTGTGGCATCAAGTGACTTTCTAATATGGAGTTTCGGGTCATGTTCTCTGGTGCTTTTATTATCTTCTTATTCTAGCAGCAATTCATTTTATTGTAGTATGTCGTTGCAGATCCATTACAAGGGTTCAAGAATCTGGTTCCTGGAAAGAAAACTTCTCTTCCTTTCGGTGTAGATCATTTTTCTTTGTTGTGCAAAGCATCCAAAGTAGTTTCCATTTTTCAAATCTAAGCTGTTGTCGATATTGTTAAAGGCCAATGTTGCACTGTCACTGAAATAACTATGGGTACCTACAAAATTTTCCCGGGTATCAGTTGGTGAATTATTGATTGCCATTTGCCCTGGTCAACCCAGCATCTTATCGATGGCTCGAATCTAGTCTCATTGATGGTCTTCACGCTGTGGATATTTGTTCAAAACACGTGTGCATACGTATATTTCCATATATGGATAAATGAAGAACATCCTGTGGGTTAAAAGTGATTTAAATTTGCCACAAGCATCAAATCGCCAGTTTTTCTACGCCATATTACCGCGTGCAGGATTAATTAGGACAATCATGTCCTGTTAAAGCGCTCTGATTTTTGGTCATCAGCACATCACCTGCCTCCGGGTCTATTCCTATTTTATATCTGTATTCAGCTCCTTCGCTTGCTATCCTAAACTTTATCCATGACATCTACCTATATCCAAGGCAGCCGAATACAGTGGTCGGGCGTTTTTCTCTTTGAAATGGATCAGCTATCATTTGGTGGTAAGGTTGTTGCACTTTGACATGATGAACCTGCTCTTTGGACATTATTTTCTTCGGACCATATAAGATGTTTTCTGTGTAAGATCATTTCACAAGCCAAGCACATCCTCAGATGTGGCATTCGGGAAGAAAACTTGCCACGTCCATCCGTTATGTGTAAGAAGGTGAACAGAAGGCCAAATGGAACATCCAAAGTGCAGAGTCTCTTCTTTTCCCCTTTTTTCCTTAAGATATTGCACAAGTTACGTAAGTCACTCCACCAAAGAATTTAACTATTACAA
The DNA here is from genome assembly GCA_014182725.1 of Eucalyptus brandiana. Lineage (NCBI taxonomy): Eukaryota > Viridiplantae > Streptophyta > Magnoliopsida > Myrtales > Myrtaceae > Eucalyptus > Eucalyptus brandiana. Next base: position 29,343,736 of record CM024673.1, read on the forward strand.
TCCTGAAAACATTGCAAAATATTTTAAGCAAAGAAAAATGGGAATCATATTCTGAGTTAAAGATAGAGGTATGTGTAACTTTTCTACTCTTCGAACTTCAATAATACTGTGGCAAGCCAATACTGTCTTCGTTTACAATGCAACTCAGAGGCAGCCTCTGCATATAACCAGAACAGGGAGACACTAGTGCTCAGAGCCATGTACTAGCATATTAAGAAGCTAAAAGCAAGGAAAAAAAAAAATCTCAAGAGTAATACCTTCCAACTGCCTGGATGCTAATGTGACATCTCATCCAATTTCTGCCTGTACTGAGCCAATTTCTGTAGCAAAATTCACGACAATGAGTACTAGAGTTACTGCTCTACATCATTATAATAGGCTGGCAACAAAGCTCATCCACATTTCGACAAATTTTTGCAAGAACAGTTGGACATCAAAACATTAGAACAACGTATCATGGTAATAAGCGGGTCCAGAATTGCAGGGAGGAGGGTGAAATAGTATTTTAATCTTCTGCAACACTAACAATTTCCCCGGTATTCAAATTATCAGCAAGGGTTGGATTCTTATATTCAATGAAGACTGAAGATGAACAAGAACAAGGCTGGTGCATTTACCTGCCTGACCAGAAGAGAGACGAGGTTTAATGAGTTAAGTGAGTAGAAACGTGTACGCTCTAGAATAAAGCTATTAAATCAGAAAACCAAATTGCATGGACAACAGAAACTGCTCCAAAACTATTTCAACTCTTTTTTTAAATATATACATTCCTTCTGAATGATTATTGGGAAAGCAATTCTTAGCAGTAACCATTTTCATCTGTGGTATACGAAGTAAACTTGTGTGTGAAACAACTGAAGATTTTTTTTTTTTCCAAATGTTTACACCTAAGTTCAACACCAAATTCAGCAAAGACCAATAATCTCAAGATGTAGTCACCATTCAACTAAGAAACTCACTTTCAAAATATTGGTTTGTAAAGCAAATTTCCCCACAGCACATTCTCCAACCATAACATTTCTGTACTAAAGAACATCAAAGGGTCTGGGAGGCGAGTTCTCAAAGAAGATTTTACATAACCACCCGGCCTCTTTCACGATCTCTCAAATATTACTTTCCCCAACCCTGTCTTGTTTAAACTGCATGATTTCCATATTGTAAATGTTACAATTTTAAAAGGGGCTGACACAAGGAGGATGAAAACCACTTGTTCATCTGAAATTTTCTTCCAAAATCTAGAGATCAGACTATTATCTATTGCTTAAGCACAATGAAAGGCAAGAAACGGGGCAAAAGTCAAGCAATACCAAGATTAAATAGTTGCATTCAGTCTATAGCTCTGGAAAATAAGCACAATCAGAATTATAGAGTGAGACTCTCAGCAGCAGCATACCCCAGTATAAGCAAAGACACCAGCTTCAGTAGGTCCCACTGGACTACCTCTCCTTACAAATCTTCCCCCTTTGAAAATGTATAATAGCGGAACTCCAGTTGATAGCTCCAAACTCATAACCTGCTTAGAGAGAAAATTTTACTTCCGATGCAAATCAGTATGAATATGAAAGATTTGCAGGAGCAATTATATTCCCCAAAAATAAAATGGCCCTTCACCTCTTGAGTAGTTAATTTGTCCAGATACATGATGATGGATCTCAGTGAATTGCCATGGGCTGCAATCATCACATTTTTTCCAATGAAAAGTTGAGGTTCAATCTGCAAGACCCAGTATCAACAATAACAGGTTAATTAATGACATGGATAAGGCCTTGTAAGATTTAGAAGGTTGATTGTCAGACCAGTTAAATCCAGGAAAGTTATTAAACACCTCATCACAGAAATACGCGACAGCTCTTTGAGCACACATTTCCAAGCTCTCCCCATTAGGTGGGGGAATGTCATAACTTCGCCGCCACTCATGAACTTGTTCCTTCCCATATCTCTCTACTGTTTCCTGTTTATTTAGACCTTGCAACTCACCATACCTACAACATTTAGGGTTTCTGCACATAAGTGTTAAATGAAGATGCAAAAACAGAAGAAAGATCAGAGAGGGCAGGGATCTATACATTCTTTCATTCAATTGCCAAGCTGTTACAACTGGAATGGATTGCTTTTTGGTCTCTTCACTGAAAATATGACCCCATGTCCTTGCCCTCTCATTCTCATCATGCAATATGATTGGCACCTAGATGCAAGCTATAAATAGATTAAAACAAGGAAGAAAATTCTCAAGAGCACTAGAGTGAAACCCATTTTCTAGAACTACAACTTCAAACTTAACATAGGCTGAGTCTAAAATTGCAGAGGACCACAACTCGTGAACATCGCTTCAGGGTTTCTAAATCATGGAAGACGATGCTTATGAAACTGAACTAAAATATCCTAAACCATGCACCTAGCCTACTAAAATCCTAGCTGGATCTGCATGTATAAGACACCCAATAACCTAAACTACTCGAGTATGTAATAATCATCCCTAAGAGTTAGACAGTTGACAGATGGAAAATGTATGACTATTTATTCATCTTGACTAGTCTTGCATGGCACGAGAGGGCTAAGCTTGTACCTTCTGTTGGCGGTGCTGAGTCATGGCAAGCATTGCAGTCATCTGTGCACGGATTAATGATGATGCATATATCATGTCAACAGGAATGTTGCTAATCCTTTTACCCGCTTGAATCGCCTCTTCCACACCCTTCTTGGTAAGTGGCACATCAACACTACCGGTAAATAGGTTCTTTTCATTCCATTGAGACTCCCCATGTCGAATTAGGATCAATGATGCTTCATCTGACATGACAGAGAAGACATAATCATAAGATTTCATTCTAAAAAGCTGTACAATTTTGAAGTCATTTGAGGGCACATAGCTTTGTTAAGGATTACTTATGTTTTGGAAAGAATAATATTAGAAACAGGAAAACTGATTCACAAAATTGGTTCACAGAGTAGTGTGGCTGCATTCTGTTGGGATCTTGAATCTGGCCCACTTGTTTAAATACCCATAAAAGTTTATCACATCCCTTTGCAAATCATTTCTGTACACCGGCCTTTGTATCTTTAGCATCTAGCATTACTCGTCTGACAGGTCTATGCATTTGGCATGAAGTGGGTTAAAAGATTTTTCTAAGCATAATTAAGCAAACAGAATATACTCGTGCAGTCTTTAGTTGTTAAGTCCAAGAATTATATGTGAGCAATGTGGCAGAGAGTGAATGTACATACTTGATTTTGTTAGTGAGTCACTCAAGTTGTTCCTTGAAGGGGTAGAAATTGGATCAGAAACCGATGTTTGAGAAGCTGAAGCTATGACAGCACTGAGTTTATTTCCGCTAGATCGGCAAAGACTTCTTTCCAACCTGCCAATCTCAACCTTGAAAACTTCCGAAGATAATCTCACTGAGCTGCGCCTCAAATCCGGACCAAAGCTGGGTCTGCTACTTACATAACAACGAGGAGAAGAAGAAGGTCCAAGAGATGGATTACAAACAGCAGCATCCATTCTGGAGTTACAGGATGAACCACATACCAATTAGAACTTAGAAGACATTAAAACCGACACAGGCATCTCCTAAAGCAGACATTTTCTAACATTAGTCAAGCATATGTAAAAGATCCCATTCGTGAGATCTAACAATAGGATGGATGTGCTTCATCAAAAGGAAATTCGGTAAACAAAAGACAAATTAGAATAAACAAAGTCCTGGCAACGTCCATCAAAGATGACTATGCTGAAATCATTCTGAACTTCATGCATTCACTGGAAATAGTCATCGTCATATCAAAAGAAGCATCCGCGGAAGCACCCAATGAATTCAAGAAACCTTGAAAAAAGTACAGTAAAAAACTTCAAGCCTGTATAAGTACAAGCCAAGAAAATAAGAACTCAGAATCGGGAGGGACCCTTTGAAGATTCCTACACGGAGACAATCGGAGTCCGATCCCACCGATAATTTTCAACCGAATCAAACGGAACTCAGCACAGATCGTTCAGGTACGACGACAAAACGAGGAGAGCGAGTCCTAAGATGATGCGGCCGAATATGATTCCTTTTCTGCTTTCATTCTTATTTATTTTCTCCTTATTGCACGCACAAGGGACCATTCAACGACATGCCCGCCGACATAAACAAAACAAGCGATCAACAATTCACCACCGAACCAACTAGAAAAACGATCACGAAGTACAGAGAACCAATCAGGCGAGAACCCAAAAGAAAGAAAGGGACAAGAAGAAGAAAAAGACAATCAACCCGGAAAACGAGTTACGATGCAATCATTTGGGAGGGTATCGTTTGCAGTTCTCGTCGTCTTCCGCGTCTCCTGAGAACGAACAGCTGATGCCCTGCGATGTACCAAGATCGACCTCCTGACAAGGCTAGGCACTCTGTCTCTGTCTCTGTCTCTCCCGGGATGGAGGACCTTTCGTACAGGGGACAAGAAAAATATAACAGCGGCGAGCTGTTGCTATTCGATTCCTGACAATTTCCTTTTTTCAGTGTTAGTCCTCCAAGTCGTGTGATATATGCAACTGGGTACCTATATCTCTCAATTTATGCAACTGGGTATTCCAACTTGCAAGACAATGCGTTAGCCATGTCTCGATTTGGTGACACTTTCGATAGAAACGTTTGGGACAATGAAATTGAGATTTTTGTGAAGTAAAAAAGAGATCTGATCAATGAAAGTTCTCTGAATTTGGAAAAATGAATTTAACTGCTCGCAAAATGAGAATGATCTAACTTAGTACAACGAATAATGATAATGCACTTAAGTGAGTAAGAAAAAAAATGCACTTTTAATTTGTTACATTGGAAAAATTACAATGGGTATCCTAAACAGGCAGGAATAGAGAATTTTAGCCCTAAAATTACGAAATTGCTCATTTTAGCCTTTAAGGTTCGATTTTCATGTACTCATGATTTTGGTCCATTGTTTTTCTATATAATCACTCAATTAAGTCAATAGAGAATCCATAAATTGCATTAATGGAGTTTAATTTGCTTAATTGGATCAAATTTGGACAATTTCTTCTCAAGTTGTACAAGTTTTCTAGAGGACCAAATTGCATAAACTTTGAACCCACAAGGACCATACAGGTTGAAACAGGCATGAATCAGCTAGAACTGGTCAAGAATCGATCTAACTAGTCCAATCGGCTACCGACAGGATAGGTCGGTTTAGCCCTTTGTTGGTTGGTTTTGGACCTTTGGCGACTGGCTCCGAGCTCCTCACCTTGTCAATTTTACCCTTGTGCCTTTTTTGACAATTTTGCCTATTAACTCATGGATTTTGGAAATTTGTGATTTAGCCCCTAATTAAGCTCTTAAGCGCAATTCTTATTTTAAATCCAAATTTTCGCGAATCACACCAATTCGATTGATCATATGACATGTCTTAAGCATGATTAGTCCTTTAAAAACTTAATTTGGCTAATAAATCAAGTTTTTGATCGTTGGATTAAACCGACGGACAAGATCGGCCGATTTAGGACTAGTATAAAATGCTTTTCCCTCCAAAGTTTCAATGGGGGCGAATCCTAATCTCTCTTTTCTCGCCTCTATCTCCTCTCTCTCTTTCTCCCTCTCTTGCTCACTTACGTCCCTCGCCGTTGCACTGATTGCCGCAAGCCAGCGTCCCCGCCGACGACCGTTCATCCTCATCGACAATCCCTAGCCTATCTCTGTCCTTGTCAAAGCCATGGCAGGTCAGGCGGTGGCCTAGATTTCCCCATTCCTTTCCTCTTCGCCGCAACATTGAAGGACACTAGTTGGACCGGCTTAAGCTCAAGCCGATTCCTCCTATTGATCGGCATCATCCAGTGATCGGTGGAGCTTTCGATCATCGCCAGTCAGTTGCCAACTTGCCAAGGAGATCCCTGACCTAGCTATGGTCGAGGATAGGCGAATTCGCTGTCGAAGAGGCTCCAGCAACCGTTCTTCTCACCAGCGTTGAAGACCAGTCCAGTTTTCGGACTAGTTTTGTTCCTGACCCAAATCGGGGCCATCGGTGACTTTGGGAGCCGCTGATCACTTCCAATCAGTCCCAGAGAGAGTCCCCAACCTCGTCATAGTCGGAGAGTAGCTGATCAACTGTTGGATCTCCTCTGACAGCTCGATTTCCACCGACAATCTAAGATCGATCCTAACCGGACCAGTTCTGCTTGCAAGCCAAACTAGTGGGTCTAGCTGCCCGTAGGTGGTCCTCAAGTGATCCGATCTACTCATCGAAGATCCATTTGGGTTTTTGTAATGGTTACTTTGTCCAATTGCGTCAAAAATCAATGAAAACGCAACATAGGTAAAAATCTTAAACTCAAATCCGATGAAGCAAGATCAGTGTATCCGACTGAGACTAGGATTCGCGATTAAATCTATGAAATATGTTTAGATCTGAAAATTATGTGATTGGTTGATGATTTGCTAAGATTGAAGATTGCTTGAAGATTGATTGAGGATGATTTTGTGGTTGATTAAGTAATATAGATGTGAATCTGTATATGTCTACACCTAGGTCATTGTTTGGCCTAAAGAAAGGCATTGGATAAGCTTGTTTGATCTTGATGTCTTCTAGACCTAGAAAAATTGTTCCGAGATCTTTGATGTAATAGGTCGCACGCCAAAAATGAAGATCATTGACCCTTAAAAACACCTTTAAAGTTGCTTGATTCTGTAGTATTAGGTTCGTTTTTGGTTCTATTCTTGTTTCGCATTCTATCTTTGCTATTTTTGTGCTCATTTATGTGGTTGATTTTTGAGAGAAAATTCTTTTCACGAGATTTGTTCCAAATTGTCTCTAGTACAACATACTTTTTTCTAGATTTTTCAGAAAAGTTTTAGTAGGTCAAAACCACCTAGATATGAGCGGAGGTCAATTTGTCCAACACCAATCCGAGATGCATTTTGGTGAACATGAGCATATAGATGAGTTCGGTTTGGCCTTAGGATCTTCATGAAAATTGAAATACATATCGTGTGCATTCCAACAATGTATGATTCACATGATTTTATTGTTATTTGGTATGTCCGTTGCGTGTTTAAATTCATGTAGGTTTTGTTGCAATTAGGATGTTTAGTAACACGTATATATTTTACCATTTTCATCACGATTCGTGTAATCTCAATTAGGCTTTGATGTCAATGGAAAATGCTTGCCATTATGCATTTTGTATGCTAAATTTTTCATTAGATTTTTGCACGTCCCGAGGTGATCAAAATCAAGCATGTTCAGTTATATTGAGGTTATATTAATACTTTATCATGGGTGCACTTCATCATGCTCGTTTGGAGACCAAATTGCGTTTTAATGCCTTCTTGACTATTAAAATGTGTATTACAAGTTTTGTGTGCATATGTGACTTGACATGATTGAATGTTGTTTGATATGTGAACACTATGCCTCAATTAGGCTAGTTGCACTTTGAAATAATCAAGTACGTCATTTTAATTTTAAGTCATCTTGCATTGTGATTGACTTGTGCGATTCTTTCGCATGTTGAATTAGGATTAGATGTTTACTCTAATCATTTGTCACATCCAATTCTTTATCGTGTGCAAATCTCATGCCAGTGTTGCCCTGCATAAGTGGTTTTAGGACTTATTAATGCATATTTGTGTTTTGGTTTGTTAATAAATGATGCACACAATTTTACAGATCTCAATTTTAGAGCATCGAATTGATCTAGATTGAACCTAGACTCTTCGAGGAAGTCGCAGGGTACGCTTAGATCTTTCAAGTGTCACTAGTTTCACGTAATTTGCTCATTGTTAGATCCATTTTCTATTTTTTTTTTCTGAACTAGCCTCGAATTCTGACCTAGGAGTACATTCGGAACCCTGTTTTCACCTTTGTTTAGGCAGACTCTTGCTATTTTTGTATAAATTTTTCAATAGAGATTCTTGGGTCAGACTCTTAACAAAGTTTGATTGTCACCCTTTAATCTTCACTGTGGTGAAATTTCATGATTTTTAGACTTCATTTGGTAGGGTAAATCTTAGTTGCAATGACTTGATGTTCTATTGTTTTGTCAATTGCCTGATGCAACGATGTGTATTGTCGTATTTTTATAAAATCATGCTTAGTTTTTCTAAAGAAGCTTTCTTCATAAAAGTTGTTCCATACATGTTACACAAGCTACGTAATTTTCTCAACGGTAGATCATCAATGGGTGCCATTTAATTTTGTTGATTCAATATGCTTTGTCTGAAATATTCTATTATAGGCCTTTATTGCAATTACTTATCTAGATCTTTTAGGATAGTTTGTGCATGGTATATCATGGCATCTTCATGAAATTTCATGGTTTTCATTGCCAAAATGTTTTTAATAAATAAATTGACCTTTTGATCATGATTTTCTCAATATCGATCGGAAATACTTGTCTTTACACAATGAAATGTTTTTGGTATATGTGATGTTTCCAATGTCTAATGTTTAGAATCTTTCAAATCCTTGATTTGAATTTGGAAAAGTTGAGGTTTGGACCGTATTTAAAATGATTGTGATATCTATGAGTGCATTTATGCAAGCCCCATACTAACCTTGATAACTAAATGCGTTCTATAGCCAATATATTCCTTTGTCTAAATGTTTTCAAATCTTTTGAACTTTTGATTTGGCATTGTGGTTGTCATGGTTTGGACTGTATTTAAAATATTTGCAACGTCCGTAAGTGTATTTATGCGAGCTTTAGACTAGTCTTAGTAATTAAATGCGTTCCATAACCGAGATGACCTTTGTCTCAATATTTTGTTTCCCTTTTCTCAACATTTCAAACTCTTAAAGCATCACATGTACCACTCATGCATGAAATCATCTTATTCAATAGAAATATTTGTATTTGTGATTGGCGCATGATCATTGAATAAGTGACTTGCCGATGGTTTACTCAATTGATTAATTGGCTGATAAATAAGGCTCAATGGCCTGCCTTTGTGTTTAATTCATGCCAATGCATGTGGATTTTAGATGTGTTTAGCTATGATGCTTGATGTGGAGGGAAAATCTTGGGGATTTATTTAGAACATCCTTTTTAGGGACTTATAAGCATTAACACAAATGGTTAATACTGACTATAGGTCATAAAATGACTTAAGTAGATGTCTAAAGGGACCTATGCATGAATTGCAAAAGTCGATCCCAAGGCCCCATTTGTTCACTTGTTGTGTATAACATTGTATCCCTATTTGTGATTGATTGTTCATGTGCTTTTGATTGTTTTGACGTGTATATGAGTGTTTCTTTCTATTATATGAACCTAGCTTAGGTTTAGGGTAGGATTAAATTAGGACCTTGAATATGGAGTTGATGCAAAAATGGTGGAAGGTCGATGTCCGTTCTAATCATATTTTTATACTATTCGTCCCTAACATATGTTTCAGGTTTCTTCATTTGTATAAACACCCAACGAGTTGCGGGTTCTTTCCTTTTCTTTCATTCTCTTTCTTTTTATTTCTTTTAAGTTTTAGGACTGTATGATAGATTTACCGCTTAACTTGGTTGTTTACTTATCGCCTTGTACTTTAAATTCATTGCATGCTTTCTTTTATCTTTCTTGAAATAGAATGACCATCCACGCATGATCACTTAGTTTAGGTTAAACAATTCTAAAAGTAAAAAGAAATGAATGGACATCTTAGGTAATATGACATCCTGTTAGGTACCAGAATGACACTAATAGAAATATTTACGTAACCCAAGTCCCCGAACCTAAATATCTAGTTCCATAGAAATCAAATGACAACTCCCGATCCTCGATTGGATTTTCTAGCTGACCTAAAAAATGAAGCTAATTGTAATTTAGCATATTCAAAATGGTGATGTCAAAAGATGAAGTGATGTCATATTTAGTAGATGTACATCTTGAGAGGGTTATTATAGTTTTCAAAATACCCTTGAATTCACCTTTACGTCCGATTTCTTTCAACCTTAAAATCGTCAATCAAGACGTATCACGACGTCGAGATAGAGTCACGACACCTTCTGCTGTCACATGAGATATGAGTTTGTGAGAACTTGAGACCATGTGTGAGGGAACTTACAAATTGTTCGTCCCGAAATGTGAGGTGATGATGTATTTGTGGATGCGAACCATAAGAAAACTCTCATGCTCAAGTACTCCTAAATCCACCCTTTTCCCTCTCCTTCATCTAAGGCGAAGGCAAGAATTGGGTTGCGACAATTGTTTGCAAATCATGTAGAATTGATTTGGACTCCCTAATTAGGGCTAAAAATGAGAATCCACATTTTGGCATCCTCAATCTCAAAATTGATTGAATGAGTGAATGTGTAATGATATCTAGATGACATGTTGTAAAAGGAACCAAGCTTAATTACGACTGGAATGAAAATAATTTTATTTTTGACCGATTTTGAATCTAAAACCAAAAAAAATCATAAAACAATGTTCTTAATTGATTTTCGCCAAATTTTCGATACTAAAGTCAACTTGGAATTGAAATGAAGAGATTTGTGGATTTTTATATTTTTCCAAAATTTTGGTCAAATGTTTGACAAAAGTCAACAATTTAGTTGACTTTTCCTAAAATGTTAATTTTTTGGTCAAATTTTTGAAGTTATTGAAAACTAATGTGACTCAATTGCCATTAAGAGCAAAAGAGATCTTTTTAAGCAAAAAGTCAATTATTGATTCGATGATAAAAAATTAAGGGTGCGTTTGGTAACGTTTTTGTTTAAAAATTGCTTTTGGAAACAGAAATAGAAAAAAGTGTTTTTGTTCCAGGGAACAATTTTTAAACAAAAAAACGCGTTTGGTAAATCTGTTCCAGAAATATAAAAATAATAGAAACACGTTTGGTAAATTTGTATAATTTTTTATTTCTTTTAATTTTTTAATATTTTTATTTTATTTTTCTATTTTCTTTCTTATTTTTCTTATTTATTTTTCCTTTTTTTCTTTTTTCTTCTTTTGGCCGGTCGCCGGACTCGGCCATGGCCGGCGACCGGCCGACGAGGGCCGGCGGCCTCGCCGCCCCTGCACGCCGACTGGCAGGCTGGCCCCGGCGAGGCTTGGCCTCGCCGGGCCGGCCGCGAGCCTCGCCGTGGCCGGGCGAGGCCGCCGCCATCGCCAAGGCCGGCGACCGGCCAAAGAAAAAAAAGAAAGAAAAAGAAGAAGAAAAAAAAAAAAAAAAGAGAAGTGTTTCTAGATTTTGTTCCGAAAAAGAAACGACTTTTTTTTTTTCTTTACATTCCAAATGTGTTTCTGAGAACAAAAAAATTGTTTTGGAACAAAAACACAAACAAACGCGTTTCTGTTCCTTTTTTGTTCCCAGGAACAAAAATACAGAAATTTTTGTTCCTGGGAATAGAAACAAGTTGCAAACAAACGTGCCCTAACTCAAAAGTTAATCATTTAACTTTTTGGATTTTTGATAAAAATAAGTAAGAAATTGCTCAACAATGACAAGACAAAAGAAAGAAAAGAAAGATGACACTTTTTGATTCGAGAAATGGGCTTCATTGTTATTGGAAACCTTAGTATTGAATGTTTTACTTTTATCGATGTGTTGGCTAAAAATCAAATGTCAACAATTTATTGCATTTTTGCCAATTCAGTCTTAAATTTTTCAACTTTACCGATTGAATTCTAAACCTTTTCAATTTTTGCTAATCGAGTCCTAAACCTTTTTACTTCCAATTGAGTCCATTCGATGAATTTTGGCTGGAATTCATTGACATGGATGCCAACCGTTTTACGTGGTATGACTAGTCTTGATGTGAACAAATTTCATTTTAAATAATTTTAAATAATTTATTATTTTTTAATTTATTTTCTTTTTTTTTTTTTCCTTTCTTTTCCTTTTTTTTTTTTTTTTTTTGGTTGATTGCCCAGCCTTTGGTGGTTGGCCAGAGGCCAAGACTAGGAAGGGTTAACCTTGCGGCCTCAAGCGAGGTGACCCTCGCCGAGATCCGACGAGGGGCGACCTTGCTAGCCTTGGGTGAGGCCGGCGAAGGTCAACCTCGTTGAAGGCTAGCGAGGGCCACCTCACGGCCATGAGGGAGGCTTGCCCTCGCCCGATCTAGTGAGGGCAAGCCTTCCCGAGGCTAGTGAGGTCACCCCTCGCCGATACTAGCGAGGTTGACCTCACTTGAGGCTTGCGAGGTCGACTCTCGTTGGTTGTGGTTTTTGGTCAATCATTGGAGGCTGAGTGACTTGCCAAAAGAACAAAAGGAAACAAAAAAAAAAAAAAAAAAGAAGAGAAAAATATATAAAAAACATAAAAAAAATTAAAAGAATTAAAAAAAAATATTAAAAAATTGATAAATTTTGTCGGCGTCAGCTAGTTATGCCACATAGGACGGGCGGTATCCATGTTAGTGAATTCTAGCCAAAATTGACAGGATATGCTCAATTTGCAAAATGTCGAAAGGTTTCGGATTCAATTGAAGATTTATGATTAAATGAACAAAAATATAATAGGTTTAGGATTTTTGGACAATTTTTTTCAATTATATTGACAAAACGTCAAAATTTTTAGGATTAAATTTGGCAAATCATCAAAAAATTTATGACTATAGAGTTAATAATTGAATTAATTGTTATACAATAGGTTTTGGACATTTTAGATCATGATTCCCGTGTCATCATCTCAAAAGAGTAATATCAGTAATTTATCATTCTTGAGAGAATTATATACAAAACTTATTCAAAATGTATATGAATTATCAAACTTGAATTTTCTCATTGGTCCTTCAATTAGCAATCCTCAATTAATGCTCCATTTAAAAACCATCGTATAATATAATTAATCAATGAAACATATTCTCATTTTCATCAATAATTTTTGTCAAAATACTTTCGTAAACAGTGAAATTATTTTTCATTAATTCATTTTTGTAAAGAGTACAACTATTATTTTTAGAAAAATAGTTTCCAAGTACAACTATTATTTTTAGAAAAATAGTTTCCAAACCATTCATTTACGTGAAACAAATAGAGGCTAATATAAAAAAATAATGCATACATTAGTGCAAAAAAACTTTTTCCCCATTCAATAGTGTATTAGACCGGTTGTGTATTGTGTAAAACGGTCTTTATATACCATTGATGTTTTCTATACTTACTCTCAAAATAAACATGTATCAAGAAACATTTTACACTTCTCACATTAGCAATTAAAAGTGTCAATTCACCTCATTAATAATAGGGGGAATCATCAAGGCTTGGTATGATCCGGTATCACTTAAATACGTATTTATAATATGCTTTATATATGTAATCTCTCTCCATCTATTGATTTAAGTCTTTTTAGGTTACACATTCCAATAAGTTGAATCAGTTGAATTATACAATCGTGTCTTCTAATTGCGGTTTTGTTGATGTAGAAATGATATGATCCTCTTCCTTCGTCTCTCTTGCGTGCAAGTATGCGATTGTTTCATGTATTAGGAACTCAGAGAGGAGTAATTTACAATCCACAAACTTTTGTATCTTTAATAGAAAAATCTAACTAACTCTATCTTAAACCTTGTAAAAGTATTCAGAGAAATCCATGTATGTGACTTAGATCGATCACTCTGGTTCACTGTTTATAATCGTACATCGACACAAATAACTGTATCAATTAATCCACAGCATCTTACGAATTTTTAGAATCTAAATATCTCTCATCCACGTTATTTGACTTATAATGTGAATGATTGTGGAATCTTTATAGATGTTATTTTTTTTTTCAGATATTGCAGAGTAATTTATCAAATTCTTTTTGTGCACACAAAGTTGTTACTCTTTTTTAAATTACACAAGTTGCTTTTGGAAAATTCATAGCACACCATATCGAACACGTTAAATTATTCATAAATATTTAGATTTGAGTTTATAAATTAATTTTAGCTTTTGAAAAAGTTTATCCTGATATTATTGCTAACTCTAGAAAATAGGTGAAAGATACCATTCAAATTTTACCAAAAGTATTCGTTATATTATTCATAAATATTTAGATTTGAGTTTGTAAATTAATTGTAGCTTTCTAAAAGGTTTATCCTGATATTATTGCTAACTCTAGAGAATAGGTGAAGGATATCATTTAAATTTGACCAAAAGTATGTGTCACATTGATAGCTAGAAAATGCATGTGATGCTCATGTTGGATTAACATTGGCTTTTACTATATTGTCACGGTATAAAAAGATACAAATGACCATGATTGATCCATGAATGATCGACCCTCAACCTATCTCCTGAAATACTAGGGTTTTCTCGAGTGTTCTAGAATACTCATGGGGCAGGCGGAGTAGGTGGTTGCTGGGGAGATGTTATCTTTATCGTTAGATCCAAAGGAGATCTACCGCTACCATTAGCCTTGTACTTATATATAAGGGCCTTCTCCCCTTCATTTGTTTTTCATTCACAAGTGAAATATATTATAGAGCTTCTCTCTAGAGTCTGTGACTTAGGAAGAAATTCCTAAGACTACACGGGTTAGGGAATGTTAAATCGATTGATTGGTGACAATATATTGGGCGATTAATTCATTAAATAATTATTTATCATGTAATTTGGACAACATCACCTATTGACTATTATTTCATTAAATAATCATTAAAGAGTCCGGTGAATGTACAGTTTTGGATTTGCTTTGAATTGCAACAAAAAAATATAGACTAAATATAGGCTTATCTATTACCCAACAAATTCAAATTTCAAATCAGTTTAACTGACATGTTTCGATTATCTTTAGCATTATTTTGATTTTAGTTTATTATGATCTTTAACAGATTTTGATTTTCAAATTTTTGCATAGCTATTGCTATTATCTCAAACATAATTTGATTTACAAATATCAACTGATATTTTATCATCGCTAACTGATCGGATGGCCTACAATTTTTTTTTACTCTCTTTCCATATTTTTTCCTTATCTTAGTTACTATATTCTAGCAACATGTCTATGCATTACATGGCTTTATGTCCACATCACCATAGGTGATTATTAGCATACATAATATCATAATAATATTGCATGATTTATTTTCATAAGTAGAAGCACACTATTTTTTAAAAAAAATTATAGACTTTTTTTATACGGGTCTTTAGGTGTGTATTGGAGAATGAGCACACTCCTTATAAGATAGAAACGATTTGATATAATTTGACAGTGTTATAGATCACAAATGGATGTATCTGTGAATTTTAAGATTCACTACTTATGGTACTCATGCTCTTTGAATAATTTGTAAATGTTGGAGATTGATACTATTTTGTAGAGCGCATTTGGTTGCCAGTTAGAATTGACAAATCACGTTGTAATTTTATATTAGAGAGACACAATATAATATTACGATGAGCAAAAGCCATAAATCCAACGGCGCAGATTACAATCTCCTCTCCAACACTGGCCAGTCTTTCCACGGGTAAATAATTGAAAGTGGCATGTCATTTTTTTTTTCACTCCATGGCTTTTGTAGAGAAGACGATGATGTCTTAGGGCGCGTTTGGTATTTTTCTGTTCAAAAAATTGTTATAGGGAATAGAAATAGAAAAAACTATTTATACTCCTAAACAATTTTTGAACGTAAGAAGCGCGTTTGGTAAACTTGTTTTGGGAATAAAAAATAAACGAAAACACGTTTGGTAAATTTGTGTTCTTTTTTTGTTTCTTTTAATTTTTAAATATTTTTATTTTTATTTTTATTTTATTTTATTTTTCCTTTTTTTCTTCTTTTGGCCGGTTGCCGGCCTCGGCCATGGCCGGCGATCGGCCGATGAGGGCTGGTGGCCTCACCCGGCCACGGCAAGGCTTGCCGGCCCCGGCGAGGCCGAGCCTCGCCGGGGCCGGCGACACTTCGGCGAGGTCACCGGCCCTCGACGGCGTCGTTGGCCCTTGACGG
Source organism: Eucalyptus brandiana (assembly GCA_014182725.1). NCBI lineage: Eukaryota > Viridiplantae > Streptophyta > Magnoliopsida > Myrtales > Myrtaceae > Eucalyptus > Eucalyptus brandiana. The sequence continues at coordinate 29,359,585 of CM024673.1, forward strand.
CTGGTCGCCAGCCATGGCCGAGGCCGACGACTGGCCCAAGAAAAAGAAAAAGAAAAGAAGAAAAAAAAAAGAGAAGAAAAAGAGAGGAGAGAGAAAATTTATTCTTAAAAATTGTTCCAAAACAAGAAACATGTTCCTCAAGTTTACTGTTCCAAATGTGTTCCTAGGAACAAAAAAATAAATTTAAAACAAAAACGCAAACAAACGTGTTTCTGTTATTTTTTTGTTCCCTGGAACAAAAAAACATAAATTTTGTTCATAAACAAAAAAAAATGACGTTAACAAACAGGGCCTTATTGACTAATAGGAGCTGAGATATGGCAGGTACATAGTATTGGAATGCGACCCTATCTCCGTCATATATGATAGGCAAGGATATATTAAGATGCTAGAGGATGTTGTCGCTGATGTCCTCAAAACTGGTATATTAATGCATCCCTTAGCAATTTCATGAAAAATCTCATGGTTAGCCTCAAATTTACACGAGTCTTGTTCATCGATAAAATTTTGCCTTGCCCTAGCCTAACGGTATGTCAAATGCATTGAGTTAGGTGATGTCGTGTGATAATCACCTAATATCTCACCTATTAGGAGAACCATCTAAAGAAACGCACTCACGAGGTGTTGATTACCAGAGAGAACCCTAAAGAGAGAGAGATCACTACATTAGGAAAATTACTTTCGTTATAACCCTTTCAAATTATCCGTGAGATTCTAAAATGGTCTTTTTTACGCAGCATTTGTATGCCTTACAAGATTTCATTACATTAGAAACAAGATTATATCGTTAATCAACTATAAAAAAAACGGTTAATCCTTTAATCTTGGTCGATGGAAATGAAAATAAGAGTTGAGGATATGAATGGGACACCACAAGCGGATGAGAGTTGGCTTGGGCCATGTAAATTTTCAGATTGGTCCATCATCTCTTATCCTCAAGAGTCAATGCCTTGGCCTTTTATGTAGCCGTTTCTTCACCTTGTTCTGGGGAATCTGTCCCAAGTAGTCGCATGTAATTCTTTTTATTCTTTTCTTTTTTGGGTATCTTTTTCGCATATTTTCTCACATTTAAACTACACAAAATTTCAATTCCCAGAATAGAAAAAAAAAATATGAATGCCTTTGGTGTGAACCACAAACTTTTTATGACGTATGATTTCTTTTAATTTTTTAACAATTTTTTTAGATTTTTCTTTTTTCCTCTCTCCTCCTCTAGTTGGCGGAAGCAATTGGCGACTGGCAGCAGCAATTGGCAGCCAGCAATTGATGGCGGCAACTGGTTAGAAGAGAAAAGGAAAAAGAAAAAAAAAAAAAAAAGACTTATTTCGAAATTGTTTTCGGGAATAAGAAGCTATTTTTTTTTCTAGTTTTATTTCTATTCTAAATCTATTCCTACTACATTTATACTTAACAATAAAAAAATTAATTGATACTACCAAACGGATTTCTATTAATTAATTAATTTATTTATTTTGAGGAACAAAAGAATAAAGGAATAGAAAAATTGAAATGTTATCATGTAGACCCTACACTAGCGACCAGTAGGGATGTAAGGAACCGAACTGAACCAAAGCGAACTAAAAAATTCGGTTTTTTCAGTTCGGTTCAGTTTTCATTAAAAATTAATATTTTTTTATTGGTTCGATTTTTATTGGTTAACCAAATCGGACCGAACCGAACTGCACAACAACAACGAAAGAGATAATGATTTCGGCAGAAACTCATTTATTGGGCATCCTCCATCTCCATCTACCGCCGCTGAATCCGCCGCCGCTTCCACCATGTGCTACGGCCACCACCACCACCCCCACCGGAGGCCCTTCTCCAACGACCACTTCACCCCCCACGCGTCGGCACTGGCGCCCTCCTGAACGCCGACGCGGCGGCGGCGGCGGCGGAGGACCTGCAGAGCCGCCTCGCCGAGACGGAGGCGCGACTGGGGCGGGCCAGGGCCCACAAGGCCGAGCTGAGCCGGCGGCTGGAGGAGATGAAGCGCTTCGTCTCCGTGATGGAGATCCTCGAGACCTACCTGGCCCGGCAGTTCGCTGAGCAGCGGGATCGCGTCGAGTGTCTCCTCGTGCCGTCGCCGCGCAACTTGAAGCTCGCCCTCCCTCGCTGCGGGGGATTTCAACGCTCGGAGCAATTCCTCTTTGTCCATTCTGGGTTTGCTGTATAGTCCGATCTCCTTTTCTTTCTTTTGTATTTTTATTTTTTATTTTTTATTTTTTTTATACTTCTTCTTCTTGTGTTTTCGTTATGCTTGATAAGAAAGTATGCATCAACGCAAGATAGAGTAGGAGTTTTATTGCTCCATCTGTTCCAACTGAATCGATATCTCTTTTGGTTGTTTGATGGGTCTCTAAAATTTGGATCTTGGGCAGAGAATTGTTGATCAACACTTTGTTGTTGTGCGGCTCGGTGGGGAGTTCAGATGGTGTGGTTTTATCTGGGTGATCCCCACCTATTTTTTTATTGCTCCTCCGAACGTGTCGGGAAGGAGACTAGTTGCAGAGAGCCAGTCCATTTCGGCAGAGACTCGTTTGCTCTGTTTTTCGATCGTGAAACAGAGCAATGCGAGAGAGGGAGAATGTGATGCTAGGGACCAGAGCTGATGAGAGCAAGTAGAGCAAGTAGATCTCTGTGATCTGGCAATTGAATTATCTGAAAAAAGCAGAGAGTTGGAGAGAGAATATTTGCTTTGCAATATTGTTTCTGGGTCAAGCAAAGCAGAAGGGAAAAAGAAGGAAGACAGAGCTGGAAATGTCAGTGAACCACTCGCTCAAAGGTCACTTCTCTTGATGCATTGCAGAGAGACCCACACAAAAAAAACGACATGGAAAAGAAAGGCCTGATCAAGGAACTAACAGTTGAGCAAAATAAGACAATTACTTATCGATGAAGACGGACGGACGAACTCTATCAAAGAAAAATGAAAGCTTTTTGGCTGCCGCTGCCCTCAAATGAAAACGAACGAAAAAAAAAAAAAACAAACTGAAAGCCAAAACACGAATTGAACCGCGGTTCGGTTGGTATTCGGTTTGGTTCTCATTCAGTTCGGTTCGGAAGTTTTTTTTAACGGTTTGGTTCGGTTCAATTTTTCAAAAAAACCGAACCGAACCGTTGACACCCTTAGTGACCAGTCACCTTACAATTTCTCAATTAGTGGTAACGAAGAAGATCACCGAGCATGCTTTCTGTTTGGGACGAAAGAATCGTGACACACGCGAAATATGTGAAGTTAATATCGTTGAATGGCACTGAAACCTATAGGCATGGATGTCAACTGTGGAGATTACTTGGAGACACATAGTGAATCCGTTGTCGAGCAAAACAAAGTGTCGGTATTTGAGATAGACAGAGCGCTTCACAACCTCTTCTCGATAAGAATGAGGCTATGACTCTTCAATGGCGACCCCAAGAAACAACCTTTTTGGCTACCTTTCGATGACATAGGCTTGGATCAGTCTACTCCCAAAAGCATCAAGATTTGGCTCTCGACGCTGCTCGAAGCGGCATTGTGCTTCTGAAGAAGCAAGAAAAGCGTCTGTCTCTTCAGAGATCGGAGTCCATGTCGCTTGCTGTAATAGGCCCCAATACCAACAATGCGTTGATGCTGCTTGGCAATTACGTGGGACCGCCGCGCAAGTCGGGTTGTGACGATGTAGCATGTTGGTCGCCATCAATTGCCCAGACCGTGGAAGTAGCAAAAGCAGCAGATCACATGGTGCTGATCATGGGTTTTGATCAAACTCAAGAGAGGGAGTCAATCGTGTGGATTTGGTCCTCCCGGCAGTCATCAGGAGCTCATCACGGCTGTCACCCAAGCTGCAAAGAAGCCGGTCATTTTGGGGATTCTTTGTGGAGGTCCTGTTGACATTCGATTTGCCAGAGATGATCAAAACATCAGAAACATCTTGTGGGCGGGATATCCTGGTAAGGCTGGCGGGATGGCGTTGTCAGAAATCATCTTTGGTGAACATAATCCCGGTAAATGTCTCATCGTCATATAAAAGAGCAGCTGCGGAAGCACTCAATGAATTCAAGAAACACTGAAAGAAAGGTTAAAAACTTCAAGACCGTATAAGTACAAACCAAGAAAATAAACTCACACAGAACTTAGAATCGGGAGGGTCCATTTGAAGATTCTTACACAGGACAATCAATGTCTGGTCCCACCGAAAATTCTGACAGAACCAAACGGAAGTCGGCACAGATCTTTAAGGTATGATGACAAAACGAGGAGAGAGCGAGTCCTGAGATGAAGCGGCCGAATACCATTCCTTTCCTACTTTCATCTTTTTTTATCCCATTCAACGACATGCCAGCCAACATAAACAACACGCTATCAACAATTTTCACCGCCCCAACAAGAGAACGATCACGAAGTACAAAGAATATCAATCGCGCGAGAACCCAAAAGAAAGAAACAAGAAGAAGAAAAACAATCAACCCAGAAAACGAGCTACGATGCAATCATTTGGGAGGGTATCGTCTGCAGCTCCCGTCGTCTTCCGTGTCTCCTAAAAGCGAACAGCCGATGCCGTGCAATGTTTTGAGATCGACCTCCTGACAAGGCTAGGCTCTCCGTCTCTCTGTCCCCCTCTTCTCTCTCCCAGGTTGGTAAGATTTTTATATGGCGGACAAGAATAATAAAACAGGGGCGAGCTGTTGCTATTTGACTCTCGACAGCTTCTTTTTCCAGCGTTTTAGTCCTCCAAGTTACGTGATATATGCAATTGGGTACTTAGATCTCTCAATTTATACAACTGGTGACCCCAACTTGCATGACAATGTGTTAGCCATGTCTCAATTTGGTAACACTTTGAATAGAAGCGTTTGGGAAAATGAATTAAAATTTTCGTGAAGCGAAAGAGATTTGATTTTTAGGAATTGAGTTAAGAACGAATAAGTCATTGAAAGTTCTCTAAAATCTGGGAAAACGAAATTGACTACTCGCAAAATGAGAATGATTTAACTTATTATAGAGAATAATGACAATGCACCTTTAGTTTGTTAAAATGGAAAAATTACGACGGGTATCCTAAAAATTTATCAAATGAATATGTTTGAATCTTAAAATGTTCATTTTATGTATTTAACTTTTAAAAAATTTTCTTGTTTCTCTTTTAGTCATTTCATTACTTTTGTTGGCTTTTCTTGGATGAAAATTTATGTGGCAATTCTTTACTAATTTTCCATTTTTTTTGGATCATCTTCTATATCTATTTACAAATCACTATGTGTGTTATGTATTGTGCACCGGTTACAAAACCCAACTTCCTCACTCACGTGTTCCCACTCCAGCCCCTAACAATAGTTGGTAGCACATGAGGGGAAAAAAAAGAAAAAAATTGAAATAAAAATAAGGTAAAGATTGGGAGTGGTGAAGCTAAAGCCCTAGAAATTGCTCTGTGCAAGAGAATTTCTCTGCAAGGTCTTTTATCGAGGGTGGGTTTGGATTTATCTATTAGGCTCTAAGAATTAGAGATTGTTCCTCCCCCCCCAACCAAAAAAAAAAAAAAAAACAAAGAATATATAGTAAGAAAAGTATTTATTTGGGCCCTAAATATGCATCTATGAACATACAAAATTTGCACGGTCAATCCCTTCAATATTTAGAATCTTTCCAATCAAGTCCTCCCAATTCCCCTTTTCCGATTCCAGCAAATTGAAACTGACATGTCTAGTGATGCTAGGCAAAAGTCTAACGTGCAAATAATCAGTGCCATTATAAAATGAGAAATTGTTGAATATTTGATTAATCGTATCATGATTTGTCGTAATTGCAATTTGGTCTCCAAAAATCCCTTACAGCATGAATTTGCCAATTGAAGAATGAAGAACTCAATAGAAATTTTTTTATGGATTTGGCAACTTGATTATATAGATAGAAAGTTCAAGAATCACATCATATTGGTAAAAAAAAGAAAATGTTCAAGGACTAAATGTGTACTTTGTGATTATAAAAACATTGTGGAGCAAATTATCTTTGAAGTTCAGAGTGACCAAATCATTTTCAACTAAAATGTTAAACCAGACGCCTATAACTGATGTAAACAATACAACTACCTCTTTTAAGTCTTAATATTTGTAATTGATAAAATTAGGTTCATATGTTTGAAGGAAAATTGTTTCCAAGAAATTGCAACATTATGGTCTTTGGATTGCAAAAAACTAATCGATTTACGGAAAATATTTTTGATAAACTGAAAACAACAGGTTTAGATTTGAAGGAAATCAATTTTCCTAAACCACAATATAGATGAAAATTAGCTGTTTTCTTTAAAAGATTTTCATGAAAAAGATTTTCCTTTATCATAATTTTTTCAGTGAAACAAATACACCTCCAAACTATAGAAGTCTTTCGTTAGAGCAATTAAGTTCTAAGCTTTTGCTAACCGTGCGGTTAAGTCTTTAATTTATGTGAAAATCACAATTTAAGGCTGTCTTGATTGCGCCAATGAAAGCACATCAGAGCTGATTGTATCGTGTACATAATGTTTAGCACTTTAGCATTTTCTACTTAGTGATTCTTGCTTTGCCACTATCTTGTTAGATCTAAGCTCAAACATTATACCAAAAAGAAAACTAAGAAAAATGGATAGTTTGTTGTCATGTACGTTGGTTCCTTTTTTTATGGAATACGTGTATTTTCATTAGCTTTCCCAAAATTTCTCATCGGATTTTTGGCCGACGGGACCCTAGTGATGACTGATGGCCGTCGCCAAGATCCAAGCGAGGGCTATGATGCCCTCACTAGTCAATAGGCGAGGGTCCTATGGCCAATGAGTCACTAGGGCCTCATGATCCAATTAGTAGAAAATTTAATGAAGGAAAAAAAAAGGAAATAAAAAATAAGAAAAAATTTAGAAAATTTTAAAAAATTACAAAAATTATTCACATCAGCACTAGGCGTGACTGGACTGTTGCATTGGTGATATTTTTCTAATATTTTTTGAAAGGTTCTATTAACAAATCGTCAAAAGGTTTATAACTAGATTGACAAAATTGAAAAGTTTACGACTGAATTAATTGTTATATAATAGGTTTAGGACATTTTAGACAATGATTCTTGTGTAATCATCTCAAAAGAGTAACATCGGTAATTTATCATCCTTGAGAGATTTATATATGAAAACCTAATCGAAATGTATATGAATTATCAAACACGAATCTTCTCATTGGTCCTTCAACGAGAAATCCTCAATTAATGCTCCATTTAAAAACTATCATTTAAAATAATTAATCAATGAAAAATATTTTCATTTTCATCAATAATTTATGTCTAAATACTTTCTTCATTTTTGTAAGCAACACAAATGATTGTTTTTAGAAGAATATTTTCCAATTATTCATTTAACAGAGCCTAAATTAAAGAATAATAGAGCATACATTAGTAAATAAGTTTTTTCCTAATTCAATGGTGTATTAGACTGCTTGTGTATTGTGTAAAATGGTCTTTATATACCATCAATGTTTTCTATTTTTACTCTCAAAATAAACATGTATGAAGAAACATTTTACAATTCTCACAATAGCAATTAAAAGTGTCAATTCACCTCATTGATAATAGGGGGAATCATCAACGTTCGGTATGATTCCGTATCACTTAAATACGTAATTATGATATGCTTTATGTACAAATATTCTTTCTAATAAGTTTTTTTTTAGGTTAGACTTTCTGATAAGCTGAGTCAATTGAATTATATAATCGTATCTTCTAATTGTGAATTTATTGATGTAGAAATGATATGATCCTCTTGTGCGCGATTATGCGATTGTATCACGTAATGGGAACTCAAAGAGGAGTAATTTACAATCCACAAACTTTTGTATCTCCAATAAAAAATCTAACCAACTCTACCTTAAACCTCATACAAGTATTCAGAAAAATCCATATATGTGACTTAGATCGATTACTCTGGTTTAGTGTTTATAGATCAAAGATGTTATATTATTCATAAATATTTAGATTTGAGTTTATAAATTAATTTTAGCTTTCTAAAAAGTTCATCCTATTATTGTTGCTAACTCTAGGAGATAGGTGAAAGATATCATTCAAAATTTATCAAAAGTATACGTCACATTGGTAGCCAAAAAATATGCATGTGAGGCTCGTGTTGAATTAGCGTTGGCTTTTTCTATATTGTCACTGTCCAAGAAGATGATACATACTAGTGGGTTTTTATACGAAGGACGGTAACTGATCCATGAATAACTGACCTTCAACCTATCTCCCAAATTCTAAAGTTTTCATGAGTGTTCTAGTATATTTTTGAGAGTGGGCAATATAGTAAATGTATATGGTAGTTAGGGAGATGTAAATTCCACCGTTAGATCCAAACAAGATCTACACTTACGGTTAGTTTTGTACTCGTATATATAGGGGCCTCCTTCCCTATCTTATTTACAAGTGAACTACATTAAAGAGCTTTGTTTCTTAGGAAAAAAATTTCTAATCTGCAATTTTTAGAAAACGCTAAATTGATTGAATAATTATTTAGCATCTAATTTGCATAACATCACCTTCTATTTTCTTTATACAAATAGTAGATCCATGAAGTTTCCATCAATTTTTTCTATAAATAAAAAAACTAAACAAGATTGATGATTGATATGGTTGGATTTAAGTTGTTGTTGATAAATAAAATATTGAAATGATTTTTTGAGATTTTAGAAGATGGTAATCTAAACAGAAAAAATTGAATTATAGGAGATATTGTATAATGGATATAACTTTTTCCCTTTAAACAAATAATTTTTTTTATAAAGTTGCAATTAATCATCTTTTTTCCTGATAAATAGGAAGGCTTCTCTTATTTACCGCACATTAAATAGAAGAATGGATAGATAAATGTATGGGTAGACTTGATAATTCATTTATCTTTGGTTATAATATAACATTGTATAATGTAATGGAAGATTGTGTTGGAAAGATTTAAGTGTTACGTCTATTCAATATTGGTTAAGTTATATATTATATGCTTAGCAATAAAATAATAAAAACATTTCTACGCTATATTCTTGGAAGATATCATTCAAAATTTGTTAAAAATTTAGATTTCAGAAATCTAAATTTCAACTGAAGTTGAGTTGCAAAATCTCTTCTCATTCTCCATTATAAATACAGTACTCTTTATTTCTTATCCCTCTTTCGTTGAGTGAGAAGATGGCGAAAGTTTGTTACCTCATTTTCATTTCTTTTTTTCTGGCATTGGTGAATTGTCAGCGAGATCTTCCTTCTCCGTCATGTTCGTCGTTCGTATCAAATTCTAGTTGTTCTCAGATCATTTATGGTATGATCGATTGCATATCCTTCTTGAGCGTAGGCGGTGTTGCCCTGAAGCCGAGCGCTTCGTGTTGCTCTGGCTTAAAGTCAGTCTTAAAAGCAGATGCCGATTGTATCTGTCAAGCCATTAGAGAAGCCTCTCAAATGGGCATCGCACTGAATATGACGAGAGCTGCTGAACTACCTTTCGAATGTGGAGTCTCTCATTTTTCCGTCTCAAAAATTTGCGGCTGTAAATGTGTTTATTGTTCTTCTCACAAGTTTAGGGTTTATGCCTTTTCTATTGATACTAATAACGCTTTGTGCAATTCTTGCAGTTTCAGACTCTCCAGAAGCTGCCCCAGTTTCGGACTCTCCAGAAGCTCCCCCTGGTAAATTGTAACGTAGAAATGCGCTGTTTTTTTTTTTTTTTTTTGGGGAAAAATTGGTAGAATTAAGTGCACTATATAATGGCGATTGGGCATTTTATTTGGTAAAATTGTATAAATGACATCATTTTATTGATTAATACAGCTAGGTCGCCAAAATCATCTCCGAAGAAAGTGGTGGCACCGCCAAAGAAGGCTCCCACTCCATCACCACGGCCAGCGGTAGCACCGCCGAAGAGTCCCACCCTTTCACCACCACCGACCAAGACTGCTCCAGCTCCGAAACCGCCTTCACCACCCAGGACAAAAACTGCTCCAGCTCCGAAACCGCCAGCAACCAAGACACCCATTCCATCACCCAAGTCACCAATCTCGTCACTGCCAAAAGCCAAAAGTCCTGCTCCATCTTCCCTAGGTGCTGGAGGAGGGCTTACTCAAGTTCCGGCACCAGCCCCTGCAAACTTAAATTCTGGATCATCTTCCTTCAATGCTTGCTTTGCAGTTGTCTTTAGTCTTTGCGCGATCTATCTTTCCTTCATTACAGTTTGAGATTAAGCTTGTAGTTCTTGGAAATTGTCATTTTCATTGGTTTTGCCATATGAAGTTTTCTTTGTTAGCATTTTGCTTTTGCTTTTCATAATTGTGTATTCTATTACTCTAATATAAAATTAGACCGTGATTTGTTAACACTAATTTGTAACCGTAAGTAATAAATCTTAAAATCATACATACGATCTATAATATTGTCAAAATTAAATCAAGTTATTTTTATCTTGTGCTCATTTTTCGATATACACCCAAAAACCCATTTAAAACAAAATATCCTAGAATTTTTTTTTAAAAATAGTGTTTCTACTTATGCAAATAAATCATGTAATATTACTATAATTTTGTATGTGCTAATAAATCATTTATTGTGATGTTCACATAAAGCCACATCGTAGGCCATAGATAAATTATCAGCTGGTATTTATAAATCAAATTATGTTCGAGATAATAGAAACAGTTGCACACGAATTTGAGAATCAAAATCGGTTAAAGATCTTAATAAACTAAAATCAAAATAGAGCTTGAGAATCAAAATCGGTTAAAGATCATAACAAACTAAAATCAAAATCCATTAATGATCATAACAAACTAAAATCAAAATAGTGCTAAAGATAATCAAAACATGTGAGTTAAAATGATTTGAAATTTGAAATTTGTTAAGATAACAGATAAGTCTATATTTGGTCTATTTTTAGTTGTTGCAATCCAAAGCAAATCCAAAACTATATATCTGCCGGATTTGCTAATTTCTTTTACATTTCTCAGTGTGGTCTATTTCAACATACATTACAAAAAGGAATAAAATGAATTGCTATCATTTGTTCAACACTTGTAAAATGAGATGTCAAACCACATTTTTTTTTTTTTTGGTTTTTCATCCGGTTTAAAGAAAATTTGAATTTCATTTGAGATTATATTCATGTTATTAAAACTCTGAATATTAGTATTTACCTCCTTAAAATTAGGAGACAACAAAGTTTTATTTATTCCGATGTTTATGTGACATGTCATGATACTAAAAAAAGTCAATTTAATAAATTTATCATCTTTGAGTGATCTATATCCCAAAACTTATTCAAAATCAACATAAATAATTAAACATGAATACCCTCAAATGTGGTCCCTAGTGATCCTCCAAATGTGGTACTAATATAAGAAGTAATAGAGCACACAAGTGGCCTTATCTACCATTGATTTGAAAATTATAACTATCTGCTTTCTGAGATGAGTATAAAGCTGCTTCAGTAATTTTTTTTTTTTAAATACCAATGTACGCTATAATTACTCTTAAAGTAAACTTGTCTAGAGAAACTTTTTACACGTTTCCCATTAACTTCTTGAGTTTCCAATTCACCTCATTAATAAGAAAGGAATCATCAATGTTAAGTATAATTCTATACCGCTTAACTATATGATTACGATGTGCCTTCCACACATATAGTCCCCCTCCACCCACTACATAAAATTTTGTAGAGTGGACATTCTAACCATCTAAACCAATTAAATATATATATTCTGGAGGAAATTCAAGAAAACTCTTACATGTTCGTCATTTTCAATGGTTTTACCTTTGTGAAGTTTTATTTGTTAAGATTTTTCTTTTGCTTCTCGTAGTTATGTATGTCACTCTAATATAAAATTAGATTGTGATTTGTGGACACTAATTTGCATCCAAATGTGTTTTACGAAATAATTTCAGTCTTCAATATTTATAAATTATTCAAAGAGCATGTGTACCATAAGTAATAAATCTTATAATTCATGCATACATCCATTTAAGATCTATAATACTGTCAAAATTAAATCAAATTGTTTTTATCTTATAAGGAGTGTGCTCATTCTTCAATATACACCCAAGAATACGTTTAAAACAAAATAGTCTAGAAATTTTATAAAAATATAGTGTGCTTCTACTCGTGCAAATAAATCATGTAATATTACTTTAATTTTGTATATGCTAATAAATCATTTATGGTGATGTGCACATAAAGCCATGTAATGCATAGACATGCTACTAGAATATAATAACTAAGATAAGGGAAAACAATGCAAACAGAGTCAAAAAATCGCAAGCCATTTGATCAGTTAATGATGATAAAATATTAGTTGATATTTGTAAATCAAATTATGATTGAGATGATAGCAACAGCTGCGCGCAAATTTGAAAATCAAAATCTGTTAAAGATTATAACAAACTAAAATCAAAATAATACTAAAAATAATCGAAACATGTGAGTTAAAATGATTTGAAATTGGAAATTTGTCAGGAATAACAGATAAGCCTATAATTTAGTCTATATTTTGGTTGTTGTAATACCCAAAGCAAATCCAAAACCGTATATTCGCCAGACCTGCTAATTTCTTTTACATTTCCTAGTGTGTCTGTTTCAACATACGTTACAAAAAAGGATAAAATGAATTACTGTCATTTGTTCAACACTTGTAATATGAGATGTCAAACCACTTTTGTCTTTGGCTTTTATTGCGGTTTAAGAAGATTTGAGTTTCATTTGGGATTGTATTCACCTCATTAGAACTTTGATTATTAGTATTTACCTCTTTAAAATTAGGAGACAACAAAGTTTTATTTATTCTGATGTTAATGTGGCGTGTCATGATCCTACAAGAGTCAATTCGATAAATTTATCATTTTTGAGAGTTCTATATCCCAAAACTTATTCAACATCAACATAACTAATTAATTATGAATAGCCTCAAATGCGGTCCCTAGGGATCCTCTAGATGTGGTACTAAAATAAGAAGAACTAGAGCAAGCAAGTGGTCTTACCTACCGTTGATTTGAAAATTATAAGTATTCACTCTTTCATTTGAGTATAAAGCCGATTGAGTACAATTTTTTTTTTTTAAACCAATGTATGCGGTAATTACTTTTAAAATAAACCTGTCTAAAGAAGCTTTTTACACTTTTCCCATTAACTTCTTGAATTTCCAATTCACCTCATTAGTAAGAAAGGAATCATCAATGTTAAGTATAATTCTATACTGCTTAAATATGTGAATATAACGTGCCTTCCACACATATGGTGCCCCTCTACCCACTAGATAAAATTTTAACCAACTAAAACAATTTATTCTAAAGAAAATTCAAGAAAACTCTTACATATATATCAAACAAGCTTTGGGAGTTCATCGAAATAAAAGTATAATGGCAATTCGCCAGTTGATATTAATATGATGTAAACAACAAATTATTACATATAAGAAACGAAATGAAATTACAAGTATAAAGCCAAATGAAGCGCGAGATTATAACTAAGAAAATAAATGCACCACATATTGTGGTTAGTGTAGAGACCAGGCTCGTTTCTTGCGCAATCCATGCTTGACCTTCTGTGTCTTCTCTTCCTCCTCCTTCCTTCTCAACTCTTCCCGTTTTTTCCTCTCCTTTTCCTTTCTCCTCTTCAACTCCTCCAGCCAAGATGCTCTCTTCCTTGGCTCTTCCTTGGCTCTCTTCCTCTTCTCTTTTTCCTCCCTCTCCTTTTCCTCCCTCTTCCTCCTCTCCTTCTCCTTGGCTTCCCTCTCTTTCTCCTTTTGCTTCGCTTTCCTCTTCTTTTCCTTCTCCTTCTTCAGTTCCTCCCCGGTGGGCTCTCTTGAAATGGTGAAACACATAGTCTCGTGAAAAAAAGCTAATGTTTTGTGGTTTGAACGATTGGTTTTCAGTGAACCTAAAAGCTGTCTCTTGGGTTCGTGTTGAGCATGGAGGATACTTCCCCTTCCTGCATTGTGGTTGCCGTCCAAAGCCCAGCTGTGGAGTTCTCTCTTTGTACTTATCGAGATCTCATACCTATTAGCGGCGGCAATGGATCTAATTAATAAGGCTAATGAATATAAAGATGCTTGGACTCGTGCGTCTACTTTCAATAAGATCACCTTGATTTACGCTTGCAGCTGTATTTGTATGCTTGCAGATTTATCCAAAAATAAAGAAGGGTCCTTTCCTCCCCATTTTATCTTACAAATCCGTGTTATATTGGAAAATTCGTCTTCTGACTACGAAGTTTCGACGAAGCCGGCAACAACGTCCTGTATAGTCGGTAGTTTTATGCTTGGATGCTGTCGTATATTACGACAAAACTATATTATATATGTCGATGTGAGCAAACTACATGCCCTAAGCTCTTGGACATAACAAAGGGGCAAACAGGCGGGTCATCGCATTCTGGAGATTGTAGTTCAGCCAAACCATACGAGGGAGCAATGGAAGGCATTTGATCCGATGAAACTGATCGAGAATTCAGTAAGGACATTTATAGGGTTAACGGTAATGATTTTTATGAGCTTAATGTCTATCGAAACAAGAACAATCTGATTGGTATTTTATGTAGTAGAATCATATAATTTATTGAGATATGTGCACAAGAAGTCTTAAAACTTGTCATGAAAGTATGATTGAGTCCTAAAACTTAAAAAAAGTATAATCATGTTCTAAAACTTGTTAAATTGATACAATCGATTTTTTTCGTTAACTTTTCATTTAGACCAACGAAGAATGCTAATGTGGTTTTTAAATATTCTCTCTCCTACGTGGCGATGACGTGGCTTAAATTCTAATTTATTTAACCAAAATATTAATTAAATGAAGCTATAGGCAAGGGCGGTAGGCCCTTGTCGCTACCCCCCATTGTCGGAAAGGGCCGACAGGGGTTGGCTAGGGCCGGTGAGTGTTGCCGGGGCCTCAACTGGGGCCATGGGTGCTCACCAAGTCTCCGCCAGCCCTTTCGGGCGACGGGGTGGCTGGTAGCAAGGGCCTTCGCCCTTGCCTTGGCTCTTTTTTGTGTTTTCTAAAAATATTTTTTATTTAATTAGGCTTATGCTTAAAAAATTAGAATTAAATTCAAAACGAGGTTGTTTTAGTTTAGTGTTCCATGTTTTAGTGACGTCATTGCCACGTAGGAGAACTGAAAACTGAATTATCATGTACCCCTTTTTTGGGTAGAAGTACCTTTGCCTTCATCTCATTCAAGTAAAAGTAGCCGAGTACTGCCCATCGGTATCAGAGGATAGAATGTCCTAACTCTGCAATGGAGGATAAGAAGCCCAATCACAAGGAAGAGAATGCGCACGAATGTTCTGAGCCATCCCTTCCACAATAATTCCTCCATGATATTTGAAAATCACTGAGATAGCTCTCACATTTCCATCCACGTTGATTTTCAGAGCACTAATTGAAGGAAGAACCCGTGCGGAATCTCTGTGCGTCTCTTCTTTCATCTTCAGGCCGAGATCACGGGTCAACAGACACGGAAGAAACAGGTGTTGTATTGTCTCCGGATGTTGTTTACAGAGTGCATCTTGAACCATATGCCGTCTGAACAGAATGTACTTTGTAGGCAATGCATTCCGACACACTCCGAGCAAAAGGTTTGATTTTTGTTCTCAGATTCCATACTTGTTTCCACAGATATGATGAGGAAGCCAATGCAGGGGGTATCAAAATGAGCCTGCCTTCTTCCCCTGCTGCATTTATCGACCATCTATATAGAAACATTCGCTATCAAAATGAACAAACATGGATAGAGTGGATTCCTTGCCGCATACCCCTCAACAGCTAAAAGTACTCCCAAGGCTCCCCATTCACCTTTACACTGACTGAGCCGATTCATTTATTCTTCTGTGAATCCCACATTTCTCAATTATGCTTCCAAAAAGACTCATTCAACTTGATCACGAGCTTTTCTCATTTTCAATTTCAGGATTGCTTGAAATTTCTTCTTCCAACTCCTTACCTTGAGCCGATGTAACAGTTCCTGCACGACCCGAATATTATCTTATATTTGAAGTCCTTGAACAATGGCAACTTGTTTAGCAGACACAATCTGAGGCAGCAGAGGTTTAACCCTGTTGGCAAAAACATCTAAGACAACTTCGTAAGCAAAATTGCATAAGTTGGACCAAATGTTGGGTTCCCTAGTATGCCAATCTTTTGTCCAAATTAATGTAACTCCAAAAATTTGACATCTCCCATATCGTCTTGGTGTTTCATTATATAGGTCTTGAGTGATGAATCCGATGTGTTTTATCATGTCCTTACTCGAAAGGCTCCACTTTTAACCGATAAGTGTAATAATTTGAAACCCAATGAAAATGGTGGTGTATAAGTAAGCTTTGTAGCTTCTAGAAATGTTGTTTGCTCGTTGAGCCCTTTTTTTTTTTTTTTAAAGGAAATTCATTTTTGGCTTGGATTTTAGTGTACCTACCATGATGGGTTTTATGAACATAGGAGTTTCAAATTATAGCTGAATTGAATAATTATCGTTCAAATGGAATACTCCGTAAACGATTGCGAGTTCAAAGATAAGGATCACGAAAGTTATCTTGCTGTTTGTACTCACGCGCCCTAGTTAACTTATCAATTCATGTCAAACATGTCTCTCGGAGCATGTAAACACCAGACTCGTGTCGAAGGGGCATAGGTGGGCGGCATGCGTTGACTCCGAGTGGAGTTAACGAGTGCCTCTGCTTTCCTCACTTCGCAGCTGACTTCTCAACTGTCCTTTTCATTTCCCTCGTTCAAAGCGCATCATACCATGGAGCTTAGGAACCCAGCACCGGATTGCGACCCGGTTCATAAGGCATCATTCAATTCCCACTTCTCCAGATACGTGACCTCTTTTTCAGTAATACAACATGCCCGAGCCTCGGTTTTAATCGATCCTTAAGATGCATGCAGATCGCCATGTCCAAATTCGTCGAGCAGGGCTGTTCTAGCCTTTAAGTAGAAAGCAGACTGTAGGATTAGTTTGAGTTAAAATCATTATGATTTGAGAGTCATTATGCGTAAACTTGGTTAGATAAACATCAAATACGGAAAAAGAGAACGTTTGTTTTCATGGTGCATAATACACACGGTCCACTCATTAACCATTAGACTTGAGCAATGGGTAGACCGAGTATAGTTCGACAAACTTTTATACCTGGCTGGGTGAATTGGGTCTAAAAAGAAAACGGTTTGCTCAAATTCATGCACCACACAACAAATTTATACCAAAAATACAGTTAGGGTTGTTCTTTTACAGGTAGCACCTAAATGATCGATAATGGTTGACAGGCTATAATTTGTTGATGTGACTCATATCTTCAAGTGATACCCAAGGGCACTCCCATGGCCCCTGTCGTGAGCACAAAAAAAGGCCAGACTGCAAAAGCAAGTGGGCAGGCTATGATTTTTTGACGTGGGACATTCCGTTCATTTTTTGATGTGGGACATTCCGTTGAAAAATGTTGACAGGCTTCTGAAAACAATCTGACAAGACAGAGAAGACTTGCTGGGGTCCTCCACCCATCTTCTCCTTTAGAAGCAAGCTTCGAGCTCGTGTTTTTCTTTCTTTTTGCCCGATCTTATCCTAGAGTCCCCTGGCCAAGACCTTTCCCTGGCCAAAACGAGTGATATTAGGTGATCTCTGATCTCTGTGTACCGAATCCACTATTGAAGTTCCAGCGGTGCTCATCTTTTTGGAATGGGTCGGCACTTCATGAAAAGCTCCACTCACGATTTCTCCAACGTCATCATCCATTATGCCTTACTGGTTTTCATGGAAAGAGTTCTCCAGTGGTAGTCTGATCAATGAGGGGGACCGGACGTCCATGATTGGGGTCATAACCTAGAATAAATCTTGCAGGTGAATCCCTATTAAATGGGTGAATTAGGTAGGATTTGGGTCGAATCATAAATGATCTGACCCAAATCAACACATTTAACTCGTTTATGATTCATTTATTGTAATACAAAATTTGTGATCAATACTTGACCTATTTAACTAAACCTAAGAAAGTTTATTTCTTATGATATATATTGCTAAAAATCTTTCATACAATACAAATCTAGTGGACAATTTTTATATTTCTTTTTAAAAATAAGCATTTGTTTGTTTCTTCAATATTTTCCAAGAAGTAATTTTTTAGGAAAAATACAATATTTTTTGGTTTTTCTCATAAATTAGAAAACATTTTTTTGCCCTTTGGTATGATTAAATTTTCCACCTTGACTCCTTTTAGTATGTTTTTAAAAAATGGAAGTTTAATTATTTTAATTATTTTCTTTTTTCTCTTTCTTATTCTTTGACCAATCATAGGCGAGCTCAAGCTCGCCCGATATCAACAAGCTCGAGGCTCGACAAATCGGTGAGATCAAGCTTGCCCAACATCGTGAGCTTGAGTCTTGCTAGATCGGTGAGGCTTAAGCCTCTCCAATCATCAGCAAGGCCTTAGTCTTGCTAGATTAGCGAGATCGAGCTCGCTAGACATTGGTGAGCTTGAGCTTACTCGACGTTGGCGAGCTCGAGTCTCGCCAGATCAACGAGGCTTGAGCCTCGCCTATTGTCGATGACCTCAAGCTTGCTTGAGGCTAGCGAGCTTGAGCCTTGTTTGGAATTACGGCCACTAGCTAAGAAAGGAGGAAGAAGAAAGAAAGAAAAAAAAAAAAAACGGAAAGAAAAAAAGAAAAAGAAAAAGAAATATAAAATATAATTTTTGATTTTTATAAAGTTAAAGAAGGAAAGATAGAGTGTGAGGCTTGGGTTAGAAATGAATTCTAAGTCCAACCCATTTAAGACCCGTTTATTTTAAGTTTTCAATTTTTAAACCCATTTAACTAGTTTCTTCAAAATGTAAGTGACCTATATATGACCCATATGTGTCATCCTTGAACTTTGAATTTAATGTATAATGTCATCCTTGATTCAGGCAAGCATAATTGGATGGGCTAGGCCCAATAAAGGAGCTGTCTGTTGGGCCTTTTGGGCCGACTTGGCCCACTAGGTATGCCTAAGCGGGCTCGCATGCCATGATCATTTGTATTAGGTGTTTGTAAAATTGGTACCTACATCTCTAGGAATATTTAGGGAAATTGGCACAAATGGTTCTTGACCTTTGAGTTTAATGTATATAGGGACATAACCCAAAAATTATATCATTACTTTCCTAATAAACATAATCCAATCTGATATCCTGACAATAAAGAAAGCAAACCTATTAGTACTCTATTTAATACATAATTATTAGCGGCATTGTTGGATTAGATAAGCTGATTTGCTAACCAATCTGGTCATGCATTTCCCTCCCTATAAGTAAATGTTCAATCTAGTCCTTTCGTTCGCTCAATCGACAAAGCATGCGTTATTTGATATTGTGAAATATTATATGTTGAGTTAGACTTTTAAAAATGACAAGTCGGCCTTTCTCCATCTACTTTTAAAAAAAATATTATGGACATCAAATATTCCACGTGAAAAATTCTTTTCCTAATTTGAGTTGAATATCTCACATAAATGATCCACGTGTAATTTTTTTTTTTTTTGATCCACCATTCAAATTTAATGGATTGAAAGTCATATCAGCAAATTCCGTTAAATTGAATTGACAAGAGGATCACATTGACTATTTTCATATATTTTAAGGATTGGATTGAATATTTACCAATAATTGAGAGATCATATTAAACAAATTAAATGCTCTGAAAAGACATTATGTTTTATGCCAAAGTTTAGCCATTATTTGTATCAACTAAGAGTGATCAATTTCCGATCCGGTCCCACCTAAAAATTACGAACATGACCAGAAGGATCGGTTCCTAGTTTCTAGAACTAGGGACTCGATCGGACGTAACCAACAATTCGGTTCCGTTCGGTTCCCAGGATGGTCCAAATGTTAGACTTGCATGATAAGCGTTGGAAGAAAATCAAAGACGCGGCCTTCTTTTTCGTCGTCCATCTCGAACTTCTCACCACCCTACACGTGTGGGGTACCACGTTGTACGACCGGATCATTGAGGAAGAGACGGTGGCGGCCTTCGCGTACAAGATGGACAAGCCGTGGCTGAGGCCGGACGAGTTGAGGGAGGAGATCCGGTGGGGCCATGCTTTGTGGGTGATTGGCCGAGGGGACGAGACCATCAAGATGAAGCTGCGAAGAAACCATAAGATGAGGGTGAGCGAGGCCGTGGCTTCCATGAGCACTGATGGTGTTCTCGCCTTCGTGATTCCCGAGGGGCGATTACCGTCG
Source organism: Eucalyptus brandiana (assembly GCA_014182725.1). Classification (NCBI taxonomy): domain Eukaryota; kingdom Viridiplantae; phylum Streptophyta; class Magnoliopsida; order Myrtales; family Myrtaceae; genus Eucalyptus; species Eucalyptus brandiana. The sequence goes on from CM024673.1 coordinate 29,379,811, forward strand.
ACGAGTGAGGGTGAGAGGCAAGAGGCAATTATTATTGTGAGTGAGGCTGAGAGGCGTGAGGCGTGAGGCGATTAGGGCTTAGGTGATAAGGGTCGTGAAAGTTTGAAAGAAGCGTGCGTGTGAGAGGAAAGGGAAAGAGCAGAGGCGTGACTGGACTTGTGAGCCACGAGAGGCGAAGGAAAGAGGAGAGTAATGGAGAACTAGATTGATGCCTCTATGAACTAGATTTGCCTCTATGAACTACCCATTATTGGCCAGTCCGATCTGATTCGGGCAGTTTCCAATTCGGTCGGTCTGTGTTATTTCGCCCAGTGTCAATTTCCCAAAATACATGAGCATCTTAGCCGAAAGGAGGATGATGGAAAATTTAGGGAAGTGGGCAGACCTTAAAAAGTGGGTCGATGGAGCCAGGGACGGTAGTGGCGCTATTCATGAGAAGCTTCTCATAGTGGGATTTGATGGAACCTTTGGGGACCAGAACCCCAATTCCTCTCCCCAGGCCAATCTTGGGCCATGGAATTGTAATCCGTCAGTCGTGAGTGGACATCAATGCCACTGCGACTCGACCTTCCTGGGCTTCTCACCAGAATTAAAGTCCCATCTCCTTGAAAGTTGTGATCGATGTTTCTCTGCCCCGAGAGGAATCGAAATAATTTGTCTTGGATTTAATGTGGCTGGCATGGTCGTAGAAACTCTCTTATTCGTGGGTGTGAATGTACTGATCTTGAAAGTGAGTCCTCTCCTCATTATCAGAAAAAGAGCTTGTGTAAGAGAGTCGCAAGAGAACGTCCGAGAGAGTTTCCCGAACGTTGATGGTCGGACTAGCTATTGAACAGCTGAAATGAGATCTCTGGGGAACGGAGTCGATGCAACATGGCAATCTAAGTTCAGAGCAGTAAATGTTTTGTTAGTAAGTGCTGAGTGAAGCCTCTGGCTCTGAATTGCAGCCACGTGATTCTAGAGCTGATTCAGGACCAAGCAACAAAGTGAAGGGCAGCTCTTATCTCATTCATGTTCGCTCTTCCTTATGAAACCAGATAAAATATAAGTGCTTAAAACTGGAATCAAAGTCAGCCAAACTGTGACATTACTCGTTAGGGGTGGATTACCTGTTTGATGGACCGAGTCATGCCGTTACAGTACCCAGTCATTTTCTATTTAAGGCTTGGTAATGCGAACGGTGCCATTGTGAAACCAGATAAATTACAAGTGCGTAAAACAGGAATCTAAGTCAGCCGAACTGTAACTTAACTCGTTATGGATGGATTACCTATTAAGGCCCCATTTGGTTCGGCATTTGGAAGGGGCTTTTGGGCTCTAAAGGGTTTTGGTCAAATGCAAACACGTTTGGTTCAATTTTTTGGACAACTTTGGCAAGATGCAATCGCATCTTCAAATGGCTCTAAGGGCCTTTAGCCCAATGTAGTTTTGGAAGTACTTCGGAAAGTTACATATTCGGAATACAAGTCCCATGATACTATTCATCTTCTTCGGAGAAACGAATGGAGGCTAATGATTGCTGGCCAAGGAGTTGCCTACGCCGGCGACCGTCACCTAAGGCGTTGCCCGACCTCGGCGACCGCCACCTGGGGATTGCGGCCACCACTACCTAAGTCGCGCGACCTCAGGTGGTGGTTGCTTGGGTTTGCGCAACCCAGGCGACGGTGGCTTGAGGTCGCTGAACCTCAGGTGACGGCGCTTGGGGTTTGCAACCCAGGAGGTGGAGGCCTGGTTCACGAACCCCAGGCATCGCCTAAGGTCTAGCAACAACAGGCAACCATCACTTGGGTTGCACGAACCTAGGCGACCACCACTTGAGGTCACTGATCCATACGGCCGCTTAGGTAGCGACCCTAGGCGTTGCCTGAGATCCAACGACCTTAGGCGAGGCTATCCAGTGGCTAGATCTAGCCGTCGGACATTGGCCGCTGGTGGCCAGATTAAAAAAAAAAAAACTTTTTTTATATATAAAACTTAGCAAAAGTCCTTTATAAAATATAGTTTTTACCAAATGGTGTTTAAGCTAAAATCATTTTACAATGCACTTTAAAACTACAATTTACCAGACGCTATTTGCATTTTCACAAATCTCTTTAGCTTTCCCAATAATATTTGCCCAAAGCTGAACCAAACGGGCCCTAAATGGACCGGGTCATTCCATTCAATGCAGATTATGCCAACTGTGCCATCTGATGGGAAATTATAGTATTCAAATGCAATATCGAGATTTGATCAACTGTACGCTTGAAACCTAATTATTTTATACGCAAGTACTGCCAAATTGTAGGCCAAAAGAAATATTCCCATGCGGTGAACAAAGTGAAAATCCTTGTCGACTTACAGCGTAAAATACTCTGTGAGCTGGGGCACGCGTGGGTGTGTGCGTGTGCGCCTGCGCTAAGTCAGGTTGGTATAAAAGCTGCTGCAGATGCGCAAATAGCTCTCTAAGTTAGTCCCGAAAAGCTTCACACAACCATGGCTTCACTGCCTGATACAGAGAGCTTGAAATCTGAAACAGAGTTGCCTCCTCAAACTAGCTTTGAGATCACCAGTCATCCTCAGGCTGAGAGAGCTGAATGGGTGCTTCATTCACCTGACCCTCCTAGCCTCTGGCATGATCTGCTCGTCTCAGTAAGAGAGACACTACTTCTTAACAACAGCAATGGTGACAAGAAAAAATCTCCTTTGACAGACAAGCAAGCCCTGTGCAGGGGAGCTGCTTCACTCTTTCAAGGTCTCTTCCCAATCCTCCGCTGGGGCAGAAGTTACCGTGTCTCCAAGTTCAAAAGCGACCTGATGGCTGGTTTGACACTAGCCAGCCTCTGCATTCCTCAGGTAAAAAGCAGTCCTGAACTAGACGAGTGTTTTGTGAAGGTCACATTGTGTAGTCTCCAGTTCTAAGAGCATGTTTTTGGTTTCTCACAGAGCATTGGGTATGCTAATTTGGCAAAACTGGATCCACAGTATGGTCTATGTAAGTTTTTGCGTAATGATTTACTCTCGTTTTTTCTTTATTTTTGGCTTTCAAGCAAAATTTTAATATTTAAGTTCATCTTTTGAGCAATGGATTCAGACACAAGCGTGGTCCCACCTCTTGTCTATGCCTTAATGGGGAGTTCCAGGGAGATTGCCATTGGACCTGTCGCTGTGGTATCACTCTTGCTTTCCTCCATGATTCAGAAAATACAGGATCCTTCGACCGACCCCGGTGCTTACAGAAGGCTCGTTTTCACGGCAACTTTGTTTGCCGGAACATTCCAGGCGATCTTTGGATTATTTAGGTACCTTTTTCCTCAAAAAGCTCCTGTTTTTACTTTCTTCAACTTGTTACCGTGTTCTACAAGCCCATTTGAAGACATTGAGACTTGCAGGTTGGGATTTCTTGTGGATTTTCTTTCGCATGCTGCAATCGTTGGGTTCATGGCAGGCGCAGCTATTATCATTGGTCTTCAACAGCTCAAAGGGCTACTCGGGATTAGCCACTTCACAACAAAAACAGATGTCGTGTCTGTTCTAGAATCGGCATTTAGATCGATTCGCCATCAAGTACGTTCTGTTTCAGTATTTTCTTTAGTCTCTCCAAGAAACTGCCTCAGGAAAAGATTTGTGGATGAGAGTTGATCGAATCATATCAGGCAGTGTTTTATAGTTTTGCCATTTAAAATGGTCTCAGACAATGTTTTTTTACTTCCGCTACAAGGCTGACAATTATCTTTTAATGTGCACATGTGACAGTGGTACCCTCTCAATTTTGTTCTTGGATGCTCATTCCTGATTTTCCTCCTCTTTTCGAGGTTCATCGTAAGGAAATCTTACGTCCTGCGTTTCCTATTTATCCCATGAAAATTTTCTTCGCTAACCAAATTACACAATTTGCTTGTGTTCTCAGGGACGAAAGAACAAGAAACTCTTCTGGTTACCGGCTATCGCTCCTCTAGTGTCGGTAGTCCTATCCACCTTAGTAGTCTTTCTGACGAGTGCTGATAAGCATGGTGTGAAGGTGGTAAAGCACATCAAAGGAGGATTAAATCCAATTTCAGCACATCAGTTGCAGTTTGCAGGTCCACATGTAGGACAGTCTGCTAAAATCGGTTTAATCTGTGCCGTTGTGGCTCTCACCGTACGCCTCCATGCCCAAAATCTTTTTATCTGTCCAAAATTTTCCTTATCTTTTCCCGTGAAGTTTCTCTTAATTGGTTTTCAAAAGTTCTTTCTTCAGGAAGCAATAGCAGTTGGCCGGTCTTTTGCTTCGATCAAAGGCTACCAGATTGATGGGAACAAGGAAATGGTAGCAATGGGATTTATGAACGTTGCTGGATCTCTCACCTCATGCTATGTAGCAACTGGTAAAGCTCCCTCGAACCCAAATGGTTTTTATACACTGTTATATTGGTCTACACTGTGTTTTCCCTATCAATTAAATTGTCCAAATTCTGGGAATCCTAAAATAGCTTCTTCATCATGCAAAACAGGTTCTTTCTCAAGAACTGCAGTGAATTTCAGTGCAGGATGCCAGACCGTCGTGTCAAACATTGTGATGGCCGTGACAGTGCTAATATCACTGTTGCTCTTCACCAAGCTCTTGTACTACACTCCCATCGCGATCCTTGCTTCGATCATCTTGTCGGCTCTTCCGGGTCTGATCGATGTGAATGAGGCTCTCCGGATCTGGAGAGTCGACAAGCTTGACTTCTTAGCATGCATCGGCACCTTCTTGGGGGTCCTGTTCGGGTCCGTGGAGATTGGCCTTCTAGCCGCGGTAGTTTTCATTTAACATGAAAAAACGATTGAATTCCTGAAAAAAATTATAAATTATTATGTCTGCAAATCTTTCTAACATTATTATATGTGAACCTTGAATACCTTAACATTTAGCAGTCTCGTGACTTGTGGGTTCCATATCATTATTGAGATCCATAAGTCAGCCTCAAACTGCTTGGTTGGTGATGAGCTTATCCTGAATAATCCATTCAAGGTAGAGCTCATTCAGGTCTACCGTTTTGGCACGAATCGGCTAAAAAAAAATAATCATATTCTGTTACAAGCCATCTGCATCGAACACACATTAATTTATTTCAAGACAGGCTAAACTCTCTTGAATTAGTGTCTTAATGATTGTCAAGCTGACCAGAAATTCTGTGCTATAGTAAGGATATTCTTTTTTTTAAACAACAGTCTCTTGATATGAAAGTTCAGTCTTAGCGGCATCACCTTAGACAAGAAAGTAAGGATTTCCTACTACTATGAACTGATTGCAGGTCGCTATCTCGTTCGGAAAGATTATACTTCTATCCATTCGACCTGGCACAGAACTGCTAGGAAGGCTTCCGGGGACAGATGTATTTTGCGACATTAGACAGTACCCAATGGCCATCGAAACTCCTGGTGTCTTCTTGATCCGCATCAATTCTGGCTTGATGTGCTTTGCTAATGCCAATTTCATCAGAGAAAGGTGGTGACATATCAGTCAATCTAATTGAATCTTGGCATATGGTACTAAAGAATATATTTTTGATAGTGGTCTATATATTATATTCTTTATCCTGCTTTGTTTTAGGATAATGAGGTCAGTGACAGAAGAGGATGACGCCAAACGAACCGAGAGGAGAAAGATTCAAGTGGTGGTCCTTGACATGTCCAGTAAGTCCTGATTAACTCAAATTAAATTGGAATTAGAGTGCTAAGAGGGCCTTACTGATCAGTTGGTCTGTCTCATGGCAGATGTGATGAACATCGACACATCAGGGATCGCCGCACTTGAAGAACTGCACAAGATGTTGGTTTCGGTTGGCCTAGAAGTAAGAGTGCCCAACAAGTTGCATGGATTTCAATCTCTTGCGATCCTTTGTCATCGAACCCTCTTGCGAAAATTACAGTTCATGCACGTTATTTCGCAGGTGGCTATGGCCAACATCAGATGGCAAGTGATCCACAAGCTGAAGGTGGCCAACTTCCTGGACAGGATCGGGAAAGAGAGGGTCTTCCTTAGTGTCAGAGAGGCTGTGGAATATTCGTGCCTCTGTTCTAAGTTTACCAGTCCTAATAACTGTTGATCAAACGAGGATTACTAGGAACATCATTGAGGTAATTGGCAATAATATTGCATCTCATCTGCTGATGAGAAAATGGTTATGAAGTGAAATAGGATACATGTGTTAGAACATAGATCTCCAAGCTTCTAGCCTCGTTCTCATTATAAGCAAAACTGAGAAAAAATGGTTATCCAATATTTGAGTGTGTGCCATCTCCTTTCTTCCGGGAGCCAACGGAAAATATGCCTAAGTTACAATAATGAGAATAATTAATCAAGAAAAATATGATAAAAGGTCATGTTAACAAGTATCTCTAGATTCTTTAAAAAATGAAAAGCTAGTGTCTTTGAATTCTTGTTCATCACATGCTAAAATTGGATACTTTTATTATGAAGTTATTTATTTCGCATAAATCGAAGAAAAGACAATGTATTAAAGCTGTAAAATATCCTTAATTATTTATTAAAAAAGTGAAATATGTACAGAGAGGGTGGGATAGACCCAGCCCCTCCTCCCTAGTCCCTAGAATCCAATTAACATGGGGGGAAAGCGCATTTGCATGGCTAGAATAGTCCCCTGATTTTATTGTGCAAAGCCCATCAGATTATAGGTGCGCCTCAATGATTTTATATTGCAAACGAGGAGCGTCCATTCCATCCTATTGAGCTTTGTTTTGAGTCCTTGGCCATTTGAGCCTGAGGTTTGGTAGCTCAACTTAAAAGAGTGCCAAAAGTCTTTTGCCTATGAATTTTCTCATTTGACCATGAAATGCTCTCTGTATTTCCAGAGTTTCAGCTGCCGTCTATGACTGCAATTGAAGAATTAATGATAAGTTGCGGTCCGATGTCTAGTTTCGTAGTCCGAGCCTTCATGTACTCAAACTTGGACCAGATTGTGTGGCCTCTATTCAAACTTGCACATTATATTTAGTAAAGTTCCTTCTTTAATATGAAAATTTTCAAATAAGGCATGGAGTGAAACAATTTTCTCAGAAAAATGATTTAAGATTAACTTTATTTCATATAAGAATCTGAAATGGCAAGTTAGCTTCAAATAAGAGCCTATGCTTGTCAGCCATTCAATTTTCCACCAACCAATGAGCATTTGATTTTTCCATTAGTCGGAATAGGACATTTTGTCCAAAACAAAATCTAGATAAAGATTAAAAGAAAAACAAACTAACAAAGCCTCTCCCCCCCCCCCCGGTGGCAAAAAAAAAAAAGAGAGAGGATTCAAACCAGTCAGTTCTTAGATCTGGAAGTTCAGTTGCCATGGGTATGGGCAGAATCGAAAGTGGTGGAGGTTTTTGGGTGAGTGAGTGGGAGGCATATGCAAGCAGAGGAAGAAGAAGGAGGGAGCTTGATAGTGTGTAAGAGCCTCAAAAATGGGTTTTGAGAAATGGGCTTCACCTATCTCGAGATCTTCGTCGTCTTCTTTATTATTATTATTTTTTTCGTCTTCTTCTTTATTGTTCGATAATGTTGTAGTCAGAAAGAGAGATTTGCAGAGGAGGTTAGTCATGGCAAGTTGGGTACGACTGTTGCTCGGGCGTGGTTCCTAGGGGTGAGCGGTTCCCGGTTCCTTACAGGTTCCGCTTGGAACCTGGAACCTACCCTCGGGTACAGGTTCCTCATTTTTTGGAACCTGGAACCTACCCGTCAAAACCGAGAACCTGGAACCTACCCTGTCACAGGTTCCGGGGTCGGTTCCGGTTCCAACAGGTTCTTTTTTTTTTTTTTTTTCATTTTTTCATTCTTCTCATCCTTGAGAGCCTCTTTGATGTTGATTAGTGGCGGGTTCGGGTCGTCCATACCTGCAGAGACCCAAGTTAGAACAGACAAAGGCAACAGATTTGAGCATCTTTTCTTCTTCAGTAAGTCATGACTGGATTAAGAAGACCTTCAACTTCAGTGAAGATATTACAGAAAGATATAGCATCTGTATGCTAGTTGCTTTTTTTCTTTAAAGCTCGGCAGACTTACCATTTTCGGTAATAATAACAGGCGGGTTCCCGTACTTTGTCTTGATATAGTTCATTAAACTTCTAAGCCCCTGAGGTACTATGTACAACCATATTGAACTCGCCTGCAAATCGACATCCGCATGTGAGTTTTAGTTAGAAAAACAACTGGAGAGAAATTCATGCATTGCTAAAAATACATCACAAGCTATCATTTGAACAACACACTTCATTCTAAATGATCTTTGCCTTAATCAAATCGAAAGTTTCTTGCTGTGCTGGGAACTAACGTACCCTGTCTCCAATTGGATTGAGTATCCCATCTCTAAAAGCTGAAAACAGCAGCAAACATAACTTAGCACCACCAAAATTAAAAAGAAGAAGACCCAAACAACTAAAACTTCCAGATATGCTAAGAAGGGTTACTTACGCACAGTGTCAGAGCCATGCTGCTTTTGCTGCACAGGATAACTAAATAGCTTAATAACTCGGCATGCTGACGTTCAAATTAGGAATGCGCATCAGGGGTTGATAAGGATATACTTTAGTCTTTTGAGGAAGAGCGGCACCCCGGGTAGTTTAGCCTTTGTATCTCCTCAAACATTTTATCCACTCTAACAGCGGGAGGGGCTCTTCCCGAATTGGGGGCTTTCCTCAAACACGTCAAAAGGTTGTTCGGTGAGCTGCATCATTGATGGTCACGGACTATTCATTAGCTTATCGGAAGATGTTGCATTATAATTGACACACAAGATATAAGAAACACAATTAACATGGCAATCGGGGATTAAAAAGGTGTCTATCACCATCAAAGAAAATGTTGCAGCAGACAGGATATAAGACTTACAAGTCCTTTCATTTCAGCTAATCTAGTCAGGTCTCTTATAAGCCCACGCATGTCACACCGAGCAAAGAAGTTCACCACAGCCCATTTTTGTATCTTAGCTGGCTCAACAAATTTCTGCAGAAGAGTGAAAAGATAGCATAAACAGACTTATTGAACACAATAATTGGTGACAGATAATTCAAATAACCTTATTCTGAAAGCTCCACCGTCCATTGCGGGGGAAGAAATCCTCTCCATTGCCCACGTTTAGCTGGGAAGGAAGCCACAGAAGTTTGTGTTATTGCAGATGATTGTCTAACAGTCCATTGCAAACAAACATAATTTCTTTTTTTTCTTTTTTTTTTTTCTTATCCAGCAAACAAAATGCAAAAGGGAAACTAGCAAAGGCACCTTAGGAGCCGGTAGAACACGGCCTTCAACTTGAGTAAAGCTATTGCTAATTGTTATACCGCATGAACGCAAAGCATAGGTTCGAATCATAGTTGCTACGCTCCAATCTGATCCTTCACTTGAAACTGATAAGTCCAGTCCTGTTCCAGATCATGAAATCCTTTGGCTGCTTCCTCACATACATGCTTTTCGAGATGGAGTTTGAACCATACTCTAGATTCCAAATTCATCAGGACTGCAGACTTTGTAGACTCTTTAGCACGATTAAGTTGCACTTGAGTAACTGCCAAAAAGAAAAAATTTCAATTAGTGTCGGGCACACTAGAAACAAAATAACAAGAATGGCACATTGAAGAAAATAAACAGATGCAGCATGAACCTTGTCCAGTGTTGCCGGTGCTATTAATTCTTCAGCAGCCACATCAACGGCTTTTGCCACAAAGTCGAGCTCGCTAACCAAATTTAGAAGAAAATGATAAGCTCGAAGTAATTAGCAAAACACTAAAAGTTTGTCACCGCCCGCAACTTTGTCAACACCTAGTCGGTGGCACTCCATGCCGACGAAGCTAAAAAGATTAAAGTTCGAATTTACCATAGGTTTTCATGTTTTAACCAATATCAAGCATCAGGGACCCCATTCACTCTTTTCTTATGTCTCTGGTCAATGCCAAAACCAAAATGCACGAACCTGAAGCTAACCCTAGAATTGTTTCCACATGGAAAATCAACTTCTACCCCACAATCGCATTCTCAAAATTATCATTATATATCCTTCTCAACCCAAAGAATACAAGTCTGTCATTAAGAGTGACGAATCGAGCAAAGAGAATACAACACAAATGCTCAAGAGCTTAAAAAGAACGATGCAGAGAGAGAGAGCTTACGGTCTTTGCCACCGCGAACGCTGCCTCTGGTGGGATGATACATGGTTCCACGCGAGGTCCTCCGAGCCGACGAAGATGGGGATGCGGTCGTCTTCTTCGCCGGCTTCTTGTAGACGAGCTTTACCCGGAGATGTAGGTCTTGCCGGAGAGGAACTCGTCGAGGACTTGAGGCCCGACTCCGTGTGGAGATTCGTCGAGGAACTCGTCGAGGGCGAGCACGGAGCATAGTGAGCAACGTCGGGCGAGACGAGAGGAAGTGCGAAGTGAAAATGGGAACCGAGACTAGGGTAAATTAATTTGGGGCTTAACCTAACAAGTTCGGGTTCGGGCGGAGGTGGTGACAGTTCGAGCAACAACGGCCCGGACGGCCGAGCAAGCGGCAAGAGAGGTGGTGACGGTGGCTTGGGGACGGCGGCGGTGCCTCACGGCGGCGCGGACGGCAAGACAGCTCGTCGGGCTAAACGGTGAGACGGCTTGTCGGACGAGCAAAGTGGGTGGTGGGGGTTCGGTGGCCAAGAGGTGGTGGTGAGTAGGGCGTGGGGCGGCGGTGCGGTGGTGGGTGAAGCAAAGAACCGGCGAGAGGAAGGAAGAAGAAGAAGAAGAAGAAGAGGTGGGAGGGTTCGGCTGAGAGAGGAGGAAAGAGGAGAGAGAGAGAGATGGGAAAAGAAAAAGTGGGGGCAGGAAGTGACGTGAGGAGGAAAAAGGGGAGAAGAGAGAGAGAGAAAAAGAAAGGGAAAGGGGGGAAAATTGAAGGGGGGGAAATTCGAGCGGAACGGATTAGGGTTTTTTTACTTTTTAATTTTGCCGGTTCCGGTTCCTTAGGTTCCGGTTCCTATGGGAACCGGAACCGAACCGAGAACCGCCGGTTCTGGAAAAAGAGAACCGGGAACCGGAACCGGTCCCCTTAGAACCGGGAACCGAACCGGAACCTCCTCCGGTTCGGTTCCGGTTCCCGGTCTACCCGGAACCACGCTCACCCCTAGTGGTTCCCACTCAATCCTTCACTGGACAGATCAATTGACGTTTGGTTCTAATGAAATCAAATCCGATTAACATGTTGCAAAGTGGTTCCATTTTATTTATCGGTCGGTAAAACTCAACCATCATAGGTTCATAGTGAATCTGAGTCAGAAAAACCCAGATTTGCAATTGACCTCTGCTGCAAGTAAGCTCAAAGAGTGCGGAGAATGTATAAGCTCTGTCACAACATTGAGCATATTGCTAGCAAAGTGGTACATTTCACTAAATATTTGGGAAAATCAACTTTAGATAAAGGATTGATAATGGTAAGATTTTGCTCTTTTTTCGGTCCCTTGTTCTATTACCTTTTCAACTGCAGAAAAAAACCATGGAGTTCTACTCCCAGATCGAAGTTGTTTTTAATTTTTATCCTGATTTTATTTTGGACAAAAATGGTCTATTCCAATTGCTGGAAAAATCAGGGGCTCGTCAACTGAGGAAAATTGGCCGGCCGGCAAACTTAGGCCCTTATTTGAAACTGACTTGCCACTTTAGATCCTTATTTGAAATAATATTTATTTTAGGTCCTCATTTCAGAAAACGACTCTACTTCAAATTCTTATTTGGAATTTTCCCACTTCATATTGCGCATCCATCTTAGATGAAAATATGATATCTTCAAGAGTTATAGCGACAATAATCATTTGGAGAAAATAAAAATTATCACGTGTATGTCAGTATATATCATAAAGTAAATTATCTTAAAATAAGTTCACTTTACCTTATCAAGTGCATAAGTAGTATATGTCCTATTTTACTATATAGAAAACCATTGTCTTATTGTTTTCCTTTGCATGTGTATTGGGGAAAGGAGTAATTTTACTGTTTATTTTATAAAGTAGAATCCAGTGTATGTGAGACATGTCTCCATCACCTGGTATATTGTGCACAATAAAGTCATATTTGGATATAATACAGTAATGTATACTTTTATGATGCATTATTTCATTGAAATTTAGCCCAATTTCCTGTATACTACAAATTATTTTGCACACAATAAAGTCAAAATTTGTGTCCCTGAACTTAAACCATAAATTTCGACCAAAAGAAAAAAAACTTAAACCATATTAAGCTGTCAACTTTCGAATTAAAATTTAGGAAGTGGAGTAGGAGGGAGAAAGTCAAAATAAAGCATATCTACGGCATATGAAAGAATTTTGGTTGTGTAGCACATAAATAATGTTGCCTCAAATAGTTTTCCCGCAAAATACAGTTGACGTAAAATAGTCAGATGCCGGCTATTATCACCATGGTAATAGAACAGCCGTTGAAGAAATCAATACCAAAATTAGATAGCGAAAAGTCATTTGAAACTTTAAAAATTATTTTAAAGTTCGTATACGTATGCAGATGCTAAAATGCGTTGGTGTGCTATGTATTAACAAAATTCAAATTTGTTAATGCAGGAAAAATATCTTAAAAAGTTGTGCAAAACGTCATAAGTATTTAAGTAATGTAATTCGGGGATAACGACAAGAGTAGTCCTTGAACATCTCTTCAATGCACATTTTTCTAACGTGAGTTGCTACATCAACGCTTATTGAGTTTAAATAAATATAAGAACTATTCCGTCCTTTTCCCGAGAGAGAGAGAGAGAGAGAGAGTAGACCCTAGCATGCAAATTTAACTTCAACTTAATAGAAATTATGGAATAAGGATGGCAATGGGGCAGGCGGGTGTGAGGGTTGCATTTCCATCTCCACCCGACTACAATTAGAGATGCCAAATCCACGCTGCGTGCCTCGAGCGGCTACCTTTCTTATGTGGAAAGGGCACACCCATGGATCCAAATTCTGGTTATAATTTCTCTGGGGAGAAATAACCAAGGGACATCAGTCTCTATCACAGAGAAGGTTATGACTCTACTCAAAGTCATTATTGATGAGAATTGTTAAAATATGTCTTGAGTTTGAACCCAATACAAAAGTCCGAATATTCCGATTTAGATTTTTTTGCGTACGTCCAAAGTCAATCAAAGTTAACTTCCTTTGACGAATTGGAGTTGGCAATGGAAGAAAGTATAAAAGGAAATTATAGATAATGATTTCCTAATTATTATTGCTAAGAAGAATTCAAAAGGAGATTTGGACTTTGGATTTTCTTCTATCAATAGCTAGTGAAGAAATAGTTGTTATTTGTTGACTTTGTTGACAACATTTGCTTCAGATTGCATGGGATTCTTTTCCACGTTGGAGTCAGTCAACGAGTGTGTCTTTTGTTAAGAATGAGATATACACACATATGTATATGGGCTGCTCATCTGTCGAAAGAGGACACGCCATTGCCAAAGCGTTGTTGATACAAGCGCTAGGGGTAATCAGGTCCAGGGTGGGTAGGGTCTAGACTTGGATCCCATACCCGACCCTGTTATAACCGATTCATCTTTTCTGGATTTTATACCCGACTCTATTTGTATTGGACCCTATATCTGACTTACCCTATTTTTCTGATTTGATTCCGGGGTCAACCGTGTTTCCACTGGAACCTGTTTTGCAATCTCCCGATATCCTATACGATTTTAAATTTGATATTAATACGAGAGAAAATAACGTAATTCTCCTCATTTGTATTGGAACATTAAGCACTTGTAATAAATAAATATAGAGTTTTTTGGCTAAATGAAAAATTAAGGATCCACAAGGCTATTTATAATAAATAAAATCATAAGACAAATAATTAGCAACAAATATGGGTCTAATATTAGTTTTATTCCCACAACTACTATATGAAGCTACTCATTTATGCAAGCATAACTCCTCCTACAAAAGAGAAATTAGGCGAGCAAATTCATGTGATATACAAGAATTTGGAGGCGACGAATACCGTCCGTCCGTTGGACAGTGTGAGAGGGAGCCAGTGAGGGAGGGAAGCAAGTGAGGAAGAGGAATGACAAAGGAGGAGTGCCGTGCATGTTTGAAAGAGCCAAGAGGAAAAACGCCGTGTGATTGCGAGAGTAAGAAAATAAATCGGGGGAAAAAAAAAGGGTTTTGGACCTCTACTTACAAAACCAGTCCGGGAACTAGTTTCGAGGTGGGTAATCACTCGAAACCTGTTCCTAGACCGATTTAAACTGGTTCTAAATTTTGGGAACCGGTTCTCAGACCGGTTTCAACGGGAACCGATTCTCGACCCTATTTTCCGAGTGGGTCAATTTGGGAATTGGGTATACCCGGTCCGGTTGCACACCCCTAGCAAGCGTTGAAGTTGATGAAAGAGCAACGTGGTCTTTGTGCCATGGCGGGCATGAAGATCTCTTGAAGCACAATTTATAAGTGAGTGCTTGGCATCGATTATTTTGTGGTTTTATTCATGAATTATATCCAAGAAAAATTAGTGTTTGTAGCCGTGAAATCTTATGATAAGATTTGTGAAATTTTTTCATTGAGATTGAAATATTATTTCGTGAGAAATTTCGAGACTAAACACTGGATGCGTTATTGGATGTAATTGATGCTTGAAAAACACTGATAGTGTTTGAATAACTCGAGTGTGTAATCTTTGTTGTATTACTTGATTTATAATAAAATCCGTCGTTATTCTCCTCGTGAATGTAGATCACTACGATCAAATCATATAAATCTGGAATTAAATCTACTTTCTTTATTATGTCTATATTATTGTTTGATTGCTTGCTTTCTACAATAGGAATGACCAATTTAGATTATATTATTATAAGAATCATGGAATTTTGATGGCGTTCTAATGAACTTGATGTTGGACGCCAAACCCAAATGTTTCCTACATCTAGTATACATAAAGCTCCACGAGAGAAGGTGGGACAGATCTATAGGGGACCGCAGGCCCTCCTCCGGTCCTCCCTAGAATCCAATTAACACGGGGGGTAAAAACCCATTTGCATGGCTAGATTAGTCCTCTGTTTTTATTGTGCAAAGCCCGTCAAATTATAGGCGCGCCTCTATGATTTTATATTGCATGGCTAGATTAGTCCTCTGATCAGTTCAATGCCTTTGAGCTCAACTTGAGTCCTTGGCCATTTGAGCCTGAGACTCCGTAGCTCAACTTAGACGTGCAACTTCACTGTTGTAACGTTTTAGTACTATGTATCAGATAATATGGCTGACTGGTATAAATGGTCGATCATATTATCTACGTGAAATTTCACCCCATCAATTTTGATTTTGAACTTTCTAATCTCTCACTTCTGACTTAGCTTGCTTCTCCACATGACAAATCGCTTCCCGAATGCAAATTGCAATTACACTGTGCCCAAAATGATTGTCGCGCAAAAGTTCTATGGTGCCACGGTTCATCTTTCCCATATTTTGTCAAGGCCATCGGTATCTGATGGATCATAAGAAATGTCACCCATTGTCATGGAGAGAATCCATTCTTCATATTTACATTCTGTCCACAACTTCACGTTCATAATCAAATGTAAATCTCTCTAAATCATAAAAGCTGTGTCAATGACTAAATATAATCAATTTATCGATTGAGTCTAAAGTTGTAATCGATGCAAGCTTTGAAGACTATTAATAAACAAGGATTCACGGACTCTTTTCTTCTCGCAGGGACAACCTTCCAAGAGTTGCCTGAAGATACAGAGACTACTTTAAAAGATATGTGATACAGCGACCACTTCTAGCATTTTAGTCATCCCTTCCCGTAACATTCAATCAAAGTTTAGGGACTTCCACTTCTCTACTGAAGCAAGATACACGAAATTAACCACTTTCGTCATGTAAGTACCTCTGCAACGCCATCGAACTGCTCATATTAGTGCGATTTTGCCTGAAAATATGTCCATTCAAGCAAGATGGATACCACCATTCGAATTTGAATTATGGCGAAATCTCATATTATTAGGTGTATAAAATGTAAAGGAAGTACATAAATTAACATCCAGGGGAAGGCTGCGGGTTGCTTGGATCCGGCACTCCTGCACGCAAAACGCAAACCATGAAGATGTCGGAGTAAATCGCAAAAAAATTGCGTGAGAAACAATTGATGCTACAGGAAATTAAAGAGATTATTCAAAAGAGGGAAAAAAAAAGAAATGAGAGATCTTCACCACGCCCGCATCGGCTACGGGGAACGGCTTGGAGGATTATGAAATGAAGGACCAGAACCATGAAACCGCGCAAAAATTTCCCAAGCGAAGGAGACCCCGGCAATAGCCTTGGGTGCCATTTCTTTCCCCTTCCTTTTCCCTTCTTTTGCCCTTTTTCACGTACCCCCTTCTTTCTTTCTTAAGATGCGTAGTAAGCTTGGTTTCTCCAGAGCTCCATGTCTGCTTATATAAGCAAAATGATGTACGTTTGGTGCTTGGACTTTGCTAAATCTACGTGTGAAACGGGACTTAAGAAATCGAGGTTTATGCCAAAAGTCTTTTGCCTATGAATTTTCTCATCTGACCATAATATGTTCTTTGTATTTTCGGAGTTGCAGCTGCCGTCTATGACTGCAATTCGAGAATTAATGAGAAGTTGCTGTCCGATGTCCAGTTTCGTAGTCCGAGTCTTCATGGTAATTCAAACTTGGAACATACTGTGCGACTTCTATTCATTATGTGTGTTGTAGTTAGCCCTATTCACATTGCGCATTATATTTAGTAAGGTTTCCTTGTTTAATATTGCGCATTCATCTTGCACGAAAATATAAGACACCGGGACCCTAGAATGCCAAAAGTTGGCATGAAGAGACAGTGCCAAAAGTTACAAAAGTAACGTTTAAGTATCAAAATCGGAGCAAAATAGATCATTTAAATACCAATCCGGCCAAAATACTGATGTGCACAATTTCCGGCGAAGTAAATGCAAAACGGTATCGTTTTGCACGCTGACGTGGATAGATAATGCAAAAATGATGTTGTTTTGATGTTGACGTGAAAAAAAATTAATTAAATTAAATTTAAAACAATTTATTTAAAATATTTAAAAATAAAAATGCAAATATTAAAAAATTATTTTTTTTTTCAAAAAAAAAGGAAGTAGCTAAGGGCTAAGCCCTCGCCACCGCCGTTGAGGAGAGCCGGCGACGGAGTGGGGAGGGTTAGTTGGGGTCACCAGGCCTTGGCCAAGGGTCAGCGACCTCGGCCGACCGGCGGCGAGGGTCGCGGCTCTCGCCCAGATCCGGCGAGGGTCGGTAGCCCTCGCCCTCTAGCGGGCGGCGGCCCTTGGTTCGATAAATCATGATATCAGATCTCAGTTACCGACAAATTTGGTCAATTACTAATGTCTAAATCTAATATTCGATCAGGAGATAGAGGTTGGGGCTATTGTGGAAAATTTGAGCTAATTTTTGGAATGAGAGAGGGCCAAACCACCCATCATCACCCATTTACTTATTAATGTTGTTTGTTTTCGGTAGAACATTACTGAGTAGTTCATCATCATCATAAAAAGAACATGCAGACATGATTTCGATCGCTGACGACCTTGGTTACAACCCGTTCAACCATGACCTATTTGTGCAGTAACTATAATTTCTCAGGGGTGCTCCATATAAAAGAAAACACGTAATCCAAGAATGACTTAACACTTTGTCAACTTCCAAGACGAACACAGACTACCAAGTTCAAGTCAACCCAAATTTCGGGACTTATACTTTTCCCGGAGCATGTCAGATGAAGCCGATCGCTCCATCATTTAAGTACAAGTACCTCCTCCTGCAGAGACAATAAACATTTATTTAGTCTCTGCATATTCCTGACAATTAGCCTTAACAACAGTGTTTTTAACTCAGATCATGGCAAAATGTCATATAAACTGGGAGCATATGTTATGAACGTAAACATACATATACATCGCGGGGACGGTCTTGGGTTACCTGGATCTGCTCCGCCTCGAGCTGCAAACTATTGTAAAAGAGGCATTATGTAGATGGTTCGGTGTAGATCAAGACGAAACGCTTACAGACTAGGGATGTGCAATGAGAACGTTCGAACTTGGACTGGACATGACCGGTTGGTTTTGGGCTGTCCTAGGGGGGTCCGGTCCGGTTCCCAATTCCTATTTTTGGAACCGGTGGCTGGCCGGTCAGGTTCCCGATTCCAAGTTTGGATTCGGACCAGCCGGAACGATAGAACTAGACCCACCATTTATGTATATTTTAAATTTCTGAACGACCATTCTTCTATTAGGCCAAATACTTTCTCGACTCTTCCCCATTATGCCATTACTTTCCCATCTCTTTCCCATTTTGCCGTTACTTTCCCATTATGTCGTTACTTTCCCATCTCTTTCCCTTATGCCGTTACTTTCCCATCTCTTTCCCTTCCACTTCTTTTTTGCAGCTTCGCTAACCCTAACCGTGTGAAATCAACCCTTTCCCAGTTTCCCTCTCATAGGCGTAGCCTCACCTCACACCTTGCTCCGAGCGAGTCGTTCGACTCTCGTGGCCTCGCCTCCTTCTTGCTCAATATCCTCTCGTGGCCTCACCTTAGGCCTCCTTTCCCTCTTGTGGCCTTGCCTTCCGCCTCACTCCATGTCCTCTCATGGCCTCACCTCATGCCTTTCTCGACTCGACGTTGACGCCTTTCCCTTTGACAACCTCGCCTCTTGCCTTGCTCGTCGACCTTTCCATCTCACCTCACAGCTCACTTGTCAATGTAATGACAAAAAGTGATTTGGTCCATTGGAACTGGACCAGACTGATCAATCCAATCCACGGTCCCAAAAAATGGGAACCGGTTCTCTCGGTCCAGTTCTTGGTTCTTGGATGGAACCGGACTGGATCAGGAATCGATCACCCCTAAAAAAATACAGACATTTCACGCCCCAGTTAGATGAACTCAAATCCTTGGCTGCCATTTTTGCCTTCTTTTTTTTATGTCCTTTAACTACGGACTCTCTTCTTCTTGGTTGTGAGATAGCTTAAGTTTCTGATGAGCTCTATTGCTACTTATTTAAGCAGTCAAGACAGCAATCTTCTCTTTGCGTGGATATGACCCGATGAAAACGCGTACGTAAATCAGTTAACGAGAAGTCATGCTTATAAACTTTTGTTCAGTGAATAATCCCCGTTGAAAATCAAACATGTTGAATTTTGTTGAGCTACAGACAATGACATTTCCTTTTCTAAAAGTTTTGACAACGACAAAGATAGGTACAGTAATGCAACGTGATGTTCCAGCTTGTTGTGTGAGGGAAGTAGGTTTAGGAGTAGAATGCCAAATCGTGTGTATTTTAGAGATTTGTAAGGATTGAGGATGGGTGAAGGGACGTGATCCTCTCGACTTCTATAGCAGGGGTGTATTGCACTTGCTAATTTTGAAATATTGAAGTGCCCCATCTTGTCTACGGTCTAGTGGATGTATATGACCGCAACGGGTCAATCAAAGAGGGTTTTTCTTTTTGGCTAAAATCAAAGAGGGTTGAAAAACATATGAAGAGACCCCAATAGAAATCCTAGGCGTCTCGATTAGTTGCAGCATCTGGCAACGAATACAAGCCACCCAAAACGCCTAACCCTTACTCCAATAACTGAATATCAACTGGAATATTAGAAACCTGTGGCTTAGAGTTTTGGGGGAATATTGACCCAAAGGACGCAGGAAACTCTAGTAAACTTGCAGATGTATGCTTAAAATGCGCACAAATAAAGGGTACAGAGAAATATCTCTCGATTTTTTGTATTTCTAAATAAGAAATAATACTGTCTAAAAACAATGGATAGAGCAAATCGATACTATGCAAACCGTAGGTGAAATGAGAAAAACTAAAATTAACCAAAGAAGTTCGGAAAAATAAATAAGGCCTAGAATAACGCAAAAATAGACGTAAAAAAAAAAAAGAGAAAAAAAGCTCCTAGAAATACACCTAAACGATGGATTTTAAGACGCGCAACAAATGCAAAAGTTATGGTCGTTCCATCACTAGCCGCTAGAATTCTTGTTAAGAGCTCAATTATTGGATATTTGCTTGTCCGCACGGTCCAGAAAGTCTTCAACAGCTACGTCCACAGCAATCCCCTCTACTTGAGAAAAAATGGGAAAATTATTTAATTAGTTCAAACCTATTGAACGTACGATAATTCTCGATAAAAAAAAGAAGAAGATATGATAAGTCAATCGTGAACTTTTCAATTCTTCCGTTTTAGTTCAAACTTTTATACAAAATTCCAATGTGATTTTTCTAGTCAATTTTTATCAATAGATGCCAACATGACAGTCCAATCATCCTACGTGATGCACTGTCGTTATAGATAAAAACAACGTCGTTTTAGCCTTATATTTTATATTGTAACCACGCCATTACCACATCGGAGAGATAAAATAAAAGAAAAAAATCATGTCAATATTTTCTGTTAATCAAGTAGGATAGAATTAATAAAAGAACTTAATTGTATCAATTCAACAAGTTTTTGGATTTAATTACACATTTTGAAAGTTTTTGAATTTAATTGCACTTTCATGATAAGTTTTAAGATTTCCAATACACTTATACCTCGTATTTATATCTTAATAGAATAAAAAAATTTCTACTGAAGTGGCATTGTCTATGCAACGTGCCTCGATGCGTCTTTTTGTTTTGTTTTGTTTTGTTTTTTTTTTTTTTTTTTTTGGTATTTTCCCTTTGATTTTTACTCTGCTAGAAGTTAATCTGTAGGAATTACTTTGTACTATTTGCTTTTTATCCAAACTCCTTTAACTCAAGGTGCTTGTATTAATTTGAACGGTTTAAAGTCAAATTATTCCCAATGTCACTCACTCGGCGAGGAGTGTAGTCATTCGATCTCCAGAACCATTGCTGAGAAAACCGTGGAGGGTTTTCCGTCGCGTTTACTCAAGCGAACATGAAGAGAACCAATTCCTCGTATTCACGTTTAGTTCGTCCCTTCGCTTTGCTAATAGATAGTCACAGTTACGTAATGATTTTGTTTATTTCGATACAACGTCTTGAATAGGACATCAATCATAAAGAAAACGTGCACTCAGAAATCTTCCATCGCTGACAAGCTTTATTCCAACCCACCAGTTTACGACCAAGCATGATATGTAAAGTACAATAACTTTAGTGCGGTGACTTCATATAAAAAAAACATGAAAGATTCTCCACTTCGCCATCTTCCAAATGGCAAAATGGAAAACAAAAAAGTAAAAAGGAATACAAATTTCAGAACCTCTACTTTTCCTTGGAGCAAGATACTCGAAGCCGATCACTCCATTCTTCGAGTACAAGTACCTCCTGCAGTGATAATTTTTTTTTTAACGATTGTAGTTTTCAGAATTTATAAGACCACTACCAAATGCTCAAAATACTTAAGTCATTAGATAAAGATATAGTCTAGTATTTAAATATTTTATTATTTTCCATCACGCTTAATCTAATCTTTTGTTTAGTACTAAGTGTTAACATATTTCACTGAAGAGATAAACAGAGATCTAGAAAGATTTGAATTCATGAAATTTGTAGAATAGTTGATTGCGGTCTCCTAAATCCTCACAATAGTGAATAGTCTTTTTGAACTTGGATCATGATATAATCTCATTTGAATATGGAGCATATGTTAGTAAACATACATTTACATCCGGGGGACGGGACTGGGTTGCTCGGATCTGCTCCACCTGCAAACCATTGTAAATGAAGAATTATTTGGATGCATCGGTATACATTGTCGGAACCGCAAGAGAAACGCTTACGGATTACCAGCAAAATTTGCCCACGAATTAGACATCTTGCGAGTGCAAGCAATGAAGATTTACGGTTTAAAGAAAGAAATAGAGTGCGTTGGGATATTTAAAAGAATGATTTTAAGATTTTTTCGGAAATATGATGAAGATTTCACTTAACTTCCGGATGCATGACCTGTGCTTTGGGACAAGATGATTAGTCATATTGATTGTCTCAAATTACTATTTTGCCCGTTATACGGTAGTATATCATAGGTGATAGATGCGAGATACGTAAAACTCTGCTTACGCTACCCGTATTGACCATGCAAAATGAGATGCATAGATGATGATTACATTAGATTAATCCTTTTTCATAATACGAAGAAACTAAAGAGAATGAGCAACTCACCCCGCCCACAATTGCTCGGGGTTTGTCCTAGGCTTGCGGCAGAGATGAAGGTTAAGTGAAGGATCGCAACCATGAAAAAGCACAAAAGTTTCACACCCCAATTAGACGAACTCAAATTCTTGGCTGCCATTTTTTCTCCTCCTTTTTTCACGTACCCTCTTCTTTGTAAGATAGCTTGGTTTCTTATGAGCTCCACGGCTACTTATATTTCAAGGAGGCAATCTTTGGATTCGACGTGATGAATACGTAAGTGAATCTATTGACGCCGAGTCGTGCCTGTAGACTTTTGTGCACTCAATAAATACCATCGAGAGCGAAATATGTGACTTTTCCTTAGCAACAGACGATGACATTTCTTCTTTTGAAACTGTGCCGAAGACAAACATAGACAGTGCAATCGATTGTTGCAGACTATTGTGTGATGGAAGTAGGTTTAGGAGTGGACGCAACGAAGTCCTTTGGTATTTTAAAGGATTGTCAGAACTGGGGATATGGAAAGTGAGTGGTCCTCCATGCACTCGCCAATATTGAAAAAAGGGAAATGCCATCTTGTCCACGGGTCTGGTGAATGTGTATGACCGCAGCCGGGACAATAAAAGAGGGCTGAAAAACACATGAAGAGACCCCATTAGAAATTCTGGTTGAATTTGCCGTATATGACTGGGGATGAATAATTGTGTATGACCAATTTGCCTTTAATAGTTTTTATAATTTTTATTATTATTTTTTAAAAATTGATTTTTAATATTTTTTTATTTTCTTTCATTTTCTTTCTTTCTTTTACTTTTTTTCCCCTATGAATTTCAATGGCCAACCCTAATTGGTGATGGCTAATTGCACTGGCGAGCCTCGAGCTCACCAATCGGGCAAGGCCAAGGCTTGAGCCTCGCTGATCTAGCGAGATTCAAGCTCGTCAGTGTTGAGGTGAGCTCGACCTCATCGGATCTAGCGAGGTGGAGCCTCACCCAAGGTTGGCAAGGCTTGAGCTCACCTATTTCCAGCCTCACCCAAGGTGGTCCAAAACTTGTGGAACGAATAGCCCAAATTTCTTTTTTGTCAACTTTTTTTTTTCTTTTAATTCCCTATTCCATCAATAACAAAGAGAATCCATTGCGCAACCAAGAGACAAAGATCAATGCATCATATCTACCAACAATGTAAAAATGACGAATTCATATAATATACGCATCAGATCACTCCGATTCAAAAAAATTATAACTGAAAGAACATGCAATACTAATGATAATAGGGTGTGTATACATTCATCTGCGCCTTAACTCAATCCCTCTCTTATTTTGACCTCTAATCCCAACCATAGACTTGAGTTTCTTAATTCAGTAGGGCAATTCCTCATTTTCAAGGATAATTGCAATATATACCTAAAATTATTTATCAAACTCATCATTGGTTTTAAGAATCAATAAGTCGAATCGATTCAACAATTGATAACAATTAAAGCATGGCAAGGATTTATTGACCAAATCTTCAATAAGAGAGACATGATGAATCTAATGAAGATTGACAAAACCTTTCATAAGTGTTTGATGAATCTAATGAAAGTATTTCTGGGTGATATTCTTGAAGAAACGATGTTCATACTCTATCATCTGAATATTGTGTCTAAAGTTCTGAATATTTTCGTCAAGGACATTATTAATATATGTCATGAATATCATTACGGTAATATGAAGATAAGAGCAAAGTTTGCACATAGGTATTGTTAAGACGCTTAGCATCTTCAGACTCTATGAGAAGTGTGACATCTTGATTTTCAACCGTAACTTCAATTAAATGAAATGAGCTTTTCATCAATGCCCCTATTAGTCTTTTTCTTTAAGCTGATCACTCACGAGATAACTAATCTATTAGGTGAAGCCATTAAAGAATCTAAACACAAGCAACTTGAGAATTCGATTAGAAATTGACTGCTCGACTGTGCTAATCTGCAAGAGTCAAACGACACCGTTAAAATCGTCTAGAGACCGGAGATAGGTCGATTCGACAGAGACATGTAATTAAAGTGTGGGTGATCTCACCTGATTGCAAAATTCTTGTGGAATAGCACTACACCGGTTTTTCTGTCGATTCTGTACCATATGCCCGTATTTGAAATCTCGAGATTTTCACGACAACCGAGAGTCGCCAATGAGTCGAAAATACACAATGTGGATCGAAAATAATCGACCACGAGTCAAATGTGCTAAAAATTCCTAAAAACTATCCGATAGGTTAAATCATGCTAAAATCGCATTCGGTTAAAATTAATCACAAAATTGAACCCGGTTTCAGGAATCGAAAGTCCTAGTGTGTCATGATTTATTTTAGGAACGTTGACTCATCCTTAAAAGAATTTTCGGTGAGCTCGGATTTTCGACAAAAAAAAAAGTCAAAATTGGACAATTTGGAATCGGGAAATTCGGATAGGCCAAATTGGGTGCACTTTTGGCCTTCAAGTTGAACCAATTGGTGAGGAAAATTGTGGAATTGAGTGTGGGCTTCCTCCTTGGTAATTTGGCCATTAATTTGAGGCCAATTGAAGTGAAATTGAGTTGAATTTGAAGGGGAATTGCTTGAAATTCGTATGCCAAGAGGGGGTCCAACATTTCAGCTTCAAGAGTGGCTTGTTGGCGAAGATTGTGAGGGGCAAATGGCTGTGGATCAAGCTGAAGACTTTGGGGGCTTATTACTTGAGTATTTTAGATATTTGTTGAAGACTTTTGTGGCCTTTATCCCCCTCAAACCAACGGCAGTCTCTTCTTCTTCCTTCTTGCTCCCTTCTCCTCCATTGTTGATGAAACAAAGGTAGAGGACCAGCCAAGACCGGCAGCAACCGAGCTAGCCATCGCCAGATCACCTCACGCCCGTTCGAGTTGCAGCCAAACCGCCCACCAGCCCCTCTCACGGTCGCGCTCGAGCTCGCTCGATGTCCCCTGTGTCCACGCCCTAGCCACCATCGTAGCTCCACTCGCCTAGTTGCCATAACCATACTCAAGCCACCGTTGTAGCCTCCGCCATCCGTCCAACCTCCTCCTCGTCTCTTCCCTCGCCATTCCAGCCAAGCCGAGCCCCTCAATCAACTAGTCTAGTAGCCCTCCAGAACCGAAGTTCCAACTTGGTGCTGAGACTTCATGGGCCTTTTCCGGGTCTTTCCGGACTTCCCTTGGCGTCGCCATAGGCCCGAGTCTCACTCGCCTCTGCGTCACCGTCGCCATGAACTCATCGACTCGCTAATCCAGTGAGTTTACTTGCTAAACTTTACTTAGGAGATTAATTATGCTTAGTGGAATGTTAGTTTAGGCTAAAATTGGATTAAGAAGATTAGTTAGTTTAATTAGTGATTTAGTTAGTTAATTAGGCTAATTAAATGGTTAGATTAATTTAGTTATGGGTTAATTAGATTGTATGATTTAATTGGCTTAGTACATTATTTATTTAAGTCCAATTAGGTGATTAGGTTAGTGTATATAGCTTAATTAGTAATTTATTTAATTATTTTGCATTTATTTAATTATTTTTGTAATTTATTTAATTATTTAATATTTTCCGGAAATTATACCGGGATAACTGGTCATCAGAATTTCGTGCTGATTGTCGTGATGTAATTAGTTTGTGCAATTGAATGATGGTTGGTGAATTTTGATTTATTATTCCAAAATTATGGAGTTTGGTATTTAATGGACTTTTTGGGGTCTTCTCTTTTATATCTTTCTTCAATCTATTCATTGAAGATTAATTAGAGAAGTAGATAGCCATTGGAGAGTTTCCATTAAGCTATTGTTCAAGGATGTTGCTGCCTATATAGTATCTTTCCTTAAACCTCTGCAAACTAAGCAAAATGGCAACTACTGCTATCTTCTCACTGCAGCCTCTGACTGCCTTGTCAAACGACCTAGCTACTCTACTACATGCTTTATCTGGATTCAACTGCTATGTGAATCCAAGTCTTTCAACGGCTACTTAGCTGACCCTACAAACATCATCAGATGTGCTTGATTATTACAACACCATCGACTCGATCTTTATAACTTCGACACAAACGTCATCAACTACTGATCTTTCAGGTTAACTAGTACTGTTTGCTATAGCAGGACATTTGCGAACTTCTTTCCAATGAGTCACATCATGGATATTGCACAATCCTTTGGTCCAAATATATGCATACATTATAGTAATTAATATACTAAGGATAGTTTGAACATCATTAAAATCACTTGAAGATGTTTCTCCAACAATGATGAGTATAGCGACAATGGAGGCATGGTGGTGGATAGTGAGAGAAGAAAGGGAGAGCAAGGGGTGGGAAAGGGCGGTGTCATCAAGTGGCGTGAAGTAGAGGTGGGAGAGGGCGAGATGAGGGGTGAGGATGAGTATGGCGACGACAAGGTGGAGCCAGAGTGGAGGCATGGTGGGGGTCGAGGGAGGGAGGGAGGGAGGGGAGGGGGAGAGAGAGAGAGAGAGAGAGAGAGAGAGAGCATACCTTGAGATGTGTAATCGTTTTTGGTCATGAAAAGACGTCACGTGGAGAGAATGAGAGAGAGAGCTTCTAAGGTTTTTGAAATTTTAACTAAAAATTAAAATTATATATGTATCCATTGGTTTCAAGTGGATAGATAGGTGATTTCATACCTAAAACTAGAAACTAGATTAAAACTCCCCGGTTTCAATAAATCGAAATCGAGAACTGGGCTAGTCCCCGTGAAAACTGTCAGTTCAGTCTGGTTCCAAGCGATCATAGCAATTCTAATTTTTTTGCATACCCCTAATCAATTATAAAGAGAATATATCAACCAGAAAGAGATGGAGAATAATACATCATATCGACCAACAACATGAAAATGATGAATTTATTTCATGGACAAGTCCTATCACCAGCATTGAAAAGAACTATAGCGGAAACAGCATGTGTGGCATACTCTCATCCATACATTAACTAGGGCTGTCTCAATCCCTCTCTTATTTTTGTTTCTAATCACAATCATAGACTCCACTCTCCTTAATTCAATATAAAGTAAGCCACAACCAATCGCGAGCCCATTTGTTGTCTTCGAGGATGATTGCAATGAACACTTGAAATGATCTATGAAGTCTCGTTACTAGCTTTCAAAATAGTCAACTTGTGATGCACAATTTATAGCATTATTCGATGGTCGATAGCACGATAAAAATCCAGTGCGAATGCGGAGTTTATGTGAGCAAAGAATGATTGAGACTTATAACTTACATATTGAATTGAGTGGACACTGAAGTCCAAAACCATATACACTGGAAATGAACCACGTGACGCACGTGATCTTAATTTGGCAAGTCTAGTCAAGCATCGGTCTGGTTCTAGTTCTTGTTACATTACTTTTTTGGTTAAACATCATCTGCCGATGTCAAAAAACTAGAAATATCGGACGTGCTTTATAAAAGGGTCCCATGTTTCTGAAACCACACAGCCGAAAAATGGCTGGAAAATCAATGGCGAAGTCTATTTCCTCCTTCCTCACCAGAGTTCTCTTTGGAAGAACCAAAGCAACCACCAACATCGATGCAAAACCGACCCAAAGGTTCGCCAATATAGCCAAAACATCCCTCGAAGGCTTCTCTTCAGAAACGCTCGTCTTCGACTTCGAGGGCACGCTCCTTCGGTCCTCTTCCCTCTTCCCTTACTTCATGCTCGTGGCCTTCGAAGCAGGAGGCTTCTTGAGAACTCTCGTGCTGCTTCTCGCATACCCTTTCGCATGCATGCTCAATCAAGAAACGATGCTCCGCGTGATGTTGTTCATATGCTTTGTTGGAGTCAGGAGAGAGAGCTTTAGGCTCGGAAGCACGGTTTTGCCCAAGTTCTTCTTGGAAGACTTGGGCCACGAGGCCTTCGATGGCGTGATGGGTTTCCGGCGAAGAGTACCAAGGCTGTCAATAATTCCCAAACTGAACTGAAAATTTTGGATATTTTTTATTCGGTTTAATATTGATTCGGGTAGTATCCAAAAAAATTGGGTACCTTGACAATTTGGTTCGGTTTAGATACAATACCCTGACTAACCCGAACTGCATTCGTAAAATATCTCAGAAACAATGAAAACAATCTAAAGCGGCAAACAACTCAGCAAATTACTCTGATCATCTCCTCTTCTTCGCCGTCATCGTGATCACTTCACTCCCTCTGAATCGTAGCTCACACAAATCGTCTTCCAATCTCTCCAACCGAGGTACCCCTGAAAATGTATCTTGCTTTGGAGATGCTCCAGTTTCTCACCATCTCTGACGTCTTCCTTGGATCTGTTGTCATCCCAAGCGGTCCCCCAAGACCTTCTACCTCATAACCTTGAACCCAATCTTTCCTCTCTCCTTCACCATTTTGGCCCACTCTCTTCACCCACCCCCTCCCCAACCGCCTCCAGTACCCAGCCCAGACCCGCCATGAGTGGACCCTCCTCCTCACCTTCTTAGTTTGCTACATCTTCCTCTTCACCTTCTCACCAATGCCCCCTTAGATTGGTGGAAGGAAACAAGAAAATAAAATAAAAATAAAGCAAGAAAAAAAAGGAAAATATTGCAAAAATTGTCTACGTCAACATTGCCGTGCCACAATGATAACAAGCATTCACATCAACAATTTTCGACCAAAAATTGACTAGAAAGGCTACATTGGCAACTCATCAAAATATTAGGATTACATTGGCAAAATTGAAAAATTTAGAATTAAATTGATGTCCTATAAAAGGTTTTTGATTCCATCCAATAATGAACCAATTTTTAGAAAATTTAATGAGTTCGTGCGCTTAGGAAATAATAAGGGTTTTAAACGTGTTAAGGAGTTTATTTTCTTAGGCCGGCGTCTGTGTCAACCATTCTCGGCCAAAATTGGCAGGAGGGACTATATTATCAAATCGTTACAAGATTTATGTTGGCATATGTATAATAACGTAAGGATTCTTTTGGTAACTTTTCGCAAACATAGGTATGAAAATGTAATTGGTTATTGCAGTCTATTGCGTGATGGAAGTTGGTTTGGGAGTGGACATCACAAAGTCCTACGTATTTTAGCGATCTGTAAGAATTGGGGATATGGAAAGTGAGTGATCCTCTCAAGTTTTGTAGTAGGAATGTGTATGAACCCAACCGAGACTATTAAAGAGGGCTGGAAAAACACGTGAAGAGACGCCATTAAAAACCCTAGTTGAATTTTGCCATCCAATGCCATGGATTAATGACTTTCAGACCAATTTGCCATTCACGTTGTCATGGCAAGACAATAGACGTGTATAGTTAGTTCCAATACATGTAGCAACGGATTACAAGCCACCCAAAACACTTAAACCCTTTTCTCATAACTAACAATATAATCGAGTATTAACTAGAACATTAGAAATGGGTGGCTTATTTGGACGAATATTGACACATAGGAAGCATATTAGAATAGTTAAATATTAAATGAATTTGCAAATGAACACTCGGAATGTACGGAGATAAATCTCTACATTGTCTATATCTTTTTAGTAAAAGTCAAAACTATATGAAACATCCAAAAAAAAAAAAAAATGAAAGCAAAAGGTGACATAAGAAAACCCAAAGATAACCACAAAAGTTCTAAAAAAACAAATAAAGTCTAAAATAAGAATAAAAGACATAAAAATATGAGAAATGCCCTAGAACACACATAAATGATGGATTTTGAAGCCCAAAATGGCTGCACAAGTCATCGTCGTTCTATCTCACAAGGCACAAATCCCTGTCTAGGGTCATCAAATGGATAGATCGGAATGAGTTTAGGTTGGGTCAAAAATGATCCAACCCATTTAACTTGTTTTGAACCATTTATATGCAATACAAATTAAGTAACTCATATCTGACCCGACCCGACCCGATCTGTACCCAATTCATATCCGACCTAACCTACATTACTCAAACACATATATTTAAATGTAAGAACTGTTATATTATGTGTGTAGTGTAAAAGATAAATTTTTAGTAGTTTTATAAGGTTCCAAATAAGATTTTCAACTTGTTTGCGACTTTTTCTTCATTGCAAATTTTTTGAGTTTCACAATGAAGTATCCGACATCTCTTAAAATCAATAAGTCAATAAATATTGACATGTAAAATCATATACTAATTTTCACAAATTCTAAAGCTTCAAATATCATATATATTTTACTATTTTTCAATTTTTTTTTTTAAAAAAAGGATGGAGATCATAAGTAGAAGAAAAAACTAGAAAATAAGTTGCCACACCTAAAAGCCCCCAACTTGAACCTAAAAACAAGTGAAAAGCGACTGCAATTGAGTTGACTTTTAGACCCATTAAAAACCCACATTTTATTGGACTTTATTACTCATATCTGTTGTAAAATATCGCGTGGCGAATATATAATAGAGAAGAGATTAAAGAAGAGAAAGCAAGTGAACACTAGAGATAGTAGCAAGATGAGAGAGCTTTATTTCTAGTATCTCACTGTCGTGTTTCGTGTGATTGTATATTGTACATCAAAACTAAACTCCTATTTATAGGAGAACAAGAATGTACTTACCATTAATATCAATGTATCGAATGATACATGTACGGGATAAGGGAGACGAACGTTCATTGTATAGGGAGATGTACTTAGAACATTTGATACAAATGTACCATAATAAGTACATTGGATAAGATGAATATAATGAATATTCATTCATGTATTCTATTCATTCATGTATTTCATAACACTCCCCCTTGAATATTCATCATATTTATCACGAATGTGCATCGAATAATATTGCCTCATTAAAAACCTTAAATCGGAAAAACCCAGTGGAAAAAAAAAACCGGACAAAAGGGAAAAAGAGTGCAGAGCACACATGTTATGATCTCTCCCTTTTATGGATGCATTAATTGCCTCGTTAAAAACTTTAAGCCGGAAAAACCCTATGGGAAAAAATCGGACATAAAGAAAAAAGAGTGCAATGTATATATAGCCACTCCGGACTAATCATTATTGCATCTTGTGAACTAGCCGCATATCAATGCTGCAATGCATAGTTCATAATATCTCCCCCTCAATAGAGCCATATAGCCACTTCGGGGCTAATTAATCTTACATCTTATGAACTCGCCTCATACCAATGCCATATACTAATTTCTCAAAACTTGATGTTGGCAATGATTTGGTAAAAGATCTCGTAAGATTATTTATGGATCGAATCTGTTTAACATCAATTTGTCGACTTTCTTGGAGTTCATGAGTATAGAAAAATTTCGGCGAGATATGCTTGGTCCTATCACCTTTGATATATCCTCCCCTGACTTGTGCAACACAAGCAGCATTATCTTCATAAATTATAGTGGGAGAATTTGTAACCGGTATTAAGCAACAAGAATTATGAATATGTGTTATAACG
Source organism: Eucalyptus brandiana (assembly GCA_014182725.1). Lineage (NCBI taxonomy): Eukaryota > Viridiplantae > Streptophyta > Magnoliopsida > Myrtales > Myrtaceae > Eucalyptus > Eucalyptus brandiana. Next base: position 29,411,292 of record CM024673.1, read on the forward strand.
GATTTTAACCAAACACACTCTTTTCCAGCTTCATATAAAGCAATAATCTCAGAGTGGTTAGAAGATGTAGATACTAGCGATTGCTTCATAGAACACCAAGAAATAGCGGTGTCGTTATAACAAAATAAATACCCGGTTTGAGAGCGAGCCTTATGTGGATCGGATCTATATCCAGCATCAGCATATCCAACTAAACCAGAGTTAGTGGAATCCTTGGAATAATATAATCCCAAATCTATGGTTCCTCGGAGATAACGGAAAATATGTTTAACTCCATTCCAATGTCTCCGAGTTGGCTCAGAACTAAAGCGATCTGGTTTCGTACATTGTGCCAAGTACATCAAAACCCCAATTGCATTGAGATATGGTACTTCAGGACCAAGTATCTCTTCATCAGATTCTCTAGGACGAAATGGGTCCTTTTGGGGATCTAGAGACCTTACAACCATAAGAGTGCTCAATGGGTGAGCTTTGTCCATGTTGAAACGTTTAAGCAATCTTTCAACATATGCTGATTGATGGACGATTATTCCATTTGCTTTATGCTCAAGCTCTAGACCAAGACAAAGTTTGGTTTTACCCAAATCTTTTAACTTCAAACTCCCTTTTCAAATATTCAGCAGTTTCAGCTAACTCTTTTGGAGTTCCAATTAAATTTATATCGTCGATATAAACTGCTATAATAGCAAATCCAATTTCTGATTTTTTAATAAACACGCATGGGCAGATAGGATCATTTTTGTACATTTCCTTAATTAGATACTCACTTAGGCGTTGATACCACATGCGACCGGATTGCTTTAACCCATACAAGGATCTTTGCAATTTTATTGAGAATAAATTGCGGGGAGTACATGCTTCAGGCATTTTGAATCCCTCAGGAATTTTCATATAAATATCAGAGTCTAATGAGTCATATAGATATGCCGTCACAACGTCCATAAGACGCATTTCCAATCTTTCAAAGATTGCTAGGCTAATGAGAAAACGAAATGTAATCATATCCATCACAGGTGAATATGTTTCATTATAATCAATCACAGGTCTCTGGGAGAATCCTTGGGCAACAAGTCGGGCTTTATACCTGACAACCTCGTTTTTCTCATTTCGTTTTCGGATAAATACCCATTTATATCCAACGGGCTTTACATTATCGGGGATACGAGTTACAGGTCCAAAAACCTCTCGTTTAGTTAGGAAAGCTAATTCAGCTTTAATTGCTTCCTCCCACTTATGCCAATCTTGCCTTTGACGACATTCAATAATAGATTGTGGTTCACAATCATCATCCATAATTTGATGAGCAACTGAGAATGCAAAAGCATCATCAATAATGATTTCATTTCAATCCCAAATTTCATTACAATATGTAATGGAATTCTCAGTATTCCCGGAGCTAGTGCTCCTTTCATGAGTTTGCGCCTCTTCAAGGGCAATAAGCTCTTTGGGAGCAAGCACAACGCCAGGCTCTTCTGGAATGGATTCCTGATTCTTTCCTCTTCGTTTTCGAGGAGCAGTATCTTTGATCCTATCGGTCTACCACGCTTCAAGTGCGAGGGATTTTGATCCATTTTAGCTGTTCTTCTTCGGAACAGCTATCCTAGCTGGAGCATTTACAGCTGGAATATGAGACTTCGTTACCTTAGTAGCATCATTAAATGCGTCAGGAAGTCTATTGGCCATAGCCTGTAAATGGATTATGCGCTGCACCTCATTTTCACATTCAAGAGTCCTTGGGTCTAATTGAGATAAATTTTTCTCATTCCAAGAGAAAACCTTAACTGGTTTTTATTTTGCAGTCATGGAAGTTGTAGGTATCCCAATTGATGGAAACCTAATCTCATCGAAATGACAATCTGCAAACCCGGCGCAAAAAAAGATCACCGTAGTTGGTTCCAAGAACCTAATGATAGATGGTAAATTAAACCCAACATAAATGCCCAAACGGCGTTGGGGACCCATTTTCGTCCTTTTTGGCGGTGCTACAAGCACTGTCTCGCACAACCAAAGGTGCATAGATGTGAAATATCTGGTTCATAACCAAGAACCATTTGAAGAGGAGATTGTAAAATACTAGCAAAGGGGGGCGTAATCTTATTAGAGCTTGCCGCATGCAAACCGCATGACCCCATGCTTTGTATCGTTGAGATTCGTTCTCAATAATAGAGTGCGGGCAATGATTTGGATACATTTAATCAAGGATTCAGCCAATCCATTTTGAGTATGAACATATGCAACCGGGTGCTCAACCTCGATTCCGAGTGAAGCACAATATGTATCAAAACTCTTTGATGTAAATTCACCAACATTATCCATCCTTATGCTCTTAATTGGATAATCAGGGAATTGTGTCCGGAGCTTTATAATCTGCACAAGTAAACGTGCAAATGCGACATTGCGCGTAGATAATAGGCAAACATGGGACCATCTACAGGATGCGTCCACTAATACCATAAAATATCTAAATGATCCACTTGGTGGTTGTATTGGTCCACAAATATCACCATAAATTCTTTGCAAGAATAAAGAAGATTCAAAATTAACCTTTGTTATAGAAGGTTTGATAATGAGCTTTTCTTGTGAGCAAGCCTCACAATTATAATCTTTGGACAACAATACATTTATATCCTTTAAAGGGTGCCCTTTTGTATTTTGAATTATCCTACGCATCATTGAAGCGCCCGGGATGACCAAGGCGATCATGCCACAGTCAAATCGATCGGGGCTTACCAATCTCCAGGATATGGTAGCATAGGTTTCAACAGCTTTAATCATGACACAATACAAACCCATAGAAGAAGCTTCTAGCTTCTCATGGATGGTCTTCAGGCCATCTTATAAGAGGAAATTTAATATATTCCTTATCTTGCTCATAAATAGTCTCAATATGGTACCCATTACGGCGTACATCTTTGAAACTAAGCAGATTCATTTTTGATCGAATGCTTAGAAACGCATTCTCAATATGCAGGATTGTGCCATTTGGCAAAATAATTGCAGCATTCCCAAAACCATCAATAATCGGAACAGGACCTGATATTGTATGGATTTGTGCCTTACGCAATGGCATACTCGAGAAAAAGTGTCTACTACAAAATATAGTATGTGTTGTTGCACTATCAAGCAAACAAACATCTTCCTTTTTCTCATATTTTCCATTTGCATTTATATTGATAACTTCAGTGTCAAGTATCATAAAAGTTGCATATTAGTTATATAGTTGAATAAAATTTCAAAGATAAATATTATATAAGGTTCATAAGTATTTCATAAAGAACAATAAAAAAAAAAGTAATACATTTAAAGCGAAACAACATAAATTTCAAAGTTCAAATTATTATCCACCAATCGATTCATCAAAGTAATCAAAGGTCCTCAAAGAAATCAGAGACATCCAATGATGCATTTACTACTTCAGGAGCAAGAGGAGTCCCACCAACGGGGATATTGTTGGTTTCAATAGTGGTTATGGCAGTAGAATTGATTTCAATGGCATGAGATTCACCACGCTTGCCCGTATTCTTTAAAGATGCTTGGTATAGGTCAACAAAATGTTTTGGCGTACGACAGTACGTGACCGGTGCCCAAATCATGCCACAGCGATGACAAATACTTTTATTAATCACCTTCTTTTGCTTCTTTTCTTTGCCATGATTCAGGCCAAAGTTTGATTTCCTAGAGTGGTTAAATTTCTTGCCATCCTTTCTAGGATTATGTTCTTGCCTGTACTTATAGCCCTTAAAATAGCTAGTATTTTTCTCAAAGTTAGCATGTGCTTCAAGCAATGCTTTTGAGCCAGCAAGTCTAAGATCATGATTTTTGAGCAGTAATTCATTGGTTTGCTCAGCAGTAAGAAGCACAGAAATTAATTATGAATATGTGGCAAATTGACGTTGCCGGTATTGCTGTTGCAATACAATATTCGAAGCATGAATGGTGGAAAAAGTTTTCTCAAGCAATTCTACATCAGTGAGTTTGATACCGCATAACTCAACCCGAGAAACGATATCAAATAAAGCAGAATTATAGTCAGACATTGATTTAAAATCTTGCAGTCTGAGATTTTACCAATCATATTGTGCTTGAGGGAGGATAACAGTTTTGGTATGATCATACCTATCCTTCAACCTCCTCCACAAGATATGCGGGTCTCGAACGGATAAATATTGAGTCTGCAGGCTCTCATGCAAATGACGACGAATAAAAATCAACGCATTTGCTTTATCCTTTTCATTTGAGGTTCCATCCTCTGTAATTGTATTAGTGAGACCTTGCCCTTGGAGGTGCATTTCCATGTCAAGGCACCGGGATAGATAATTCTTTCCACTCACTTCCAGGATGTGGAATTTGGGCTTTTCAATATTTGCCATAATCCTTGCAAAAATAAATCCTTAAATTAATTAAAAGGATTTCCAAATATCCACTGCTACTTCAGGAGCAGAATGATACTTTTAGATTTAAAATTTTGGCTTCGGGCCAAGAAAAATAAAAATGAAGAATTGATAGAAGAAGCTGAAGTATAAGTTGATCAATAAAAAGAATACCCACCTTGCAAAAATTACTTACTCAGTCGGTAGATCTTCGTGCTTGCAAAAGTTACTTACTCAATCGGTAGATCCTCGTGCTGATAACGTGTTGTAAAATATTGCGTGGCGAATATATAATAGAGAAGAGATTAAAATAAGAGAAAGCAAGTGAACACTAGAGATAGTAGCAAAATGAGAGAGTTTTATTTCTAGTATCTCACTGTCGTGTTTCTATGCGATTGTATATTGTACATCAAAACTAAACTCCTATTTATAGGAGAACAAGAATGTACTTACCATTAATATCAATGTATCGAATGATACATGTACAAGATAAGGGAGACGAACGTTCATTGTATAGGGAGATGTACTTAGAACATTTGATACAAATGTACCATAATAAGTACATTGGATAAGATGAATATAATGAATATTCATTCATGTATTCTATTCATTCATGTATTTCATAACAATATCAACCCATTTAGCAATATTTAATTAACCCACATATGACTCAACCAATCATATATAGGTTAATAAATAGGTTTTCAACTTGGCAGTAGCCTCCACAAGTTTCACTTTCACCTTGATCTTAACTAATTTAAATAAAAGCTGATAATGCACAATTTGTTAATAATCTAATCGAATGAAAGATCACTTTAATTAAGAATGATAATTTCTAGACGAATTGGTTTAAGAATAAGTAAGGCATATAAATGCTGGTAATTAGAAAAGTTGGTAATAAAAAAATTAAATAAACATTGGTAAGCAACTTAAATGAGACTCCGTTGACAAAACTAGTTGGTAACCTAATGGGAGAAAATTGATAAATCATGGCGATAAATTCCTGTAAGAGTTAATAAATATAAATGTTTGTAAGAGAGACAAATAAAAGTTGGTAATTACCAAAAAAAATTAATAAACTAAAAACACAAATAGATTTTGTAAGTAATTCAAATGCAAGTTGGTAACCGATAACTAATTGATAATTTGATAGAGAAAAAAAAAGAAGGTAAGTCATTTGCACTCAAATAAAAAAATGGTAAATTCATATAAGAATTGTTAAATATAATGTGTTAGTTAGCAAAATAAATAAAATTTAGTGAAAAATAAGAAAATTTCATTAGTTATAAACTCTCAAGAAGAGAGATTTCATGAAAATTTATGTGATTAAACAAGCCTTCCTCGATCTATTTCAGGTCGAGGACTCCTCCTCCGCCCTCTTCAAATTCCTTTTCGAGCCATTGTTCAAGCCTTGTTTGGTCCTATTCTATTTAGGCTAGCCTATGAGTCCAACTCATGGCCTGATTTCTGGTCGAGAAATTAGTGACCGTTGCTCTATTTGACGGGAGATAGATCAATTATAGGTGTGATTAGTTGCAAGGTGAGTAGTTACACAAAATGGAAATTAGGAACCACCCACTAGTTCCTGGATCCACTCGAGAACTGGACCGCTAATCCTATCTGATCCTAAGTGGGTCCATGGAACTAGCCAAAGGAAGCAAAGAAGTAGGAAAGGGCGAAAAAAGAGGGGAAAGGCAAGGCATGAGTCATCAAATGGGGTGGAGCTGGGGTGGGAGAGAGCAAGACAACGACAATAAGGTGGAGCGGCAATGGAGGCATGTGAAGGGTGAGAAGAGAGAGGGAGAAGGATAGGTGGGGAAGGGCAGGTACTATAATTTTTTTTTTTTTTTTTTTTTGATATGGATTACATTAATTAATATTATAATTAACCATTTTATACGATTGGTCTAATAAGTTGAGATATTAGAATTCTTGATTAGTCTAATATAGGATCGGCTAGTGTGGGCCCAGTAAAGCCCAACCTGTGATAAGAGAGCTTATGACTTAAAATTTTATAAATAGTGCTCAAATCTATTCTCTAACTCTAATGTACACATATCCTCACATAAGGAACGTTTATTGAACACTAAAGATGAGAGGCAGTCTCATTAAGCCAATGATACATTGGGCATTAAAGCAAAAGCATTTGAGCTTCGGATCATCATTGTTCTGCATCGAGAACGATGAATTCCAAATCACATGCCCAAATCTCTTTTCTCGATTATATGTGTCCTAGATTCCAACTATGGAGATCTTGAGTGTTGTTTTCACAACTTACAGGCATGGGTCATCGGGTGACGTGAGCAGAGGCAAAAGAGGCTGAAATGAGTAGCGAGGATGAGTACAATGACAACAAGGTAAAGCGAGAATGGAAGCATGGTGGTGGATAGTGAGAGGAGAAAGGGGGAGCGAGAGGTGGGCAAGGGCGAGGTCATCAAGTGGCATGGAGCAAAGGTGAGAAAGGGCGAGACAAGGGGCGAGGATGAGTACAGCGACGACGAGGTGGAGCAGGAGTGGAGGCATGGTGGTGGAGGGAGAGAGAGAGATACGAAGAAGATTTTCATCTCTCTCTAGAGAGAGAGTGAGAGAGAACATAGCTTGAGAAGTGTGAGGGTCTGTGGACATGAAAAGACGTCACATGGAGAGAATGAGAGAGTTTTTAAGGTTTTTGAAATTTTAACATAAAAATTATATATATATCCATCTATTCCAGATGGGTAGGTGGGTGGTTCCACATCTGAAACTAGAAATTGGATCAAAACTCACCGGTTCCAATAAATCGGAATCAAAAATTGGACTAATCCCCATGAGAATAGCTAGTTCAATTTGGTTTCAACCGATCATGGCAATTACAATTCTTTTGCATACCCATAATCAATTACAAAGGGAATCCATCAATCAAAAAGACATGGAGGGCAATGCATCATATCGACCAACAACATGAAAATGACGAAGTCATTTAATACGCATGTCATATCACTATTATTGAAAAAGAACTATTAATATGCATGCCGTATCACTATTATTGAAAAGAACTATAGCAAAAACAACGTGTGGGGCCATACCCTCATCCATACATTAACTAGGGCTGTCTCAATCCCTCTCTTATTTGGACCTTTAACCGCAATCATAGACTTCCACTCTCCTAAATTCAATATAAAGTAAGCGACAACTAATTGGGAGAATTACCAAAAAAGTTTTAAACCTATTGCAATTGTGTCAATTCAATCCTAAACTTTTTTTTTGACTAATTTAGTCATAAACCTTTTACAATTGTGCCAATTTAATCCATCTAGCCAAAATTTACCGACTGGCACTAACGTGAACGTCGACCGGCGATAGTTGTCCGGCAAGGGCTAACGTGGCATTTTTAAATTATTTTTTTGAATTTTTAAATATTTTCTTAAATTTTTTTATTTTTTTTTTCCTTCCACTTCTCCTTCCTCCGGCCAGCCGACGCCGACCAAAGGCGAGGGCCGGCAAAGTCAGCCTCACCGGCCAATGGCAAGGCCAGCCTCCCCGTCGTTGGGCAAGGCCCCGCCAAATCTGGTGAGGCTTGGCCTCAACCAACCATGGCGAGGGTCGAGCTCGCCGACACTGGCGAGGTCGACCCTCGCCATGGCTGGGCGGGGCCGAGCCTCGGCAGATCCAAGGCAAGAGTTGGCCTCACCAGTGGCCGGTGAAGCTCCTCGGCTCGACCTCGACATGGCTAGGCAAGGCTAAGCCTCACCAGATTTAGTGATAGCGGCCTCGCCAGCCACTAGCGAGGTCGACCGTCACCTTGGCTAGGCAAGGCTAAGCCTCACCAAGTCTAGCGGGGCCTCGCTCAGGCAAGGCGAGGGTCAACCTCGCCGGTGGCCGACGAGGCTCCTCACCTAGGGACGACAAGGCTCGACCTCGCCATGGCTAAATTGGCTAATAAAAAAAGTTTAGGATTAAATTGGCACAATTACAATAGGTTTAAGACTTTTTTGGTAATTCTCATTGTGAAATCACAAGCCAATTTGTCGTCTTCAAGGATGATTGCAATGAACACTTGAAATGATTTATGAGGTCTTATTATTAACTTTCAAAATAGTCAAGACAACTCGTACTACACAATTTATAGCATTATTCAATGGTAGATACCACAATAAAAATCTATTGCGAACAAACAATTTACGCAAGTAAATAATGATTGAGACTTATAACTTCCGTATTAAATCAAGTGGACCCTGAAGTCCAAGACCATGTACACTAGAAATGAACTATGTGACGCACGTAATCTTAATTTGGCAAGCCTAGTCAAGCATCCGTCTGGTTCTAGTTCTTGTTACATTACTTTTTTGGTTAAACATCATTTGCCCATGTCAAAAAACTAGAAATATCGGACGTGCTATATAAAAGGTCACATGTTTCCAAAACCACAGCCGCAAAAATCAATGGCGAAGTCTATTTCCTCCTTCCTCACCAGAGTCTTGTTTGGAAGAACCAAAGCAACCACCAACATCGATACAAAACCGACCCAAAGATTCGCCAATATTGCCAAAACATCCCTCGAAGACTTCTCTCCAGAAACGATCGTCTTCGACTTTGAGGGCACGCTCCTGCGGTCCTCTTCTCTCTTCCCTTACTTCATGCTCGCGGCCTTCGAAGTAGGAGGCTTCTTGAGAGCTCTCGTGCTGCTTCTCGCATATCCTTTCGTGTGCATGCTCAATCAAGAAACAATGCTCCACGCGATGGTGTTCATATGCTTTGTTGGGGTCAGAAGAGAGAGCTTTAGGCTCGGGAGTGCGGTTTTACCCAAGTTCTTCTTGGAAGAATTGGGCCGCGAGGCGTTCAATGGCGTGATGGGTTTCGGGCAAAGAGTGGCGATCACAAGGTTGCCGAGGGTCATGGTGGAGGAGTTCTTGAAAGAGTGGTTGGGAGTCGACACGGTGGTGGGAAGAGAAGTAGCGGTGTTCCGAGGGCGGTTCACGGGCTTGATGGAGAAGAACAAGGCGAGACAAGAGCTGAGTCGGCTCCTTTGTGAGAGAAGATTAATGGGTTCTCGTGCAACTTGTATCGGATGCTTCGGCAAGCCATGGCCTTTTGACCATCAGCAGCTTCTTGCTCACTGTAAGGTAACGGAGAACAACCACGAACACCCTCTCTCTCTCTCTCTCTCTCTCTCTCTCTCTCTCCCCCCTTCATTTTCTGATTGGCTAATGGGAAGGATACTTTCTCCTGCATCTTCTTATTGGCTAATGGGAAGGTTACTTTGAAGAATGTTTCTAGTTGCTCGTAGCCACCGAAGAATAATTAAAAGAAGTCCAGATTGTGTTAATACATTGAGAAATGATTGAGTGATAGTGTTTAATTTACTGTGAAAATAATAGTTTATTTTGAACTAAAAAAACTGAATAATAAATAATTATAAGTTGCTATGGGGTCCTTCAAAAATTTATGACTAACAACAAGTTATTATTCTCACAGTAACTCAAAAATTGTTATGCTAGTAAAGTTCTTATATATTATACAACTAACGTTAACATCTATATAGCATAGTGAGGACTTCCAAGAAATTTTGCTTACTAATTTGTATTGTTGAATTCTAATTTTTCCTATCATCCAAGCATTTTCACTCATCCATACATTCACATAAAAAATCATATTTTCAGGCAAAGCTTCAGTATCATCTAATGTTGAACTAATTACCTGTCATCAAAGATCACAATTATATATATAATCCGTGCCTTGTTATTGTAATTTTAACGTGGAATATATCGAATCTTTTAAGTAAATCAACACAAAATCACTAGAAAAATAAATAATAAAAAATAAAGTATAACAAAAGTTTATGTAATTCGGTCAGAATATTAATATCTACTTCACAAAAAGAATTACGAGCAAATAATTCATTATAATTGGGCGATTAGATTACAATCGCTCATACTTTTAAATATTTCTCACACCTAAATTAATTTCAAATTCACAATATTTGCAAATAAATAACTCAATTTGGGCGTAAACTCACCGCATTAAAGAAGGCGCTATGTACGGCCGAAAGGGAGCGTCCCCCGTTCCCACGTAAAAGGAGTCATCTTGCACACCCACGGCAACACAAATCACAAGTTTCAAAGGGAGAGAGAGAAGCCGCACACATAATACCCCCACAAACTTAATAATATTAAATAAGAATGTCTGCCAAAAACGTTGAAATTGGTCAAACCTTGCAGGAACCTATTGAATTCCTCGCCGAATTGCCCTTTCCTAAGTAAAGAAGAAAGGTCGATTCCTTGCTTTACACGTGCGTCAACAATCGGGGCTCAGGATTTATTAGCTCAAATTCAAAACATGATTTAACACTTGTGATGGACTGATCTTTGACTGCACTTTATTAATGTATTGAACTTTGTCTAGTTCAACGCCTTCGAAAGAAATAATATCAGTCTCTTTCTTTATTTAACTTATCATGTATATCAAAATTATAGAAAGTATCATCGTTACAGTTAAATTCATTCTCCAATACATATTAGACAGTACATCTTTCTTGATTTATCCTGATATTAGATGTGGTTTACTTTTTCTTGGTATAACTTGCCATGTATATCAACTGTGTTTACATCAATTGTGTTTTAATTAATCACAGTGCCAAATATAAACATTGGAAGATTGCTTTTTCCTTCTTTTTTTGTGTGGTTTATCATGCGCCTTGACATGTAATTTGCATAATTTAGTAGAAAATGACTGAGTAGAAATTAACAAAACCTTCCTGCAACTGTTGCCACAGGAAGTCTACATGGTGAGCCAAGCAGAGAAGAGGAATTGGCAACTCCTCCCAAGAGAGAAATATCCAAAGCCCTTGATCTTTCATGATGGCAAATTGGCCTTCAGACCAACCCCACTTGCCACCCTCGCCATGTTCATGTGGCTTCCGCTTGGCCTCCCTCTCTCCATCCTTAGAATCATTCTCGGCATCCTCTTGCCTTTCTCAATCTCACGCCCTGTAATGGCCATGACAGGCGTGAAGATCACCGTCTCAAAACCCCAAAACCCTAATTTTGATCCCAATCCACTTGCCAACAGCACAAAGGGCACTCTCTATGCATGCAACCACAAGACCCTTTTGGACCCAACCTTTCTCTCCCATGCCCTCGGCAAGCCCCTCACCGCGGCCATCTACAGCCTGAGCCCGTTCAACGAGGCCATCTCCCCAATTCAGACTGTCCGCCTGGCCAGGGACCGCGAGCAGGACACAAAACTTATGCAGCAGGCCCTGACCCGCAGTGACCTCGTGGTTTGCCCCGAGGGGACAACGTGCAGGGAGCCCTACCTGCTCAGGTTCAGCCCGCTGTTCGCACGAGTGAGCAAGGACATAGTCCCCGTGGCTATTGACGTTGGGATTAGCATGTTCTATGGGTCCACGGCCCGCGGACCCAAATGCTGGGATCCGGTCTTCCATTTCATGAACCCAAACCCGAGCTATACTCTCCAAATCCTTGAGAAATTGCCGGCCTCTTACACATGTGAGGGTGGTGGCAAGTCCGGCGTTGAAGTTGCAAACTATGTGCAGAGCCATATTGCCGGGGCTCTAGGGTTTGAGTGCACACTCCTCACAAGAAAGGACAAGTACATGTTCCTGGCTGGGAATGATGGGAGAGTAAAAGCCGAGAATTGAATGTAAGAGTTTGAAAATCTAGCAGCCTATGATGGCTCATGATATAAGTCATCGCATCAAAAGGGCTCAAAAGAAACATGATTAAATACAATCATGTTGTTACCTTTGGAATAAAGCTGTCAAAATGGGTTACTAACCCATATTTATTAAAATGGGTCAGCTCAAATTTGTCATATAGACCAAAATGGTTTTTGAAAAGAAAAAACCAAAATAAATGGTCTAAATGGGTTTGTTATGAAATCCCTTTTCAACCCATTTTTATCAACAAAAAAGAAGTAAAGTAAATTGACCCATCTTCTTCTTCTTCTTCTTCTTCCTTTGAAAGGGTGCAAAAAATTCCTAAGGCGATAATTGGGATTTTGCCACCAGTAAAGACGCATATACCAAAAGATGCGAATCATCTATCTCTTATTGTGTCTCTAGTACACATCATTCTTAAATAGAATGATGACACATGTTACTAATTTTTAAATATCATTATCAAAGTGATAAGTGTCGAGATCTTGTGCATTTGAGACACAATAAAAGTAGAAGTTATGTATCGAGACACAATAAAAGTAGAGGTTATGTATCGAGACACATGCCTTTGATCCAAAAGTGTGGGAAATCTTTTTTCATCTTTTTTTCCAACTGAGATCAAGCATTGTAATAGTGGGTGGTGATGGGTGGTAATGTCGTAACGTTAGCACAAAGATATCTCAGAGAGCTGCTTTGAAGTGAAAATCTAGAACCGGTAGAATGTGGGGCTTTATGAGCAATCACTAAGACATGCATATTACAAGGCAAACCAATTGCACGTAGCATACAAACCAGTTTCTGGATGTAGCTTGATCTGCTTTTCAAGCCGTAAGATTGCTGACTGAAATGCTTGATTCTGAGAGTATTGAATATGGTATCCTACCTCATACAAAAGTTCATGTATAGCTGCTTCAGTTCAAACAAATTCCCTCGAAACTAAATCTTTCAATGTGCAAAGTCCATCACCTATATTTTAGATCTTGAAACTCTAGATGGAGATATCTTAACAAGTAACGAATAATTGTTCTACTATGCTAAGATTAGCATAGAGGACATTAAATGTATCAATGATTTTATTGTATGAGTATTTTCTTTACTCTTTTTGGATAGCATGTTTATATAATCAAGTCATGTTTAACCTGGTTTTAAATGGTATACTTCTCTCCATTTCATGGCATGGCAACTTTTGCCATTACCATTACCTGTGACCAAGAATATAGTCTATTCACCAATTGAAATATAGAGTTCTAGTTTTAAAAGAAATATTATCATCTTATATTATCGACTCTACTATATTTATTACATAAGTTGACATCTTCCACTACATATTACCAACATCATTTTTTTTTTCAGGATCCAATGGATCTTATGCATCTAAGTCTTGAAAAGTACCATGCGACTAGGGGTATTAAATAATACCAAAACCAAACCAAAAATTACAGATATTTTTTGTTCACTTTTATTCTGGTTCGGGTAGTATGCAAAAATGCCTTGACAATTCGGTTCGGTTTGAGTACAATACCCTCGCCAACCTGAACTACATTCACAACATATTTCAAAAACAATGAAAACAATCTAAAAGAGCAAGTAGCTTGCAAATTTCTTTGATCATCTCCTCCTCTTCACCGTCTTCACGATCACTTCACTCCCTCTAAAATGTGGTTCACACGAATCGTCGTCATCTCAAAACTCGATCTTGATTTCAACCTCTCCAACCCGAGTACCCCAGAAAATGGATCTTGCTCCAGAAGAGCTCCAGCTCCTCACCATCTCCAACATCCTCCTCGAATCTCTATTGCCATCCCCAAGCAAAAAATCCACACGAATAAATAATGCCCATATTCGGTTCAAAGAGAAAAATTTCGTATTTTTCCATGAAAAAAAAATTGGGTTCTACAATCATATATATGACAAGCTCTGATACCACATGTAGAAAGTTTATTCACATAAACAACTAATTAATCATGCAAAACGGATCCATATATGATTGTAAAACACTGAGATCAATAAATACAACGGAATTAAAGCGTACCTGTTTGACCCATTGTTTCACTTGAAGAAAAGTATATCACTCTGATAACTAGGGATCAATTGGAATGCCAAATCTTTCTCTCTATGACCTATTTCAATATAGGAGCTTTCAATGAGATTAAAGCAACTGATAGGTATAATATGCCCTTTTATAGGCTAGAGAGGGGACTTAATAAACTCTTATCAAGCGTCTCAATTGGGTTATTAATGTTACGGGCTTCAGTTAAACACAATTGCCTACACTTTACTGCTCAACTAGGCCCATTATCAATAGATGCTAATACACAATTCAATCAGATCACTGTAAAGTTCAACAAATATTGGAATATCCATTAACCTAATTATTTAAAATAGAAAATCAATTAATTAATGTAAGCCCATATAATAGGAAATTTCCAACATATAGTCCATCCACTAACTGGAATACAGAATTCTCATTTTAAAAAATATAAATATTGTCGTATCATATTATCGACTCTACTCTATTTATTACATAAGTTGACATATTCCTCTACATATACCAACATCATTTTTTTTTTTTTCAGGATCCAATGGATCATATGCATCTAAGTCTTTAAGAATACCAAGGGTGTCAATAATTCCTTAACTGAACCGAAAATTTCGGATATTTTTTATTTAATTTAAATCCGATTCGGGTACTATGCAAAAAATTGGATACCTTGACAATTCGGTTCAGTTCCAATACAATACTCTAATCGAGCCGAACTGCGTTCACAAAAATATCTCAAAAACAATAAATACAATCTAAAATAGAAGACGGCTGAGCAAATTTCTCTTATCATCTCCTCTTCTTCACTGTCTTCGCCATCACTTCACTCCCTCTAAATCATAGCTCACGCAAATCATCGCCATCTCAAAACTTGATCTTGATTCCAATCTCTCCAACCCAAGTATCCCCGAAAATGGATCTTGCTCTGGAAATGCTCCAATTCCTCACCGTCTCTGACATCTTCCTTGGATTTGTCGTCATCCCAAGTGGTCCTCCAAGATCTTCTACCTCATAAATCTAAACCTCATCTTCCCTCTCTCCGTCACCAGTCTGGCCCACTCTCTCTTCACCCACCCCCTCCTCAACCACCTGCAGTATTCACTGCCAAAAAAAAAAACCACCTGCAGTATTCGACCAAAAAAAAACAAAAACCACCTGCAGTCTGGCCCACTCTCTCTTCACCCACACCCACCTCAACCACTACCCAACCTAGACCTGCCATGAGTGGACCCTCCTCCTCCCCTTCTTAATTTGCCATAGAAGTGTCAAAATGGGTCATGAACCCATTTTTGGACTCATATTTTATTTATATAGGTTATATATGAGTTAGGGGTTTTTAAAAACCCAATTAAAAATGGATCAAAAAAGTCGATTTTTTTTTTTTTTTTTTTTTTTTGTCAGTGAGTCTGATTTAAATAGGTCAAAAATGGGTCAGAACTTGTGACCCATTTTTGACCCTTTTAAAATATCAAGTGGGTTGGAATCTTATAATTCATTTCTAAATTTTCAACTCAAGCCCCACACAATCTTTCACTCTTTAACTTTATAAAAAATATTAATAAAAAAATTGAAATTATAATTATTTTTCATATTTAAATTTTCTTTTCTTTCTTTTATTTTTTTTTTTCTTTTTCTTTTTCTTTTTTTCCTCTTTCCTAAACCAAAGTGGCCAAGACACGCGACAGGCCAGGCCGACTCGAGCTCGCCGGCATCAAGTGAGGCCTCAACCTTGCCGATCGGCGAGATTGTGCCCCGTTGAACACCAACGAGCTCGAGTCTCGCCAGATCCGGCGAGGCTCAACCTCGCCAATGACTGGCGAGACTCGAACTCGTCAACGTCGAGTGGGGCCTCAACCTTACTAAATCAGCAAGATAGAGCCTCGCCGAATCTAGCGAGACTCAAGCTCCCCACGTCGGGCAAGGCCTCGACCTCGCCGATCGGCGAGGTCAAGCCCCGCCGGCGCCGACGAGCTTGAGCTCGCCTATCGCTAGCGCCAGCCGTTGTCATGGCCACAAGCCAGCTGAAGAAGAAGAAGAAAAAAAGAAAAGAAAAAGAAAAAATAATAATTGAAAATTATATTTTTAAAAAATAAAAAAATAATTAAATAATTAAAATTTTGATTTTTTAAAAAATTATTTTAAAAAGAATTATAAAAATTTTCCATTAAATTTGTATTGCATAAAATTTTTTTAGCAATACTTTTTATTTAATAAAAAAATCATAAAAATGAACTTTCTTAGTTTAGTTAAAGATTTTTCATATTACGCTTTTAGTTACTCAATAGTATATTCACTTCAAACAAGAGAAGCATGTGCATGGTATAATTCTTTATAAATATTTCAATTTATACGTTTTTTTAATTTTTTTATTTTATTTACTATTTTTAATTTAATTTGAAGTTTTAATCCAATTAGCATATAGTAGGTGTGGATTTTCCTAAAATATTAATAAGTTTTAGCAATACAGGTTGGGTTGGATATGGGTTTGATATGGGTCAGGTCGGGTATAGGTCACTTGATTTATATTACATGAATATGGGTCAAAACGGGTTAAATAGGTCAAATATGGATTGACCCATTTTCGACCCAACCCAAACTCGAACCGACCCACCCATTTGATGGGTCTAGTTTGCTACCTCTTCCTCTTCACCTTCTCCATCCTCTCCAATGCCTTGTTAGATGGGTGAAAGGAAATCAAGAAAATAAAGAAAATATAAAAAAGAAAAAAGTTACAAAAATCGTTCACGTCAGCACTGTCTATGTTACAAGGATGGTAGGCATTCACTTCAATGATTTTCGGCCAAACATTGACCGAAATGACTACATCGGCAACTCATTAAAAGGTTTAGGATTAAATTGGCTAAATTAAAAAAATTTAGAAACTAAATTGGTGCCCTGTAAAATGTTTATGATTTGGTCCAATAATGAACCAATTTTTAGGAAATTCAATGAGTTCGGGCTCATAGAAAATAATTAAGGTTTTTAAATAATGGAAGAGTTTATTTGTAGGAATGTGTATAAACCCAACAGACACCTTTAAATAGGGCTGAAAAGCATGTGAAGAGACGCGATTAAAAACCTTTGTTGAATTTTGCCATCCATGGCCGACTATTTTGTCCAATTTTGCCATTCACGTTGTCACGTCAAGACAATAGACGTGTATAGTTATTCCAGTGCATCTAGTAAAGGATTACAAGCCACCCAAAACACTTAACCCTTTTCTCATAACTAAGAATATAATCGCGTATTAACTAGACCATTAGAAACGGCTTGCTTATTTGGAGGAATATTGACACAGAGGAAGCATATTAGAATATTTAAATATTCAATGAATTTGCAAACGAGCACTCAGAATGTACGGAGATGAATCTCTCAATTGTCAATATCTTTTTAGTAAAAGTCAAAACTGTATGAAACATAAAAAATTATGTATATTATGCCGCCGTCGCCGGCATCCGATGGGAAGGCTAGAGGAGGCAAGAGCCTCGTGGATCCGCTCATCTCTGCGATCTCACAAAGCCTCGACATGGCAGCGATCCACCCAACACTTAAGCTCTCCGAGTTCTACAACCTCTCTCTCTCTCTCTTACCCCCACCCATTCATAGTGAGTTCCTATATGAACAAAAAAACGCAAACTTTTCCCGCCAATCTAATAAGAAATCTAGCTCGAGAAAGCACTCCCAAACAAAAAGAGAAGAACCCAGCTTCAATTCGAAAGAAAAGTCTACAAAAATAGAGGAAATTCGCGAGCTTACAAATGAGGGAGCCGGCGATGGATGAAATAGAAAGAGAGCGAGCCGGCAATGGACGAAGCGAGAGGGAACTGGCGATGGATGGAAAGATGAGGGAGCCGGGGATGGATGAAATAGAAAGAGAGGGAGCCGGCACTGGACGAAGCAAGAGGGAACTGGCAATGGATGGAAGGAAGCAAAGAAGAGGAACTCAGGAACAATGATGGGAAAACTGTCATGCGAGTCTACGAGAGACAAGAAATCAAGGGAAGAAAATAGGGTTTTGGACTTTTGGGGTTAAGCTTATAAAACCGGTTCCCAAACTGGTCCGATCGATCCAGTTCTTTGGTATTCACTCGAAACCAGTTCCTAGACCGATTCAAGCCTATTCCGAATTTCGGGAATTGGTTCCTAAACTGATTTCAACGGGTATTGATTCCCGACCCTATTTTTCGGATAGGCCGGCCCGGTTCTCGGGTATACCCAATTCAATCACACACCCCTAGGAGGCATGGTGGAAGAGGGTGAAAGGAGAGAGGGAGAGGGAGAGGGAGAGGGATAGGTGGGGAAGAGCATGTACCGTAAGAGTTTTTCCGAGGTGAGTTACATTAATTGATACTGTAATTAACTATTTCACGGGATTGGTCTAATAAAATGAGATATAATGATTCTTAATTAGTCTAATATAAGGTTGGTTAGTATAGGCCTAGTAAAGCCGACCTATTATAAGAGGATCTATGGTTTAAAACTTTATAAATACTACTCAAGTCTTCCCTCTGATCCTGATGTACAAATATCCACACATAAAAAGCATTTACTGAACGATAAGATGAGCATCAGTTTCATTGAGCTAGTGATACAAAGGGTAATAGAGGATAAGCGCTTAAGTTTTGGATCATTATTGTTCCGCATCAAGAACAATGGGTTCCAAATCAAGTACCCAAATCACTTGTCTCGATTTTTTGTGTTCTAGATTCTAATTTGGTTCGCATATATAATTGTAAATATATGTAATAATATATACAGGGGGGTAATTCATACATCCTATATTCTATTCCCCTTGCTTTAAATAAAAATTATTGAACGAACCCCCACCAGTCAAAGAAACTACGCGTAAAATGAGGAAATGCTTAATGTATTATTGTCGTTCTATTTTCCAATGATAGTGTTTTTTATGGAGATCTTAAGTGCCGTTTTTGCAACTTATAGGCACAGGTCATTGGGTGGTGTAAGCAGAGACGGGAGAGGCCAAAACAAGCTACAAAGATTAATACAACAACAATGAGGTAAAGCGAGAATGGAGGCATGGTGGTGGAGGATGTGAGGACAGAAGGAAAGCGAGAGGTGGGGAAAGGCGATCTCGAGTGGTCAAGTGGCATAGAGTAGAGGTGGGAGAGGGTGAGATGAGGGGCAAGGATGAGTATGGCAACAATGAGGTGGATCAGCAGTAGAGGCATGCTGGTGGAGGGAGAGAGAGAGAACATACCTTGAGAAGTGTGAGTTTGTGGACGTGAAAAGATGTCATGTGGGGAGGATGAGAGAGAGTTTTTCAAGGTTTTTGATATTTTTAACATAAAAAAATAAAAATATATATGTATCTATCCATTCCAAATGGGCAGGTGGCCAGTTTCACGTCAAAAAATGGGAACCGAATCAATGCTCTCCAATTCTAGTAAATCAAAACTAGGAATTGGATTGGTCCCCATGAAAACCGCAAGTTTAGTCTGATTCCAAGCAATCAGGGCAATTTCGATTCTTCTGCACACCCATAATCAATTACAAAGGAAATCCATTAGCCAGAAAGCAATGGAAAGCAATGCATCATATCGACCAACAAAATGAAATTGATGGATTCATTTAATATGCATGTCGAATCACTCTAAAGGAAAAGGACTGCAGCGGAAACACGTGGGGCCTATCCTCATCCAAACACTAACTAGGATTATCTCAATCCCTCTCTTATTTTGACCTCTAATCGTAATCATAGACTCCACTCTTCTTAATTCGATATAAAGTAAGCACAATCAATCGCAAGTCAATTTGTCATTTTCGCGGATTATTGCAACGAACACGTAAAATGATTCATGAAGTCTCTTTATTAGCTTTAAAAATAGTCAAGTCAACTCACAATTTAAAAATGATTCATGAAGTCCCAAAGCATATACGCTGGAAATGAACCACGTGACACACGTGATCTTAATTTAGTAAGTCTAGTCATGCATCGGTCTGTTCTCGTTCTTATTACATTACTTTTTTGGTTAAAAAACAGTTGCCCGGGTCAAAAAAAACTAGAAATATCGGACGTGCGATATAAAAGGGTCACATGTTTCCGAAACCACACAGCCGATAAATGGCCGGAAAATCAATGGCAAAGTCTATCGCCTCCTTCCTCACCAGAGTCCTGTTTGGAAGAACCAAAGCAACCACCAATATCGAAGCAAAACGGACCCAAAGGTTCGCCAACATTGCCAAAACATCCCTCGAAGGCTTCTCTTCAGAAACGCTCGTCTTCGACTTTGAGGGCACGCTCCTTCGGTCCTCTTCCCTCTTCCCTTACTTCATGCTCGTGGCCTTCGAAGCAGGAGGCTTCTTGAGAGCTCTCGTGCTGCTTCTCACGTACCCTTTCGCGTGCATGCTCAATCAAGAAACGATGCTCAACGTGATGGTGTTCGTAAGCTTTGTTGGAGTCAGAAGAGAGAGCTTTAGGCTCGGAAGAGCCGTTTTGCCCAAGTTCTTCTTGGAAGACTTGGGCCGCGAGGCGTTCGATGGCGTGATGGGTTTCGGGCAAAGAGTGGCGGTCACAAGGTTGCCGAGGGTCATGGTGGAGGAGTTCTTGAAAGAGTGGTTGGGGGTCGACATGGTGGTGGGAAGAGAAGTAGCGGTGATCCGAGGGCGGTTCACGGGTTTGATGGAGAAGAACAAGGCGAGACAAGAGCCGATTCCGCTTCTTGGTGAGGGAAGTTTAATGGGTTCTCGTGCAACTTGTGTCGGATGCTTCAGCAAGCCATGGCCTTTTGATTATCACCAGCTTCTTGCTTACTGTAAGGTAACGGAGAACAACCACGGACCCTCTCTCTCTCTCTCTCTCTCTCTCTCTCTCTCTCTCTCTCGCCCGCATTTTCTGATTGGCTAATGGGAAGGTTACTTTGAAGAATGTTTCAAGTTGCTAATAGCCACCGAAGAAGAATTAAAAAAAGTTCTATTGAAAAATGATTGAATGACAATCTTTAAACTAATGTAAGTATAATAATATATTTTGGACTAAAAAATCCAAATAACAAATAATTATAAATTGTTATGAAATCCATTCTTTCAAGAATTTGTAACCAACAACAAACTGTTATTCTCACAGTAACTCAAAAACTGTTATGCTAACAAAACCCTCATATATTAGACAGTTCTATGTTAACATCTATATAGCATAGCAAGGACTTTCAAGAAATTTTACTTACTAATGCGCA
Source organism: Eucalyptus brandiana (assembly GCA_014182725.1). Lineage (NCBI taxonomy): Eukaryota > Viridiplantae > Streptophyta > Magnoliopsida > Myrtales > Myrtaceae > Eucalyptus > Eucalyptus brandiana. Next base: position 29,432,553 of record CM024673.1, read on the forward strand.
GTGTTGAATTCTAATTTTTCCTATTATCCAAGCATTTTCACTCATCTATACATTCACATTCACATATGAAATAAGTTTTTCAAGCAAAGCTTCATTATCGTCTAATGTTGAACTAAATACCCATCATTGAGATCACAATTATATATCTAATTCATGCCTTGTTATTATAATTTTAATGCGAAAAATATCGGATCTTTTTATTAAATCAATACAAAATCACTAGAGAAATAAATAATGAAAAAAAAAAAAGGACACAAGATTTCATGTGACTCAATCAGAGTATTTATACTTACTTCACAAGAAGAGTTACCAATAAATAATTCATTTTAATTGGAGGATTAGAATTACAATTGTCCACACTTTCAAATATTTTCTGCATTTAAATTAAATCCAAACTCACAATATTTATAAATGCGTGAATTTACTGCACAAAATAAAGCGTTATGTACGGCCGAAAGGGAGTGTCCCCCGTAGCACACCCACGGCAACACAAATCACAAGTTTCAGAGAAGAGAAAAAAAAAGGACATCCCGCACGCATAAACCCTTCAAACTTAATAATATTAAATAAGAATGTGTGCCCAAAACGTTGAAACTGGTCAAACCTTGCAGGAACCTATATTCGAATTTTCGCCGAATTGCCCTTTCCTAAGTGAAGGACAAAGGTCAATTCCTTGCTTTACACGTGCGGCAACAATCGGGGGTCAGGATTTATTAGCTCAAATTCAAAACATAATTTAACACTTGTGATGGATTGATCTTTGACTGAACTTTATTAATTTATTGAACTTTGTCTAGTTCAATGTCTTCAAAAGAAATAATATCAGTCTTTCTTTGCCTAACTTACCATGCATATCAACTATATAGCTTTTTTAATTATCGAAGATATTATCATTACAGCTAAGTTCATTTTTCAATACATATTACACTATACATCTTATTTGATATATCCTGATATTAGGTGTGGTGTACTTTTTCTTGGTATAACTTACCATGTATATCAGCTGTGTTTATATTAACTATGCTTTAACTAATCACAGTGCCAAATATAAACATTGGAAGATTGCTTTTTCTTTTCCTGTGTGGTTTATCATGCGCCTTGATATTTAATTTACATAATTTAGTAGAAAATGACTGAGTAGAAATTAACAAAACCTTCCTGCAACCGTTGCGACAGGAAGTCTACATGGTGAGCCAAGCAGAGAAGAGGAATTGGCAACTCCTCCCAAGAGAGAAATATCCAAAGCCCTTGATCTTCCATGATGGCAAATTGGCCTTTAGACCAACCCCGCTTGCCACCCTCGCCATGTTCATGTGGCTTCCGCTTGGCCTCCCTCTCTCCATCCTCAGAATCATTCTCGGCATCTTCTTGCCTTTCTCAATCTCAGGCCCTGTATTGGCCATGACAGGCCTGAAGACCACAGTCTCAAAACCCCAAAACCCTAATTTCGATCCCAATCCACTTGCCAACAGCACAAAGGGCACTCTCTATGCATGCAACCACAAGACCCTCTTGGACCCAATCTTTGTCTCCTACGCCCTCAGCAAGCCCCTCGCTGCGGCCATCTATAGCCTAAGCCCGTTCAACGAGGCCATCTCCCCAATCCGGACAGTCCGCCTGGCCAGGGACCGCGAGCAGGACACAAAGCTTATGCGGGAAGCCCTAACCTACAGCGACCTTGTGGTGTGCCCCGAGGGGACTACATGCAGGGAACCCTACCTGCTCAGGTTCAGCCCGCTGTTCGCACGAGTGAGCAAGGACATAGTCCCCGTGGCTATCGATGTTGGGGTTAGCATGTTCTACGGGTCGACGGCCCGTGGACCCAAGTGTTGGGATCCGGTGTTCCACTGCATGAACCCAAACCCGAGCTATACTCTCCAGATTCTCGAGAAATTGTCGACCTCTTGCACATGTGAGGGCGGTGGCAAGTCCGGCGTTGAAGCTGCAAACTATGTGCAGAGCCAGATTGCTGGGGCTCTAGGGTTTGAGTGCACGCTCCTCACAAGAAAGGACAAGTACATGATCCTGGCTGGGAATGATGGGAGAGTGAAAGCCAAGAATTGAATTTAAGAGTTTGAAAATCTAGCGCCCTGTGATGGCTAGTGATATAAGTCATCGCATCAAAAGGGCTCAAAAGAAACATGATTAAGTAAATTATGTTGTTACCTTTGGAATGGAGCTGTCACGATGGGTTACTAACCCATGTTCTAAACCATTTTTAATAAAATGGGTCAGCTCAAATTTGTCATGTAGACCAAAATGGGTTTTGAAAAGAAAAGTCCAAAATGAATGGGTCTAAACAGGTCTCTTATAAAGTCCACTTTTAATCCATATTTATCGAAAAAAATAAAGTAAATTGACCCATCTTCTTCTTCCTTGGAAGAGTGAAAAAAATTCCTAGGATGAGAATTGGGATTTTGGCGCTGGTTAAGTCGCATATACCAAAAGATGCAAATCTTCTATATCTTATTGTGTCTCTCTACACGTCATTCTTAAATAGAATGATGACACATGTTACTAATTTTCTAATTATCATTATCAAAGCGATAAGTGTTGAGATCTTATGCATTTGGCACATATTGAGACACAATAAAAATAGATGTTATGTATCTGATTGAGACACGTGCCTTTGATCCAAAAGTTTGGGAAATCCTTTTTTTTCTTTTTCCAACTGGAGATCAAGCCTTGTAATAGTGGGTGGTGATGTTGTAACGTTAGTACAAAGATATCTTAGAGGGTTGCTTTGGAGTGAAAAACTGGAAATGGTCGTATGTGGGGTATACAAACCAGTTCCTGGATATAGATTGATCCGCTCTTCAAGCCGTAAGATCGCTGACTAAAATGTTTGATTCTGAGAGTATTGAATATGGTATAATGCCTTATACAAAAGTTCCTGTATAGTTGCTTCCGTTCAAACACATTTCCCTTGTAACTAAATCTCCCACACTGTGCAAAGTCCACCATCTACATTTTAGATCTTGAAACCGTAGACGAACATATCTTAAAAAGTAAGAATAATTGTTCTACCGTGCTAAGATTAGCATAGAGGACATCAAATGTATCAATGATTTTACTTTATGAGTCTTTTCTTTACTCTTTTTTGATAGCATGTTTATATGATCAAGTCATGTTTAACTTGGCTTTAATTGGTCATGTCTAATGTAATCAGACCTACATATACTTCTCTTCATTTCATGGCAAGACAACTCTTTTCATCACCGTTACTTGTGATCAAGAATATAGTCTATTCACCAACTGAAATACTAAATTCTAGTTTTAAAATAAAAATTATCATCTCATATTATCAACTCTATTATATTTATTACATAAGTAAACATCGTCCTCTACACATACCAACATCATTTTTTTTCCATGATCCAATGGATCATATGCATCTAAGAGTATCATGCAGCTAGGGGTATCAAATAATACCTGAACCAAACCAAAAATTACAGATATTTTTTGTTCACTTTTATTCTGGTTCGGGTAGTATGCAAAAATACCTTGACAATTCAACTCGGTTTGAGTACAATACCCTCACCACCCTGAACTACATTCACAAAATATTTCGGAAATAATGAAAACAATCTAAAAGAGCAAGTAGCTTTGCAAATTTCTCTGATCATCTCGTCTTCTTCACTGTCTTTGCAATCACCTCACTCCTTCTGAATCGTAGTTTACATGAGTCACCGTCATCTCAAAACTCAATCTTGATTCCATCCTCTCCAACCCGAGTACCCCAGAAAATGGATCTTGCTTCGGAAGAGCCCCAATCCCTCACCATCTTCGACATCCTCCTTGAATCTCTGTTGCCATCCCCAAGCGGTCCCCCAAGACCTTCTACCTCTCTTCCTGCTCTCCTTCGCCATTCTGGCCCACTCCCTCTTCCCCCAGCCCCTCCTCAACCGCCTCCAATATCCAACCCAGACCCGCCATGAGTGGATCCTCCTCCTCACCTTCCAGTTGTGGTACCTCTTCCTATTCACCTTCTCCCCCTCTCCAAAGGGAAATAAGGGAAAAAAAAGAGTAAAAAATAAAAAACAATTACAAAAATATTCACACCAATGCCACTTATGCCACGTGAGATGACGGAGGTACGACAATGACTTCTAGTCAAAAATTGGCCGAAAGAACTAAATTGGTAGCTCATTAAAAGATTTAGAACTAAATTGGTAAAATTGAAAAGTTTAAAACTAAATTGATGCCGTACAATAGGTTTGGTATTTTTTGGACAATTATCCCCAAAATGTGAGGTGCACAAAGAATAATTACATGAGCTATGTAATTGAGATTAATCAATTCAACAATATGTAGAAACAAAGAGAAGGAGCAACTTACCCAAATTACAAGGTCCTAGGGTTCCTACAGAGACGATGATTAAATGGAAAAACACGACCTTGAAAATGCTCTGAAATTTCACACCCCAATTAAACGAACTCAGATCCTTGGCTGCCATTTTTTTCCTTCTTTTTTCACGTACCATCTTCTTTGTAAGATTGCTTAGTTTCTGATAAGCTCCACAACTACCCGTATAAGCAATTGAAACTACAATCTTTTTGTGCGTAGACATGACTTGATTAACGTGTAAGCAAAACTGTCGATGCCAAGTCGTGCCTATCGATCTTTCTTCATAAAATAATACCGTTGAAAATCAAACATGCGAACTTCTTTTGGCAATAGACAATGACGTTTCATTTTTCGAAAATTTTTGCCAAAGACAAACGTAGGTATCGATTTGTACGTGGACTGCTCGAAACAAGATCATTCGTAAGAGTAGTTTGGTGAATGGAGACTATAATTTTAGTAAGGGCAGAGCAATGAAGTTGATTGATGCATATTATTGTGCGATGGAAGTGGAGTTTAGAAGTAGAACAGCGAGTCCTTTCGTATTTTAGAGATTTGTAAGAATTTGGGGAGACGTGAAGTGATGCAAATCCTCCTGAGTGGATGTGTACGGCCGCAACCAGAACAATTAAAGGGGGCGAGAAGCATATGAAGAGACCCGATCAGAAATCATTATTGAATTTGCCGTCCATGTCGGGGATGAATAATTGCATGGCCACTTACTATTTATGTTCGATCCAAGCAAGTCCTTAAAATGGCTCAATAATGAAACAGGCGGGCATCCTGAGTTAGGCAGGCGACCTGAGTTGGGAGATTTCCTGCTATCCTCTGTATTCTTTATTTGTCGAGAAGACAAAATAAACAGAAAATTATGGGCCTATGGTGGGAAAGGTAAAGTCCATGTCAAGGTGGAGGTGTACGGCCGCAACCAGAACGATTAAAGAGGGCTGAGAAGCATATGAAGTTACCCGATCAGAAATCATTATTGTATTTGCCGTCCATGTCAGGGGATGAATAATTGCGTGGCCAACTTAGTATTTACGTTGCCACGTCGAGAAGCAGGAGTCCAGAATTTCCGGTATCTGGCAAACGAATACAAGCCACTCAAAACAACGAACCCTGATTTTAATAATTAAGGATTCTAAACTATGCGGGTAATCACACAAATCATTTCTAAGTTTTGATAAAATGCGCAATATCATTCATAGATTTTTAATTTATTCAACATAATTTATTAACTTTAACTAATATTTAATATCATTCCTAAATTTCTAATTTATTCTGTATGGTTTCCGAATTCTTCATAAATATTAAATTTAGTCCTTAGATTACATGAAAATATCTAATGCTATATTTCTATTAATTCAAAGCTAGTGACAACATTGAATATCTTTATATAGTCTAGTGGCTAAATTATACCTATATCAAAAGTTCAAAGACTCCATTATACAAATTTACAATTCAATGATAACATTGCACATTTACCTAAAGTTCAAGGACAACGTTGAATAAATTAAAGTTTAATAATGATATTGCATATTTGACTAAAGTTCAAGGATCATTTGTGTCATTTTCTCAATGGAGTATTAATTAGAACATTAGAAACATCTGGCTAATAGTTTTGGTAGAATATTGACACCAAGGAAATCGTAAACCCAAGTAAACTCGCAAACTTACATCCAAAACATACACATAAACTGCAAGAGGGAAATCTCTCAATTTTCTATATTTCTGAATGAGATTTGAAACTGTTTAAATTAGCAGAAAGAATAAATAAATATAAGTATAAACATTTATGTGGACAATGAAAATATTTTTCATTCATTCATTTTTGTAAGCGATATAATCTATCATTTTTAATAAAATATATTTTTCCAATCCTTTTAATTTCCGTGAAACAAAAGACACCTTAATTGACAAAATTTGCTTCTTTACATTGACTAAAGATTTTTTTTTTTTTTTGCCGCCATCATTAAGTACGACGAAGCATATTCTTCCTGCCTAATTGGATGCTCTGTATGAAAGAGTAGTTTCTTGTTGACATTTGAAGATCCAGCTATCTGAAAACAATCAAGTTCCAGTAATCAACATAATGTCACTCGATTTTTTCCACATTTTCCCTGAATTTGGTATTTTATGAAGCAATTTCATTTGGTATTTTATGAAGTATCTCATGTAGTAGTCCATTATTTAATCATTACAACACATAATAGTTTCCAACGCAACTAGAGAAGTAGGGAAGCAACAAAGACGACAAGTAGCTAAACAGGAAAATAACAAAGAAGGAACTCAACTTTTTTGTTATAATAAAGTGGAAAGAGACGAGAGAAAGGAAACTGACATAAAAATGAAGAGCATTTAAAGTTTCGGGATAAGAAAATGTGTGAAGGTCTGTGTCCAAAGAGTTGGCAAAGAGAAGACAGACCTGGCATTTGTTCACAAAACCAAACAAAGTAATTTATTGCATGTCTCCTCGCATCTCGCAGCCATAGCCTAGAACCTTCTAATGATAAATAAGACACCATCTCGTCAGGAAAAAAAAATTGTGTTGGTTGCTACTATTCAATTTATAAATGTGTTTTTGAACAGACAAAAGAAAAAGAAATTATTCCTCTTAAATAAGGAGTGGGGGCACTTGTGTAGTTCTCTCAGGAATGTCCATGTAAAGATTGATCGTTGAAGTGATGTAGAATAAGAGCGGAGGCTTCTCTCTCTTACTAAACTTCTCTATTGAAGATGGGGGAGTGGGGAGTGTCATGCGTGCTCAAGTTAGAAACGGCCTTCTTCAACACTATCTGCATGGACATATAATTTGTTTCTCTGAGCATACAGGGAGATTGTTTACACCATGTCGACGATTTTGGGTGCAATGGAATGATATTGCGCTAGCAATATGCAATTGCAGACATAGTTTCTGTTACAAAAATAGAAGGACCGAGATTGAAGTCTATACATTGAAATGTTTAGTTCATGCTGTGAGTGAACCGAACAACGGGAACTCAAGTTAGTAGACCGTGCATGTTTGCTTTACAGCTGGGTAATTAGATTACTTGCACAGATCATGTAGACATTTTGAAACTTAGAGCAGGTGTATTGATTAGGTGACTAATTTATGAACATGTCAAAAGATCCACCTGATTTGTCCAAATTAATTCTGCACACAGACTGTATGACATAAAAACTCCTAACACTAACTTCAGCTGCTCCACATGCTCGTGACATAGGAGAGTTAAAAGAAAGAGATGATTTCCATCGGTAGGTTCTGAGATATAAGTGCCAAGAGGACCCAAGATTCATCCGTCACCATGCCACCTCGTTGCTTCAAATAAGAAAGCGGCTAATTACTTGGGACAAATTGATTGAAGATTATCTTCTCTTGCAAATACCAACAAAGGGATAGAATTGGAAGTGCTGTCTATGTGTTTTGTAAGAGTATGCCCGACTCTGTTGATCACCTGTTTTTCGATTGCTGTGTCACGGCTGGCGTTGCTTTCTTTTGGGCTTCCAAATGTAATTTGCCTTGGCGTAATAGAACTTGGAGGGAGAACCTCTGTTGGGCTGCTACCTATTTGATGGGTAAAGATTTCTACAAGTGCATTGCCTGTTTTTCCTTTGGCGCGCTTTGTCATATCATTTGGAAAAACAGGAATAACATCATCTTTAGAGATCAACCCCTAACGATCCCGGCCATGAAGAACCACCTCTTCAAAGTGGTCCGAGACAAGACTGTCACCTTCAGGAACGTCAAAGATAATTTCAGAAACAGAAGGTTGCAAAGAAGTTGGGGCCTAGACCCGATTATTTTCACTAGGGACCCGTAGGTAGTTCGTTCTGACAGTGACCTCTTCCTCGCTTGTGGCGTCTTTTGTAGCCGGTTGACCATGCCGTGCTTCTTTTTGGCTAGGTGTTGTAGTGTTTGTGCCGCGTTTTGCGGCTTTTTCATCTTGTCACCCTTCCACTCCTTTTGTTCTTGCATTGGAGTGTAAGTTTCTGGAGACAATAATTTTTGTACATTTGGCATTTCCTCAATATATCTCTTACCTTTACCGAAAAAAAAAAAGAACAAAGGGGTAGTAATCTCTTTAATTTTTGACTCCATTTATATGGAACGTAATTAACTTACCCCTCTTTTGTTTCATTTGGTCGATAAATGACCCCTCTTTAAATTGAGAGGAAATCATCACATTCTTTGACAAATACCAAGCGCTAACCCTAGCCCCATTCCCACAAGTCTAGGAATTCTTCGATTTCAGTTCATCAAAGGGATTTGGTGTTGGGAGTGCAGTGAAAGCTTAATACCTTCACCGCTAACAGAGAGCTCACATACAATTCTGTCAACATATCCAGTTGGTCAAGTTTCACTCAAAAACTTAAGTCAATGGCTTATTGGCCAATTATAATATATTAATTATTCATACTTCACAAAATGGGAACCACCCACTAGTTCCTATACCCACTGGGAAACTAGACTACAGGGGACCGGTTCCCAATTGGGTCCGTGAAACCAATCGATGGAGGCAAAGAAGGGGCAAGGAAGGGTGGGCATGGTCTGTCGGATGGGCTGAAGCAGAGGTGGGAGAGGGCAAGACAAGGGGTGAGGTGGTGGAGCGGGAGTGGAGGTTCGCGTGGTGGAGGGTGAGGGGAGAGAGGGAGAGTGAGAGGTGGGGAAGGGCGGGCATGGGTCATTAGGTGGCATGAGCAAAGGCGGGAGAGGGCGAGACAAGCAACAAGAATGAGTACGGTAACAATGAGGTGAAGTGGGAGTGGAGGCATAGTGGTGGGGAGAGAGAGAGAGAGAGAGATTGGTAAAGGCGGTCACGGGTCGTCGAGTGACGTGGAGCAGAGGTGGGAGAGGGTGAGACGAGGGGCCAAGATGAGAATAGAGATGGGTAAAGGCGGTCACGGGTCGTCGAGTGATGTGGAGCAGAGGTGGGAGAGGGTGAGACGAGGGGCTAGGATGAGTACAGTGACAACGAGTTGGAGCGAGAGTGGAGGCATGGTGGAGGAGGGTGAGGGGAGAGAGGGAGAGAGAGCGGTAGGGAAAATATTTACATAGAGAGAGAGAGAGAGAGAACATTCCTTGAGAAGTGTGAGAGTTTCTTGGGGACATGAAAAGACAAGAATGGGAGGATGAGAGAGAATTCCTTGAGAAGTGTGAGAGTTTGTTGGGGACATGAAAAGACATGAATGGGAGGATGAGAGAGTTTTTAGGGTTTTTGAATAACATAAAAATAAAAATATATATGTACTGGTCAAATCCGAGTGGACGGTTCCACATAGAATTGGGAACTAAACCGATCCTCATGCCAATTGCCGATTCTAAGCTAATTTGATCTGGTTCTTGACAATTACATGAATGGGAGGATGAGAGAGTATTCCTTGAGAAGTGTGAGAGTTTGTTGGGGACATGAAAAGACATGAATGGAAGAATGAGAGAGTTTTTAGGGTTTTTGAATAACATCAAAATAAAAATATATATGTACCAGTCAAATCCGAGTGGACGGTTCCACATAGAATTGGGAACTAAATCGATCCTCATGCCAATTGCCGATTCTAAGCTAATTTGATCTAGTTCTTGACAGTTTTATTTCTTTTACACATTCCTAATCAATTAGAAAAAAAATCCATTAGCCAAAAAGACTCAGAGAGCAATGCATCATATCGACCGACAACATGAAAATGATGGAGATTCACCTTGATTGAAAAGAACTATAATGAAAACAACATGTGGGAACATATCCTCATCCATACAATAACTAGGTTGTCTCATAGACTTGAGTCTTCTTAACTCAACAGAAAGTAAGCCACAACCAATCGCAGGCTAATTTATCGTTTTCAAGGATGATTGCAATGAAAACTTAAAATGATTTATGAAGTCTCATTATGAGCTTTAAAAATAGTCAAGTCAAATCATAATGCAATAAAGTTTATGTGAGTAAAGAATGATCGAGAATTATAACTTACATATTAAATTGAGTGGGCATTTGACCCAAAAAAAAAAAAAAATTGAGCGGGCATTGAAGTCCAAAACCATATATACTGGACAAGAACCACGTGAGGCACGTGATCTTAATTTAGTAAGTCCAGTCATGCATCGATCTAGTTCTGGTTCTTGTTCATTACTTTTTTGGTTAAGAAACATATGCCCATGTCAAAAAACTAGAAAGTTTCGGACGTGCTATATAAAAGGGTCACATGTTTACGAAACCACACAGCCGAAAAATGGCCGGAAAATCAATGGCCAAGTATATTTTCTCCTTCCTCACCAGAGTCCTGCTTGGAAGAACCAAAGCAACCACCAACATCGATGCAAAACCGACCCAAAGGTTTGCCAATATTGCCAAAACATCCCTCGAAGGCTTCTCTTCAGAAACGCTCGTCTTCGACTTTGAGGGCACGCTCCTTCGGTCCTCTTCCCTCTTCCCTTACTTCATGCTCGTGGCCTTCGAAGCAGGAGGCTTCTTGAGAGCTCTCGTGCTGCTTCTCGCGTACCCTTTCGCATGCATGCTCAATCAAGAAACGATGCTCAGCATGATGGTGTTTGTATGCTTTGTTGGGGTCAGTAGAGAGAGCTTTAGGCTCGGGAGCGCGGTTATGCCCAAGTTCTTCTTGGAAGACTTGGGCCGTGAGGCGTTCGATGGCGTGATGGGTTTCGGGCAAAGAGTGGCGGTCACAAGGTTGCCGAGGGTCATGGTGGAGGAGTTCTTGAAAGAGTGGTTGGGGGTCGACACGGTGGTGGGAAGGGAAGTAGCGGTGTTCCGAGGGCGGTTCACGGGCTTGATGGAGAAGAACGAGGCGAGGCCACAGCTGATTCGGCTCCTTGGTGAGGGAAGATTAATGGGTTCACGTGCAACTTGCGTCGGATGCTCCAGCGAGCCATGGCCTTTTGACCATCACCAGCTTCTTGCTCACTGTAAGGTAATGGAGAACAACCACGAACCCTCTCTCTCTCTCTCTCTCTCTCTCTCTCTCTCTCTCTCTCTCTCCTGCATTCTGTGATAATGGTTATGGGAAGGTTAACTTGAAGAATGTTTTAAGTAGCCACCAAAGAATGATTAAAAGAAGTTCAGATTGTGTTAATATATTAGACATCTCTACGTTAACATCTATATAGCATGGCGAGGGCTTCCAAGAAATTTTACTTACTAATTTGCAGGTACTAAATTCTAATTTTTCCTATACATCCATGCATTTTCACTCATCCATACATTCAGAAAAAATATAGATTTTTCATGCAAAGCTTCATTATCATCTGACCTTGACCTAAACACTTATCATCAAGATCACAATTACATATCTAATTCATGCCTTGTTATTATAATATTAATGCAAAAATATCAGATATCACAATTAAATCAACATAAAATTATCAAAGAAATAAATAATGAATAATAAAAGACACTAGAGATTCATATGATTTGGAGCATTTACTTTATGAAAATAGTTAACAGTAAATAATTCACTATAATTAAATGAATTTAGAATTATAATCGCTTACATTTTCCATTTACAGTGCTCACGAGTAAAGGGGTCAACTTGCACAAAATAAATCTGTATGTACGGCCGAAAGGGACTTTTCACTGTTCGCACGTAAACTAAAAGTAGTCAACTTGCACACACACGGCAACACAAATCACAAGTTTCGGGGAAAAAAAATGACAAGCCCCACACATAGTACCCCACAAACTTAATAATATTAGAAAAGATTGCGTGGCCCAAAACGTTGAAGTTGGTCAAACCTCGAAGAACAAATCCTATTTTGATATTTTCGCCGAATTGTCGTAAGCGAGGACAAAGGTGAATTCATTACTTTGCACGTACAGCGACAATTGGAAATTTTCTAAATAAGACTTGGTCAAGATTTATTGACTCAAATTCAAGACATAATTCAACACTTATGATGAATTAATCTTTGACTGAACTTTACCAATTTATTGAACTTTGTCCAGCTCAATATCATCAAAAGAAATGATATCAATCTATTTTTGCTTAATTTATCATGTATCTCTATTGTATACCTTTTTCAATGATGAAAGATATCATTATTACAGCTAAGTTCATTCTTCAATATATATTAGACCGTACATCTTTTTTGATAAATCCGGATCATAGATAAAATTACTCACAATGCAAAATATGAACTAGAAAATTGCTTTTTTCTTTCCTTTTTGTGGTTTACCATGTGCCTCAATATATAATTTGCATGATTTAGTAGAAATTGACAAAACCTTCCTGTAACTGTTGCTACAGGAAGTCTACATGGTGAGCCCAGCAGAGAAGAGGAATTGGCAACTCCTTTCAAGAGAGAAATACCCAAAGCCCTTGATCTTCCATGATGGCAAACTGGCCTTCAGACCAACCCCACTTGCCACCCTCGCCATGTTCATGTGGCTTCCGCTTGGCCTCCCCCTCTCCATCCTCAGAGTCACTCTCGGCGTCCTCTTGCCTTTATCAATCTCAGGCCTTGTATTGGCCATGACAGGCATGCAGACCACCGTCTCAAAACCCCAAAACCCTAATTTCGATCCCAATCCACTTGCCAACAGCACAAAGGGCATTCTCTATGCATGCAACCACAAGACCCTCTTGGACCCAATCTTTCTCTCCTTTGCCCTCAAAAAGCCCCTCGCCGCTGCCATCTACAGCCTGAGCCCGTTCAACGAGGCCATCTCCCCAATCCAGACTGTCCGCCTGGCCAGGGACCGCGAGCGGGACACAAAGCTTATGCGGCAAGCCCTAGGCCACAGCGACCTCGTGGTGTGCCCCGAGGGGACCACGTGCAGGGAGCGCTACCTGCTCAGGTTCAGCCCGCTGTTCGCACGAGTGAGCAAGGACATAGTCCCCGTGGCTATCGATGTTGGGGTTAGCATGTTCTACGGGTCGACGGCCCGTGGACCCAAGTGTTGGGATCCGGTGTTCCACTGCATGAACCCAAACCCGAGCTATACTCTCCAGATTCTTGAGAAATTGTCGACCTCTTGCACATCTGAGGGCGGTGGCAAGTCCGAGGTTGAAGTTGCAAACTATGTGCAGAGCCAGATTGCTGGGGCTCTAGGGTTTGAGTGCACACTCCTCACAAGAAAGGACAAGTACATGGTCCTCGCTGGGAATGATGGGAGAGTAAAAAGCACGAATTGAATGTAAGAGTTTAGAAATCTAGCAGCCTATGATGACTAGTGATATTAGTCATCGCATAATAAGGGCTCAAAAGAAATATGATTAAGTACAATTATGTTGTTACCTTTGAAATAGAGTTGTCCACATGGGTCACTAACGCATGTTTTAACCCGTATTTATTAAAATTGGTCAGCTGAGATTGGTCATACGGACCAAAATGGGTTTTGAAAAGAAAAGCTCAAAATAAATTGATCTAAATGGTTCTATTATGAAACCCACTTTCATCCCATACAATCAAAGGTAAATTTAAAATTGACCCTCCTTCTTCTTCTTCCTTTGAAGGGTGCGAAAAATTCCTGGGAAGTGGGAACAGAATTGGGATTTTGGTACCTAGTGGAGACGCATTTACCAAAAGATGCAGGTTATCTATCTCTTATTGCTTCTCTATACACATAATTTTTAAATTGATGACGAGACGTGTTATTAAGTTTTTTAAGTATCATTATCAAAAGTGATAAGTGTCAAGATCCCATGCATGTGACATAGATTAAGACGCGATAAATATAGACAATATATATTCAATCGAGACACATGCCTTTGATCCAGAAGTATGGGAAATCATTTATTTCTTTTTTCGACTAGAGATCAAGCCTTGTAATGGTGGATGGTGATGTTGTAACATCAATACAAGAATATCTAAGAGAGCTGCTTCGGAGTGAAAAATTGAAAACAGTAGTACCTGGGGCTTTATCAACTGTCACTAAGATACATGCATATTACAAGGAAAACCAATTGCACGTAGCATACAAACGAGCTCCTGGATGTAGCTTGATCTGCTCTTCAAGCCTCAAGATCACTGTATGGTATCCTGCCTCATATAAACGTTCCTCTATAGCGGCTTCAGTTTAATCACATTGCCTCGAAAGTGAATCTTCCAATGTACGAAGTCCATCGCCTATACTTTAGATCTCGAAACCCTAAATGGACATATTTAACAAGTAATGAATAACTATTCTACTATGCTAAGATTAGCATAGGGGACATTAAATGTATAAACGCGTACATTGTATGAGTATTTTCTTTACTTTTTCTTTTATAGCATGTTTATATAATCAAGTCATGTTTAATCGGTTTTGAAGGTCATGTTTAATGTAATCAGACCTACTTATACTTCTCTTACATTCCATGGCAAAGACAACTTTTGTCATCACCATCACTTGTGACCAAGAATTTACTCTATTCACCAACTGAGATACAGAATTTTTAGCTTTAAAATAAATATTATTAACTCTACTCTATTTATTAAGTTGACATCTTCCCCTACATACATCAACATTTTTTTTCATCATCCAATGGAATTTATGCATCAATGTCTTGAAAAGCACAGTGCAATAGGAAGAAAATTATCACAAAAGTTATAAACATATTACACTTATGTCAATTCAATCATTTGGCTAATTTAATACTAAACATTTTAACAATTTGCCAATGTAATCTATCCTACCAGATTTAGCCAAAAATCTCTGATGTGAACACCAACTATCTTATGTGGCACAACCGGCATTGATGTTGACATTTTTTGCAATTTTTTTATTTTTTGTTAACTTTATATTTTTCTTTTCTTTCTATATTTTTCTTTTCTTTCTATATTTTTCCCTTCTTCGTCCATCAATCACCGGCCCTTAGCGATAATCAACAACTGGCCAAAGGCAACACCCTACGAGGGTCACCCTCACGACCTCAAGCGAGGTCGCCCTCATTGAGATCTGGCGAGAGGCGACCTCACTAGCCTCAGTCAAGGCCTGCCTTTCCAAAGGCTAGCAAAGGTCGGCCTCGCCGACTTTAGATGAGGCTCTCCCTTGCCGAATTTGCCAAGGTCGAGCCTTGCCAAAGGTCAATGAGGCTCAATCTCGCCAAATCTAGTGAGGACAAACCTCACTCAATCTCGCCAAATCTAGTGAGGACAAACCTCACTCGAGGCCGACAAAGTCTTCCCTTGCCAAATCCCGAGAAGGGTTACCTTGCCCACAGGGCCCCAATGACTATCAAAGGAAGAAGCGAAAAGAATAAAAAGAAAAGAAAAGGAAGCAAAACATAGAAATATAACAAAAAAATTGTCCACATCTACGCTAACCATGTCACATAGAATGATCGACATCTACTACAACTATCTCCAAACAAAATTTGCCGAATAGAATACATAAGCAAATTATCAAAAGGTTTATAATTGAATATGTACAAGTGCAATAGATTTAGCATTTTTTGGGTAATTTCCCTTGCAATTGGAGGTGTCAATAATATCATAACTAATCCAAACCTACCTAAACCATAACAAAAATTTAGGGCATTTTCAATTCGGTTTTATTTCAGTTTTGGTAGTAAGCAAAACTAATCCAAACCTACCTAAACCATAACAAAAATTTAGGGCATTTTCAATTCGGGGAGAGAGAGAGAGAGAGAGAGAGAAATGACCAAAAAAGTTGTCAATTTACTACACTTGTGTCAATTCAGTCCTAACCCTTTTAATTATGCTAAATGAGTCTCAAATATTTTTGAGTTTTGCCAAGTGAATTCATCTGGCCAATTTCAATCAACATTCACTTACATTTATGCTAATAGTGCCTCATAGACGACTGGCACTGACATGAACAATTTTTTATATTTGTAATTTGTTTTAAATAAATGTATTTTCTTTCTTTTTCTTTCTTTTCATTTTCCTATCAAATCCGGTGAGGGTTGCTGGCTGACCTTACTAGTCACGGGGGAGTGTTGCAACCCTTACCCACAACTGACGAGGGACGAAGATCCTTCCACAGTGGTCGGCAAGGCTTAGCTAACCCTTGCCTGTGACCAGTGAGAATTAGCCAGTAGTCGCCTGACTTGGAAGGACAAAAAAGAAGAGAGAGAAAGAAGGGAAAAAGAAGAAAAAATAACTAAAAAATTCAATCTTAAAAAATGTCCACATCAGTGTTAACCATGCCACATAAAATGATTGGCATCCACATTAGCAATTTTTAGCTAAAATTAGTCAGATGAATTTGATTGGTAAAATGGGAAAAAGTTTAAAACTCAGTTTGCATAATTAAAAGGTTTAAAACCGAATTAGCGTGACTAATGTAAATTGAGGACTCTTTTGCTAATTTTGCAAAAAAAAATTGGATACCTTGACAATTCAGTTCAGGTACAAAACCCTTACCAACCTAAACTACATTCATAATATCTCAGAAATAATGAAAACAATCTAAAAGAGCAGGTAGCTCCATAAATTTGTCCAATCATATCCTCTTCTTCATCGTCTTCGATCGTTGTTCACACGAATCACCATCATCTCAAAACTAGATCTTGATTACAATCTCTTCAACCCGGGTACCCTCGAAAACAAATCTTGCTCCAAATGAGCTCCAGCTCCTCACCGTCTCCAACATCCTTCTCGAATCTGCCGCCATCCCCAAGCGGTCCCCCAAGACCTTCTACCTCATAACATTAACCCTTAGCTTCCCTCTCTCCTTACACCATTCAAGCCCACTCCCTCCTCAACCGCCTCCAACACTCGTCCTCCAACCCAGCCAGACCTGCCATGAGTGGACTCTCCTCCTCACCTTCCAGTTCTGCTACCTCCTCTTCCTCTTCGTGTTCTCCCTCCTCTTCATCGCCGCCATTGTCTTCACCATCGCCTTCCTCTACACCACCAAGCCTGTCTCCTTCCCCTCCACCCTCGCCGACATCCCCAAGGTCTTCAAACGCCTCTTCGTCACCTTCCTTTGGGTCACCATTCTCATGGTCGGCTACAACGTCATGTTCCTCGCAACTTTTCGTGCCAATTAACTGTGATAGTTCTATGGGTGCGTCTCTCACTGTCTTGCATTCACCGCAAACGCTGAGTGTTATCTATTATGTGATCCCACAATTTTTAGGGATATGATTTTTAAAATAAAAATTTATCCTTAAGACATTGACACTCATTTTCTCTCTTGAGCGATGGTTATTCCATCACACGGTTTCACATTTATACCTTTTCGATGACAACCGTCCATTGGAAACCACCATAATAGAAGACGGTCTATAAAAGACAATCGTATTTTTTGCATGGGCATGACAAGGTCCAAGTCAAACCCTCTCTTTCGGAAACATACCATTAGAACGCGAGAAAATTGGATCAGTAAATTGCACCCTTAATTTATGTCAAATTGCCATTGAATCTCTCCAGATTTATTTTATATCCTGATTTCCGCATGTAAGTCTAATTGATGCTTAAATTCCGTTTTTCGATGCAAATCGCTCAATTTGTCTTACACTGAGTTGTAAAAGAACTCAGCGACCTCAAATTCAGGTTGCCGCTATGTCTACCACCTTGATTTGAGGTGGCAAACCTCGAGTTTTAGGTCGCATGAGCCATAGATGACCTTGACACGAGATCGTTGGCCACTCTCACAATGACCTTAATCTGGACTCGTCTATCGCCTCTAGTGGTAGTTGCGGTTTCTGCACGTGTGTGTGCAGAGAGAGAGAGAGAATTAGTGGCATACGGAAGGAAGGCTTTTAGAGTTAGAGAATTTGAGCCCCATAGAAACCTCGAACTGAGCCACGTTTTCGGTTCGGATTAAATGCAGTTCAGGTCACAATCAATGCATACCAAATGTTTTGGTTTTGTTCGGATATCACAGAAACCTGAACCATTGATAGCACTACAGGCAACTATTTAACCCTTCAAGATTAATAAGGGTGTGTTTGGCAACCATTTATTTCCCAGGAATTATCTATGCTCCTAAATAGTTTTTCTTTTTTGTTCCTTAGACGAGTTTCCAAGCATTCGAAAGTATTTGAAAACTGTACATAATTTATATTCCTGAAATAGAAATGCGTTGGTATAGCTCTCAAAAAAATTTTAGGACTTCAGAGTTTCTTTTTTTAATAATTTTATTACATTTTTGCTCTTCTTTTTTTTTTCCTTTTCTTCTTCTTCATCCTCTAATAAGGTCACCAACCTCGATCATAGCCAATAACTAGCTAGATGAGAGCCAGCGACTTCGCCGGCCTTAAGGGAGCCTCGCCCAGCCAGTGTGAGGTCAACCTCACCATGGTTGGGTGATGCCACTAGTGGCTAGGCAAGGTCAAGTCTCACCGTGTCTAACGACCGGCTAAAGGAAATGAAGAAGAAAGAAAAGAAAATAGTTTGGGTTTGATTCTTGAATTGTTCTCGAGAACAAAAAAGTACTTTTTTTCCTACTTTTTTACTCTATTTCTATTCTATTCTCAAGGACAAATTTGTTCCCGCAAACAAAAATATTACCAAACGGATTTCTATTCTTTTTTAATTCCAGATGTTTTGCCAGTTTGGGATCCCGCAATGAAATATCTTTCATCAAGTGTTAGGTTTTTATTAGAGGAGACTTAAGTTCTATGCTAGTATTACACAAAGAGGGTCAATTGCTAGCAAAAATACATATTATATGGTTCCAAATCTTATGAAGTCCATTAATATGGGATCAAAATCAATGATAACCAATGTCGAAGTCTAATCAAGGGTTTGATCCAAACTGATTTTGACATTCTAATGAAAGCTCATTAAAATCAAAGCAATTTGTACAATATTGAAGCTGATTTGACAACATTGGATATTAATAGCAATATCCAGAAAGCACTACTTTCAATTGAATTGAAGGACACAACATCGGAACATAATCAACGATGCTGGATAGTGAAAATAACACCTAGTAGACACTACTCCTAGATCGATATGAGAACACAACATCAGAATCTAATTGAAGACACTGGATGATGGAAATAACACCTAGTAAACATTGTTCCTAGACGAATATGAGGACACAACATCAAAATCTAATTGATGACACTAGACAGTGGAAATGATATCTAGTAAATACTACTCCTAGATGAATATGAGGATACAACGTAGGAATCTAATCAACGACACTCAAATGTAGGACAACACTAGAATCTAATTCACAACACTACCTAGGATATAAACATTTGCTGAAATTGAATCTACAACGGAAACCTGAAGCTATAGCTAAACTATACTTAAGCTAAGATAAAAGGGCAAGATAAGGAATTTTGTGTGTTATTCGAGGGGCTCTCTGTTGGATTGATTGCAGTATTTATAGGCCAACTTGATAACTGTCGATGATCAGTTGCTTCCTCCTTAAAAGTTGCTCCACGTTCTTTGCTGAGCCACCTTATCCATATCTCGTTGTCTTCTGACCTGTCTGACGATGTTCACATGACTTGTTCAGCAAGTATTAACCGTTCCATTAATTTTGGAGCCCTTTAAAGCATCAACCGTCGCCACCCAAATTTTGCTGTCAGTTCCAATTAAATTCTATGTCTTCAATAGCATCTCTTGGCTCAAACACGTGGCAATTAACTGCTTTATCATTGAATCATGTATCTCCACTTATAGGTCCTTCAAAATCTAGCCTAAGGACTCTTGAAATCCTTGACTATCCTTCGTTTCCATGACTAACATGAGCTGGGCTGATGTCAATCATAGCCCAGATGTGACAACAAGAATAATTTCAAATGCCATCATCCTTCGTGATCAGGACATGATAGTAAGAGTATTTTTAAGTGTCAACACCATGTAACAAAAATACAAAAATAGTCACTATTTGGTTAATTATCAAACAGGCCCTAAGTAACAAACTTATGGTACCTTTATAAATATTTCATCCGATATAATGACCTCTTTGAAAGGTAAGCTGAACTTATCTGTTAAGTTGATGAGAAGATTCACATATTCAGGTCTCTAAATGATAGGGATGGAAATGGGTAGAGTTTAATAACCTCCTTGACTCATCCCGACTCTAATTGGATCTATAAAAACGATTAGCTCTATAAAGAAAAATGAGGTCGCTATGCAATTTGTAAATTGTTAAATATAAAATTAATTGTATTCTAACAAGAACCCTGATTTTTAAGTTTTGTCTTGCGACTTTGGAGATTCCCTAATTGGAGATCTGCAATAAAGAGACTTCGAATGAAATGTTTGAGGTTTCCAAAGTTTAAGTGGTCTTGATATGTGTTTGGTGTGAGATAAATCAAACGATTTTTTCAAAAGTAGTCTTGGACGGCTTTGATGGATTAAGCGCACCCAACTACTCTACTGAGAGATGGGAAGATTGTATGTCAAAATCATGTGACGAGACTGGGGCGGATCTGAGGAATAAATCCGTCCCGCTTTCATGCCTACCTCGCCCCATGAATTTTCCGGACATAACGACACACCGGACGAACCAATCCAATAACGCAACGTTCTTCACCTCTCATAAACGGTTCGTGCGAAAGCATGCACTACAACTTTTTCATTAATGATCGACACCGAGGCATACCGAAGTGGACAATCGATGATTAATTTTCCTCTGCGGTCTGAAACCATATGAGCCATCAATTCCCCATTTCAAGGATGTACATTATTCAATGCAGACAGCTGTGCTAATTCCTCCTCGATCTTTAGCTATAGTCCCCACATGCGGGCAGAAGATCAAGTCTCTGCACTAAGATTACACTTTCCGCGGCTTCACGCCAATTCCTAAGTTATGTGGCATACAACCAAAAAGCTGTCCCGGACGTGGAAAATGCATTGATCACGAGTAGTAGGCATAGGAATCGGAAGGATCATCTGATCATCATCTCATGACACACGCACTGAGGAAGCCTCAAATGCTTTCTTAATGAGAATTATGGGTGAGATATTTGAAATTTTCTTATTTTTCGAGAGAATGGATCGGAGAGAAAATGTGCACTTTCCTCCATCAGTCCATGTTGCAATGCTTAAACTGACATGGACAGCTCTTACTTACTACACTCGAAAGGCAAGGGATGTAGAACGTCATCAGCATAAGTCATCTGATGCTGAGCAGATCGAACGACAGATCTCCTCTGCTGTTATGTTTACAATATTTGGGTTTCAGAATCTAGAGCAATGGTTGAGATGAGATTTCCACGCTGAAATTTGCAGAAATTGGATAAATTGTAGACTAGCTTCTTTTGTCTTTTGTAGACTTGATTTAATATTAATGTTTGATTAGTTTTTTAGCACGTAGCAGTTTTATTCCGGTGGAATTCATCCATACTTTCACCATAAAAAAGAGAGATTTTCTCCGGTTTCCCAACGTTTTCTTCACGCCCAAATCTGACAAAATAAAAGCTTAAAACTTAAACTTGCACAGAATAGGAGTTGTTGGCTGTCGGTAGGTCGGCTCCTACTCCAGTGACTCTCTTCGGAATCGGGAATCAATAGGAGTAAAAATCTTTTAAGTTTTTTTTTTTTTTTTTTTTTTTTCATTGGTCATCATTGCGAGAGTAATTGCTTCGTTATTTATTGAGGAAAATTGGAAGGAAGAATGTGACAACTTTTTTCAATGAGGTTGATTCAGATTTTCCCACTCGAGAATTGATTGGCATGGGACCCATTGAGTATTGATGGCAATTCAAAAGGACTAGATTTTGATGTGGTTACAGTTGGCATGAAAGGCTTTACTTGGATGGAAATTATACTGGTAACTACAAAATAGATTTGAAATGATTGAAAAATCAAGAGGAAAACTGAGAATTGTTCGAGGCAAGTCTCATGGGCAGTCTTGTGTCTAGACCTACCCGATTTTTCTTTCATAATTCCAGCCCGACTCACCTTTCTCCTTCTACATAATTTCCGGCCTAACGTTCCTTCTAAATCCTCTATGAACTTCTTCACGAGCATAAAAATTGTGTCCTTTCACAAAAAATATAATCTTTACTTGATTTTACTTGTGCCCTTTTGCTAAAGTAGAGGGCCGGTGGAAATGAGAGCTGAGAGTAGGGATGTGCAAAATACCCGGGAACTGCCCAGACCACTCGGAACCGGACCGGAACCGCTCGAAATTGGCGGTTCTTGAGAGAACCGGTCCGGTTCCCGGTTCCATGGGCGAATCCGCCCGCCTGCCCGCCCAGATCGGACCGGAACCTTTTTAATATTAAAAAAAAAATTACTAAAAAAAACTCTAGATCTCATCTCACTCCCTTCTAGGGGTGTGCAAAATACCCGAGAACCACCCGGACCGTATTTGTAAATTCGCTACGTTTACTTCTCCCGCCGTCCGCATCTCCACGTACTTAAATTTAGTTTTTCTTTCTTTGGCTTGCTTTGATGTCACATAGTCGTTCTATGTTGAAAACCAAAATTGTTTCACATCAAGATCGGTTCCATGGATCCACCCGGGAACAAAACCGTACCGGCGGTCCGGTTCTAGGGTGGATTCATGCAACAAACGTGTGGATCCCAGTTCCAATTTTTCGGATTCGGTCCTTAGGGGGCGGTTCCCAATTCTAGGTCGGGAACCGCCCACCCGGATCATGCACACCCCTAGCTGAGAGACAACACAGGAGCAAGAGTTGTGGCCTAAGGTGAGCTTAGAGGGCAAGGCGAGAACGAGAGTTGAAAGGTGAGCTGACGTGAGAGTGAGAGTAAGAGGCAAGGCCACGAGGGAGGCGAGAGAGGCGAGAGTTGTGATACTGAGAGGCCTAGGGTTTTGCCTTTTGCCTTTGCCATAGAAAAAATTACAAAAAATAAAATAAAATTACCAGTTGATCGGTTCGGTTCAGTTCCACACAAGGAACGAAGATTAAACCAGTTATTCCCGGTTCCAAATTTTGGGAATCGAGACCTAAATCTATTCGCCCAAAGACTACCTAAGATCAACCGGTTCAGTTCAGTTCAAAACCGGCGCTCACCGCTAGCACAGAAAACAACCGCATTTCTGAAAATGGGAGGTGGAGTTTTGTCGTTTCGCAAACATTGGACACCATCATGGGCCTAAAGGGTTGCTTGGCGGGTTTGAACGAGGCTATCTTTTTTAAAGCCAGACCAGGCCACAGAGTTTGATACATGGATTACTCTCATGGGCTTGATAACAACATAGCCAATCCATCGTACAAAGAATTTGCGACGTGATGAAAGAGCTTGATTTTGTACTTCCATTGTCCTAAAGTGCCGATGTTTTTGAGCAGCAAAACTCACAAAACATGATTCTATTCCCATCTCGGCGAAAACCGAAAACATTAGCTCTTCACCACTGCAACTTAAAAGCAGGGGAAGCTATGTATTAAAGGTGAAGAAAAAAACTCTGCCACTCTGTTGAGTTCATAACAGGGGAAGCTGTATGTATTAGACAAAAGTTACTCAAAGAATGAAGCTTAGCAATTCACTCCCCAGTCATATGGCTGGTAGGTCACCTTCAATTGATTGCTCGAAAGCATCTCCAGTAGTGCCTCCGAGTCCTTTGAGTCTAGATAGTTTGATGCATGCTTAACCACTTCCAACTCGTTTTTCCCAAAATCTACACGGAACCTGCCGTCACACAATCAAATACGAAAATGTCATGAGCTTCTTCAACCAGAAAAATAGAAAGAGAAGTCGGACAAAGTAAAACTTCTCATGCTTTATATCTGTCATGACAAGAAAACACGGGCACTGCACAATTGTTTAAAGGTGTCTCCGGCTTTTGAGTCACGAAGGATTCGTCAAGTTCAACATGAGGGCACACAAAAAAAATACAGAACAACATGGTTTAGCCAATCTATCAACTTGGATATCTGGGCCAATTGAAAGAACAAGCTGCATTTAAAGGCCTCTACAATAGCTTACCAATTAAGGATCTTGCTGACAGAGGCAACCTTGTTATTCAGATCGTAATAGAATCCTCCACTTCTTAAGAAAAGACAAGCTGCCTCTGTCAACTCTTTGTCAATATTCCCAGGTGAATAGCATCGAAGAGCTGGTCCAGACCGAGTGCCACATACAAGTGCAAAGTGAATAAGAGGCTCTGGATATGGAAGAGCCACCTATTTCCAAATAAGTGAAAAAAAAATTCAGGAGAGTAGAATACAACTTTCCTCATAGTACATCTGATGTTGAGAGAAAAAATCCACCCTAACATATGAAGTGTCCAAGACTGGTAAGTCTGGATTCTCTTGTCATTCTTACAACACAATGACATGCGTTAAACAAACAACTCTCCCCCAATCAATGACTGGAAAAGAAATTACTTACACATATATGTATCAAATGTATGGTAGAAGAATAGAAAATGACATGTAACAACCCAAATGAATCTACAGAAAAAATTTGAAGTGTTCGCTCCTCTTTCAGTGTTCTGCTTACTTAGAAAACCATGCTAGGAGAAAAAAGCATTCGTGTGGCAAACTTTACAACTTTTCGGCCATCAGAAGAGGAAAAGGAAACAAAAACCTAAAACTAAGTGAATTACCGTATTTGACATAATGTCCATCGTAGTACTGTTAAGATGCAGATATGTTTGCTGTCTTGTTCTTTCATTTTGGAAAAGAAAGAGTTAAAGAATGGTTAATACACAACCACAAAACTTATTCCAGTTATCATAATGCTTTACTCTATGGATAGGCAATAGCAGATTGAAAAAGAAAAAAGAAAGAAAGAAAGAAAAGGTAACTAACGGTGCATTTGTTTTGCAAAAAATGAATAATAGGAAAATACTTTCTAAAAAACGATCGCTTGTATCTTTTACAAGACTGATGAATATAAAAAAATTTCATCGTCCACGAAAATTTTTTGAACATAAATTGTTGTTGATAATGAAAACATTTTTCTTTGAATAATTATTTCAAGCAGGACAAGCAATCATATTTAGGAAAATGTTTTCCAAAAATCATTCGTTTTGCACGAAACAATCAAACCCTAACAATAGCATCAGCACCTTACCTGGGAACGTTTATCTTTGGCACCAAACGGTTTCATGAGATTGTAAGGCGGTCGCTGATTGCCCCGAAGAATACCATTTTGGATGGCCGAAAGTGAATAGGTGCATCCACCAACAACATATTTGAAATCTCCAAACAACTTCCTTCGTTCCAGCGCTCCAGCTGGATGACCCCACACCAGTATAGCATGGATTGCCATCATGTTGTAGAGGTTAATAAAAAAGGCAAGCTTCTCCTCCCTAGGCATGCCTTGCAATTCTACCCTCTGGAGTTCCTCCACAGTTCTCAAATACCTAAATGAAAAAGACCATACTGAATACTGGTGCATAGAACAGATACAGTTCAAAGTATCAACATC
This sequence comes from Eucalyptus brandiana, assembly GCA_014182725.1. NCBI lineage: Eukaryota > Viridiplantae > Streptophyta > Magnoliopsida > Myrtales > Myrtaceae > Eucalyptus > Eucalyptus brandiana. The sequence goes on from CM024673.1 coordinate 29,458,102, forward strand.
ATCATCCTATTCAAAGACAACTCACCTTGCAAACTCCTCACTTCCATGAATACTTCTGTAGTCCACATGCTTTCCATCTTCTGAGGTGTAAGCATCAAAGATTGCATAGGACAGAAATCTCAATCGCGATGCTATTTCAATTATGGGCTTTGGCTTCACATCTATGATACCTCTAGGAATGTTGTAACACTGTGTTGATACAATCGGGTCATGGTCCAAAAATCGATACAAGTGATTACCGTCCTCAAATTCATTCTCACTAGAATCACAAAGGGCATTAAGATAAGTCAATCACAACTTTAATGCATGGAACAAAATGATTGTACATTAACAAGAGAACAAGAAAACACTCACTCAAGAACATGATAAAAGAAAAGTTTGCTGGCGAGCTTTCTGCCAAATTGAATAGCCTGACCCATGAGGGAAAAGGAATATTAGTGCAACTGAACACGAATAATCAAGCCAAATTACATAATATAGACACATTAACCAATAATGAGAAAATATTCTACAAACTGAATTTAAGATCAACTGACCTCCACCCTTTCCAGGTATTGGTCCTCCGATATGAAATCTACAGCTTCTGAACCAAGAAAACAGCTAGTGAACCTGCGCATTTTGTAGAATCGATCCCTGACAGGAACTGATTCTTTCATCTTCCGAACAACAAGGGCCAGCTCATCAACTACCCCGCTGTTAGACTCGTCATCTTCGCCTGAAAGTGGTGGTAAAGGAGCTTCAGGCGATGGTACCTCAGCGATTAGATAATCAATCTTGTCCTTGAGCTTGCCAGTGTCATCCAAGTTTTTCATCTCATTCAAACCTCCAATAAGTATCTCATTAAAGAAGACCTTTGGAACAGCTGAAGAACCACTAATCTTTTCCAGCTCCAGCTTTCTACTTGGATAAACGTCGATATTAATTTCAACATACCTAAGCCGCTTTCTGTACAAGAACAGCCTAGCCTCTTTGCATTCCTGGCAACCTAGTCGTGTGTAAAGAATGACTCTACCTTTTGCTATGATAGGTTGTAGCAAGTCATTTACGACCTCCTGCTGCTCCGCTTTGTTTTCATCATCAGCATCTCTAGTAAACTTGAAATAGCCAAGAGGATTCCACGCAAATTTTTCGGATGCTTTTTGAGAAGCTTCTTCAGTTTTAACTTCTTGGTGGGACTCTACATCCTCTTTATTTTCCTGAGTAGCGAATTCTTCATCATCACCTTTTTTTCCAGAAAGGCGACGCAAGACGGTGGAGACTGCGCCTGCACTCTTGTCCATGACAAAGTTCTTAATGGCCATTGCCTTATCGGGCCAAATGCTTCCTTGAGTTTCTGGATCAAGATCCAAAGAGCGGAGAGATGTAGACCTAACACTTTCCATTCCTGGAACTTCTGTTCCATCAAAAACGGGCTCAGCTTCCTTTTCCTCACTGATATTTTCAGTTTCCTTCATAGATTGGCTTACTTCTTCTTTAGCCCTGTGCTCCAAGTTCCCATCGTCGTTCTTTTCATCACCAGCGTCTTCTTGTTTGTGGGCATTATCTGCCTTTTCCGCTTGAACTTTAGATTCTACGTCTATTTGTCCATTCATCTTGTCAGACAAATCTTTTCCACTGTCACTTTCTGGCTTGGCACTGGTCTTGACATCATTTGGAGCTTCGAGGTTTTTTGATGGTCCATCTTGATCATCTTGCTCTGGACTGGCCTTGACATCATTCAGAGCTTCTAGGTTTTCTGAAATTTCATCTTGAACCGTCTTGTCAACATTATCAACTCCACCTTGCTCTACCTTCTCAGTTTCTGAGGAGCTATTTTCTTCCCTATTAGTGTCTTCCTTGTGCATGACTGCTTCATCATCCAATTTTTTATCTTGATCATTATTATTGGGAGCACCAGTTGCATTTTCCTTTTCCTTCTCAGTTTGTGGAGAGTTAGAATCTTGAATAGGATGTTCCTTGTCCATGATCCCAGCACAATCAAACTTACTGAACAATAATTGATTCAAACCAAGTTTTCAAAATTTCATTTTCCTGCACCACATAATCAATATAGAAAGTCTAATTCAAACACAAGCCTGACATTTTGAATGAAGGTTTTCCTGCACAAACTAATGAAAATGCATTTACTTATGACTGACAAGGATGAGGTTATTTAGGCAGCTGGTAAAACCAAAGCAGCTTTATCACTGAGTAAAAGGCAATGCAGGTTAAAATTAAGATGATAAACTGATGAAGAAAGCAAAATACTTTTTAAGTCTCCAAGGACATTGAGTGACATTAAACCACTTTTAACAAAGCAAATTGTAAAATTCTGATTTCACAAGCTCGAGAAATAAGTAAGAATGAACTCAAATTTCCAACCTACTTATGCGTTGGCATAGCAGACAACAAATCTAACCAAGACCACGTCAAATACAACAAACGTCATTCAATTACCATATGATTTCTTTCCGCCAAAAATCACAGAACACCAGCTAGCACGCTTTATGACAAGTGCCTCAACACAAAAATAAAACCACATCCAAATTAAACAATTGATAAGCAGAACACATGATAGTTGGGCCTTACCAAAATAACCATCCAACGCATTACTTTTGAACAAGCAGGTACCGTTGCTAAATGGTCATAATCGACATTACTCTTTTACATCAACTAGCGGGCCCTTAAGATTAAGAACAGCCCGAACAAAGAGCTAATCTAAGGAGGGGAAGCAAGCGAGAATTCAAAAACTCGGTCTATCTGCGGATTCGATCCCACGCATAAAGAACCAAAACCTCAATAAAAAAAATCCAGTTACAAACCATTAAATCCTCATTCACATCTCATCCATGTCAGGAAAAGCAGTACATGTCAAAATCTGGCACCACCATTTCTCAAAATTCCCACATCAATCTATAATTCACGAAACTAAGGGGAACACAGATATCCCAAAATCTCCTTCTCAACTTCCAGACAAAAGGCGTGATTGGAACGGAATACCCAATGAGAAGAAACAAAAAAAAAAAAAAAAAAGGCCCACAGCAGACGCAATCACACGCTAAAGCGAGTCTAGCTGCAACGGGCGTATATACAGAGAGAAGCGTAAAAAAAAAAGAACTTTCGCGGGCATTGAATCAGAACAACGGCGACGAATAACCGGAGGGATTCATGAAACGTCGCAGACAAATGGGTAGGGAAGAAATCTTACAGATCTGAGAGGAGAGCGTCGATTCAGATCGAAGAGGGTCGCGAAGAAAAAACGGACGAAGGTGATGAATATACAGAGGAGTTGAAGGAGGAGAGGGAGGGGGGTTTGAATATGGGAAAAACGGTGGACTTTTTCTCCGTTTGTTGGGGGAGGTTCCAATAAAAACAAAGAAACTGCAAAACGGGGGAAGAAAAGGAGACCAAATCCGGGAAGTTGAAAAAACCATAGAAATGGAGGGAGGAGAGGAGGAGGAGCGAGCGCCAGAAGCGGGAACCCCGTGGGCTTTGAAGACCCGCACGCCTTTTCCTTTTCTTTTTTCTCTTTTTTTTTTTTTTTTTGGTCGCGTTTTGTTGCCTTCTCCGTACGTCGTTTGTTTTTTTAAGCCTTTTTGCCTATCTTTGGATTTGACCTTGCAGCACGTTCGTTATGGAATTCGGAAGCATCCAAAATCGCAAGACGATGATGACGATCTCGTTTCTTGGATCGACGGCTGTGTCAAAGTATCGTGCTTTGCTTGCACGAATGGGCGGAATCGAATATTTTCGGGCCCGGTCAGAGCCCGGTTCAGTTCCGAAACCCGTTGGTTTTTTTCATAGCTTGCTGACTTGCACGAATAAGCAAAACTGGACCGGTTGGCTCGGCCTAATCTTTTCTGGCCCGGTCAGAGCCCAGTTCAATTTTAAGACTCATTTTAATTCTTTTTAATTTGGCTCGGCCTAACCTTTTCGGGCCCCATCAAAGCCCAGTTCAATTTTAGGACCCGTCAATTGCTTTTCTTTCGGATCAATACAAGTTGTGAGCTTCAAACCCGAAAAGCCCAATTCGGCTTCATAACTATTTTTAAAATATATTATAACTACCATGTGTCAAATCATAAAGAAAATGACGCCAAATGACTCGATATGCAATGTGGTTCCTAAACTTTTAATTCATATAATCTGATCTTTGAACTTTTAAAATATCCGTGTGATACTTGAACTTTTAGTACGTTCATTTAGTCCATGGATCATGTGAAAATGTTCAATGTTATCTATGAACTTGAATTAATAGAAGGAGAATATTAAACATTTTCACATAGTTATGACTTGATATACAATGTGGTTCATAAACTTTTAATTCGTATAATGTGATATTTGAACTTTTAAAATATTCATGTGATACTTAAATTTTTAGTACATGTTCGATTTAGTCCATAGACCATGTGAAAAGAACTTTAAACATTTTCACATAGCTGAAAAATTAAATCAAACATGTACTAAAATTTCAAGTATCACATTAAATAAATTAAAAATTTAATGACCACAATTCATATTGAGATAAAGTTTAAAAATCATATTAAACAAATTAAAAGTTCATGAATTATATTACACTTTAGACCCATTTGAGTCATTGTTCCTTAAAACATATGATGGCTAGACATGGAATTTGCTCGTGGGACAAATCCACCATTTGTTAACGCCTCTTCTACCAACAAAGATAAATACTTGACATGGCATATTGGGACAACATGCACATCATATGACATTAGCCTCTCCAAAAAGATGGCATCATTGTTTTTGCAATTCCTAATGAAAATCGGTCCAAAAGACTGCATTTGAATTATATGCAAAGGTTTATGACTAAATTAACAAAATTGAAAAACTTACGACTGAATTGACATTCGCACCATAAGTTTAGGACTAACTTCTAACAATTTTCCTCAAAAATGATATTAAGAATGAGATTGAAAGTGATGGTTCATTAGCATTTTAGATGATGAAATAGGAACTTCACAAAGGTAATACATAGTAGCATGACCAAAAGAGGGAGGATCTAACAAAGACTTGAGCGGAACAAGTTGTAATAGAGATTTTTTTTTTTTTTTTTTTGTCGGTGTTGTAAGAGAGATGAAGAGCATGGAGAGCTAAGCAACAGAAGAATAGAACCATCAAAACTAAGATTGAAAAGTTTAAGAGTACCAAGTCATTGAAAATCAAAACTATTACGAATTTCCCTTTAAGTTCAGTAGCCATTGGTGTGAATTACACTTATTTCCCCCCATGGTTGCATGGAGTTGTTTACTACAAGGAGGTGCACGAACGCACGCACTTAAAAATTATCGCCGAACACCATGAGCATGTTGCCTAAGATATGTTAATTTATCTTTTTGAACTTACTTTTACTAAATATATCTAATCTAATACTTTATCGAAAAAGGTGAAATTTAATATCACATCTCGCATTAAGTAACTAAAAGGGGTGCAATTAGCACACCTTCTGTGGCTTAATTCGTGTAGTAGCAGTAGTAATAATAATAGTAATAAAAAAAATATAATATTATATAATATAATAACACATTAAAAAAAAAAAAAAAAAGCAGTTAAGCATGAAGTTGGGGGAACTGAGAGAGTATTTTAACTGAATCCCATTTGCCGCGAAGCAGTTGAAACGATTTCCCTCCATCACCGACCTCGAGCTCGAGCTTTGCTTGCAGAATCGAATGGCCGCTTCCGCCAAGATCGGCGCGGAGCTCGACCTCAAGCCCCGCCAATCGTCGTCGTTCGATTGCGGCGGCGGCGGCGAGGAGGAAGCAGTGCCTTTCTTGAGGTCGGCCTCCCGCGGGCGGGGCGACACGTGGATCGTCTCCCTCTTCGTGCTCCTCCACGTCTTCGCCTTCGTCGCCACCATGGCCGTCAACAACTGCGGCGAGAACTCCCACGGCGAGTGCGCGCTCGGGGCCCTCGGCAGGTTCTCGTTTCAGCCCCTCCCCGAGAACCCCCTGCTCGGACCTTCCGCCTCGACGTGAGATTCTTCGTTTCTTCCCCCCATTTAGTCGTGATTTTTTCGTTTCGGTGACGTTCCACATTTGCTCCGAACCAGTTTTGCTGCGAGACGATCGATTTCGTCTTTAAGTTAGTCGCATTTGATACAATTGCTTGCTTTCCTTTGCTGAGCGTACGATGCTCTGCTTTGGTTGGAAAATCAGGCTCCATCAATCAGCTCCTCTTATTAGGGTTGTTTCTGGGACTCTGGATCACCAAAAAAAAAAAAAGATGTTATTTTAGTGATAACCAGAAGAAGAATAGCGTTATTACTGTCTAGGTACTTGTAATTCGGACTTTTGCTTCAAGCTATGTATGTCGTCAACGAGAACTTTTTTTTTTCCATCAGGAGTGCTGGCCAGCATATGACGAACTGACCCTCAAATTGTGTAGTTATTATTATTATTTTTTTAAATGTACATTTCATGGTCATCAATGTGAAATTAGAGAAGGTTAAAGGCTTCTGTGCGTTTTGAGCTCCTAGCTGGACCAAGTGACAGTGCTTCTAGTTGCTCTCACATGGGTCACAAAGAATGCATCTAGAACTGTACCGTCAAAATTGGAGTGTGTGGTTGGATCTCATATTGTGGAAATGAAGAGTCATCCATATCAAATAGGATCATAACTTCTTAGTGCCCTAAGCTTCTGTCTTTTAGTCATGTTCTAGTAGGTGAAGAAGTTAAGGACAACGACAGTGGCGGCTGTGGTGGCGGAGTGGCACAGGTGGTGGTGATGCTTGCTCGTGTAGGAAGGAAGTTTCGATGAAAATATTTTGGTGAATTGGCAATATGGTGATGAGTAGTGGTGTATGGCAGTGAGGGAACAACTACAGAGTAGTTGTGTATTGTAGAGGATAAGAAAACTACGATAATGGTGGGGTCATGGTAGTTAGAGGCAGCAATGACGCAGTTCCATGGCCATGGTGGCAGCGGCAGCAACAAGAGTGATAGTGGTGGAGGTGTGGTTGACAACAACAGCGGTGGAGACATGAGAATGGCAGCATCCCCAACAGAATAGGAAAGTTGAGGCTACACCCTCTGTCCATGTAGCGTCGTAATTTTTCTCTCTGAAATGACTTGAATCCAATAATTTGGAGCAATGTTAAATCTCTGCCGTTCTGTGCCTTCTTGCCACACTACATTGACACAAGTACAGTGTGGTCGGAAGCAGAAAAAATGGGTGTAAGAATTCTGATAGAATGTTCCCAGAAGCAGCAGGTGTTGAACCACTAACACTCTCACGATATCCACCAAAGCTGATTTCCTCTTTTGTGTCTAGTACTTTGGCGGCATTAATCACATATGCTTCTCTCTCTCTCTCTCTCTCTCTCGCAAGTATTGTGAAAAGGGATGCTTGACCATGCTGTTTAGTTGTGTTAGGTTGGTTTTTTCCTCTCGTAACAGCAATATGTTACACGGAATATGAGCAACATTTTTTTTTGGTCTTGCAAGTCTCAACAGAAGAGAGGAAGATCACTTATTATTGTGTTTTATCAGGCTGGATGCGGTGGGGGCTCTCCGACGAACATTGCTGACTGAGCACCAGACTTGGCGACTCTTCACTGCACCATGGTTGCATGCTGGGATTTTCCACCTATTGATCAATCTGGTCAGTGTCATGTACTTGGGGATTCATCTAGAGCAGGAGTTTGGACCATGTAGGTATTTTTGCTTCATGATAACCTTTGAAGTTTAATCGGCATTAAGCCCTGTTAGACTAATCTTTCGTGCTATTATTTGTTTCCTCATTTAATTTAATTGATTTGCAGTAAGATCGGGGATGATCTATACACTATCTGCCTTGGTTGGTAGCCTGGTTTCTGCAACTTTTGTCCAAGACAGTCCACAAGTCGGTTCCTCTGCTGCTCTTTTTGGACTATTGGGAGCTATGCTTGCTGTTTTAATACGCTATTGGAGACATTTCAATGATAAGGTTGATGCTGCATGTATTTATGCGTTTTAACCATTATTTCACTGTGTCATCTATTCTACCATTATCATTTTCTTGATCACCATATAAATCTCTCCTTTATGTGTTGCAGTGTGCTGCTCTGCTTTTCATTTTCTCAATCTTCACAATCAATTTTGCTCTTGGCCTGTTGCCCTACATTGACAACTTTTCGAGCATTGGAGGCTTCACATCAGGATTTCTACTTGGTTTTGTGTCTCTATATAAACCTCACTGTAGAGATCTTCCGATTAATAAGGTTGGTCTCTTTGACTACGGTGTTCAGAGTTCCATCAAGTTGAAGCAGAAGCTGGATAAACCAGTCCTGAGGATTGTGGCTCTTCTTCTTTTTGGTCTCGTGTGAGTTAGAGTTTTTCTTTTCTTTGAAGCTAGTTTTTCTTTTCTTTGAAGCTATTGCCCGCCCTCACTCTGTTGTTGCATGAGATCTCATAAATTGATCTTCTTTGTTGTGTTAGATTTTCTGGGTGTCTTGTCACAGCACTATGGAGAATCAACTTAAACCAGTATTGCAGTTGGTGTCATTTTCTCAATTGCATCCCTTCAAAAAGATGGAGCTGCAACGACATGACGAGTTCTTGCGAGGTATCGAGATTATCGAGAATTTGCAGTCCTACAACATAGATTCATTACAGTTAATTAGCGTCCTCCTCCGAAATGGAGCATATATAATACATTTTGACATTGTGTTTGATTTGACAAATTTATACCTTGCTGGTCTGTTATTCATCTCAGAGTCAATGAGGAAATATATATATAGCTTTTTGGAATCCAACCAGACCAGTGTTGCTACAGCTTGCCAAGTCCCCTGGTCCCTTTTTTTATGCTTTCGATATGACCATCTTTTTCTCATTTTCTTCCAGAAAACATTAAGTTAAATTCACATAGTAGATCTTGGCATAGTATTTCGACGTCATACTAGAAACTTGATATCCTTGAGGACACATTTACCACCGTGATTTTGCAATTTCTTGTGGTTCTAACAGATTTTGCAGGCTGTGGAGCACAATGCCGAGTTAACTTTGACCTGCATGGCTAATGGCAAATTCAGGGTGTTTCCTTTCACCAACATTTCACCAGCTAGAGTGGGGGATTTATGCACTCTGATATGCTCGTAGATCTTCTCTCTCGGACCAATTAGCTTCGCGTTCCCTGACGGTCTCAAGCACGGTTTATGACTCGTACATCAACCTTCCAGTGGATGTCGGTATTCTTTTGTACAGACAACATCGACTTTGGAAGGCCTGATTTCCAGAAAAGCTTGAAAGCCAGAGTACTAAGTTTCCCAGTCTGCTCCGACCTTTGAAATGCAATGGCTCGAGGTTCCTTTTGATTTCGATGTCCGTTGCTCTGCCTTTTGATGTACTGTGCTGACACGTTCTCCAAAACTGCTCCGACGCCGTGGATTGGCTTCTTTTCTTGACTCGTAGTATTCAAATCTTTGCCGCTAGGATCGGGTCAAATACACTTGAATACACTATGCATGTACGCAGTTGTGACTTTTCACATGGAATGGAAGCATAAAACGTTAAAAGGTAGCGTCACCTAAATCTCAGGGCATATGATTCCGATCTCAGTCATCATTGTGTTGGTCTGAGTTCAAGCAATTTCAAGTATTGTCGTTGCTATTGCCGTTCACTTTACGAGCTCTCTCGACCTTTCTCGACCTTTTTTGAGTGAAAAAAGGGTAATCTAAAACTCTCTAGGACCGAATGCTGATTCATATGAGCTTCAATGCAGAAGTACCGCTGCACAAGTACAAAGTGTAGTTGCTCAATGTCATCAAAATGTGTTGGGTTAATATCACAAGAAACTTCAAATCAATAAACCCGTGATAAATTTACCGCAAATTAATTTTTGTAACAAAGATACCCTCCGTTAGTTTCTATTAAATTGGGTTACTACAACGAAAAACCATAAAATCAGTATACATAATCCCTCAACTACCACATGTCATCTAACTTAGTGATTTAATAGTAAAATTTAACAAAAATTAATGAAAGATAAATTTTTTATTCGTATGTCAGTTTGGGATTACTCAAGATATTAATCAAAATGTGTATTTTCAGGCGTTGGATGGTTGGGGATGATGAAAGGAACCGAGAAATAGGACTAAATTTTTAATTGAATGGGACTCGTCGGGAGATGGCGCCCATGGCCTAATGGATAAGGCGCCTGACTTCTAATCAGGCGATTGTGGGTTCGAGTCCCACTGGGCGTGCTTTGACAATTCTTTTTACTTTCTTTTCTCATCTGTGTTTTTGCTGCCTAATAATATCACTAAAATATAATCCGGTGTTGCCGCAAAAACAATAAATAAGCAAATAAATAAATTCACAGTCTCAACATAATCTATCTTATCGTTTATACTGCACATTTAATTTCATAGATTGCTTGATCATCTTTTAATTTTTCAACGTTTGTAGCACTCTTAATAAATCGCAATTTATCTAAATACTCTTTCCAAATAAAGTTTATACAGTTCTACGAAAACCTATATTAACATAGTTAAAGACCCTCCAATTAACCAATGAAAAAATAACTCCAAAATTACCGTACATGTCAAATTTAGAGTTGCAAGACTTATTAAAGTGATTGATTCCAATGTCATCAATGTTTTGTCACAATAAAACCAAATCAACAACTTTTAAAATGATATTTGACATCAACTCCAAAATTTTCAATTATTAATTAGTTAAAAGATGGATATTTAATAAATTATGTGTTTCCTTTGTAAATAGTCATTCAAGATCATGTCTAAAACATATTCTTATGCAATTTTTATTAAAATTCCAAGGGGCATATTAATAATGTAAACTTATTTCCTCCGGGAACTTAAACAGAAATTATAATGCTTTACCATGTCAAAATTCATAGCTACACTTTAAGTCAAGTGACCTTGTGAGCATACAAATGATCGTGGAAGAAACAGAATTATACAACATAGCTTGAACATTAAAGTAAAAGAAATTCAATTAGAGAAGAAGTGACAGAAAGGAGGAGAAGAAACAAAGGGAAAAAAGTGAATTGACATAAATTTAGTGAAATGAAAGTTAAAAGGAAAAAGAAATGAGGAAGGAAGTGATGGCTAAATAATATCTATGGGCAAGATCATGCCTCTTTATCCATTAATTACTTTTTTTCTTCTCATGTTATGAGATACAAAATAAAAGTCGCTGTACGACAAACTAAGGCTCGTGAATTCATCCCTATCATTCTTTTACTTATCGGTCTAAATTAAGTGGAAATAAAACATAATTAATTTTATATAATTACCAAAATTGGAAAAAGAATGTTGGGATCATCTCTCTTTAACAATCTATTGATATCGATTTGTCAAAAACTTTAAGTATATCCATGACTTGAACCCAGGCTATTGAAGTGAATTTATTGAAAAACTCTCTCCCAAATAATATTTGAAGTTTGAATTCAACAATTGATAAATATTAGATCACGGAGCAATACACATAAAATTTGTTGTGTCACATGGCAACTACAAAGGTGGAGTGAAACACCATGTTGCAAGCATATGAGCACACACATCATTTCAATTTCGGCAATAGCCATGTATAATAAATAATAAACGAAATTTCAATCGATTCAACTTGTGTGAATTGTTTCGAACTATTTATGACATATTAAAAGGCTAGCACTAAAACTCATGATGGTTCCGCATATCATATTACAAAAGCCTAGAGCACTAGGACTAGCTACTGGCTAGGACTTCTCACAACCTGAAAACTCATCCGATTTCACTTTAGGTTGGGCTAAACCTTGGAAGCTACTTCGATAGAGCATCCTCTCTTTTCTTTTTTCTTTCCTTTCTCTCTCTCTAGGGAGAGCTTGGGGGCTCAAATGAACGCATCTTTTGGTAAAAGGGGGAATGTTAAAAAACCTGGGTATTTCTGCCATTGAATCTACGAAGCAGTCGAAGCAAAGTTGGAGCATCTTTGCCGAGTCCTAATATCATCATCCATGCTACTGATTCTAGGGCATAAAGGGCTGGTCGAGCATGGCCTCCGCTGTGATCAATGAGGCTCTGTCTTATCACCCCCATCATCGTTAGTCCCTCGTCGGCTGATGTAGGACTGCTGTATTAACTATGTCATGCTAAATCTTCACCGAGCATGTCAAGCGATGAGGTCTAGACGGGATCGTCGTTTCTGTATTGTAGAAAATTCCTAGGTTTAACTAACACGATTGAGATGTGTCATGGCTCTAGATCAAAATGCTCTTGAGGTTCTTTTCTTCCTTCTACACAGTAAGAGAACATCCTCTCGGTTTTTTTTTTTTTCTTTTTCTGTTCACAGCCGGTTTTTTCCATCCGCTTGAGGTCAGACCTAGGATATAGATTTCAAGACTGAATTTTTCTGTCTTTTTTCCTGCAAAGACAAGACTGAATGACTTCACTAGCTGAAAAGATTCTACACTTTACTCCATTTGTTTGAAAATCGCGGCATGTTTTCATTGACATTAGAAGTGTTTGAAGCGAAGAAATTGCATCTCCACTAATGCTTTGTTTGGTTGACCAGATATAAAAATCGAATCGGAAAAATTTGTCTTATCTGGAATTTGATGGTATATTCCATTTGAACTTATCATTGTGGATTGTATAAAATCCTGATAATACTATCCAACTTGAGAGAGAGATGGGTTGAGGCGCATTTGTGATGGTTGTGAATGGGAACCGACAGTGACGCTCTCCGTTCACGGGTGAAAATGACAATGATAGTCCCTTTGCCTTTTTCAATGACAACCCTCTCTCTTGGCCCTCTCATATACGTTTCTATATATTTAGCTTACACGCTTTTAGAGCTCATTCCTGGTGCAATACTTGAGCGTGATAATCGGTACGAACAAACTCTATTGCAATTCAAAAGGCTAGCGGAAATTGAAAATGCCATGATGATTAAATAGATTCATTTAGCGCTATCTTTAAAAATGGCCACGAAGCAATTCAATAAAAAATAACTTCCGTATTTCGAAATGCATTATTTTCACGATGGTGGCGCCATGGGTGATTAACATTCTGGAAATTTACCTTTTTAACATATGATCGGTCATGCTTGTTGCGATGAACCTATGAATATTCAATTGAGAACTTATAGGTGTGTTGCTATTATCATGACTAGTTGGACTTGGAGGGCACACCAAAAAGCGAAAAATGGAGGGGAAATCCACCTTTGTGCATCCTTTGAAATGGCGCTCCTCCTCCTCCTCCTCCTCCTCCTCCTCCTCCTCCTCACTTCCCGAGGGAAATCTTAGAAGACCAACATCCCCTCTCAAGTGTCCCGTTCTCCAAGACCTCACGAGCACTCCAATTAATTAACACTATCATGCAAACCGAAGACACGATTGCGAGAATCGGTGATGCCCAAGATTTTCCGGTCCCCACCGTCTAGAAAAGAAGAATTCCACACGGCTAGAAAACTCTCACAAGCAAGTATAGCGTCAAAGATTGTTTGGTACCAACGAGGAGGAGGAGGAAGTCTCATGGCTTTTCGAGGACAAAGGGGGAAGGGGTATATCGAGAAAAAGCTAATAAGATTTGCATGAAAAGACTTCATTTTTTTTTATATCTTAAGATTCAAAGAGGAACGCCATGCATGATTTCGTTCTCGAAGAAGACCGTGCGTCCAAGGAGACACGAGCCGCAGATTTCAATATGAGTGAGGGGATTAGAGGGGGCCAAGTCAGTTGCTCGAGGAAGAAAAGGAGGAAGCAAAGCTCCAATCACCAACAGGCTCTTGACTAAGTGGGGGGGTGTGTTTGAACAATAATCAAAGACCCCAAAAAAATACACCATGAGAGAATTCTTTTTCAGGGAAAATGGGTCAATCTCGGTCAAACTTTCCACGCACCCATGACCTCAATCTAACATCATGACATAGCATTGCCAGCAACATTATAATACAAATCCCCTCCGCTTTCTGTTTTTCTAATTTTGCTCAAAAGGGTATTTCTTTGGTTTTTCCCTTTTGGCCAATCTTTATTATTTTTCTCGTGTGTAATGGTGAATAATTCCTTGTCCTTTAAGAATTTTAAGGAATACAGATAATTTTTTTCTTTTTGTTGCTTTTTGGGCCAAATCTTTTTTATTTATTTCCCCCCCTCTTGTTTTAATGCTTTGGGTTGGCACTTTTCTTTCTCCTCTTCCCCATCAGACAATCAAAAAAATGGCAGCTCACAATCATCGTTTCCTCTTTGTAGGAAACCATCATCATTGCTTCCCAGTTCCCACAATTCCTTTCAACCCTAGAAACCTGAGCTCCTCCTCCTCCTTCCTTGAATTTAAATACCCTATGCTTGCTCACCTTCCTTCCTCCCCCAATCTCACCATCTTTCTCTTCTTCTGAGCTTGCTTCTTCTTTCCCAATTTTTTTTTTTTTGAAGGCTTGTCATTGAGTTTCCAACGGAGAAGAGCCAGAAGAGATGGATCCTTCTTCCACCAACTCTGTCAATGGCTTCTATAGCCTGCTCACGAGAGGGATTGATGATCTTGAGCGCATCTCTCTGTCTCACAGCTTCATGTCAGTCCAATTCCTCCAAAGGGTACTCTCGGTCCTCAGGTCCTTCCACACCAGTTTGTCCCTGCTTGTCCAGAAACTTCACTTGCCTGTGGGAGACAAGTGGCTGAACGAGTACATGGACGAGAGCTCCAAGCTGTGGGACGCATGCCATGTCCTCAAGTCTGGAGTCTCTGGCCTGGAGAATTGCTGCTCTGCGGGATTGAATGTGATCTCCCTGTTCGATGCTCACCATCATCACCTAAGCCCACAAGTCTCTAGACAGGTCCGTCACAACATCCATCCTGATAAAAAATTTAGACTTCCTTTTCAGATCATATGCTTTTCTTTCTTCTTTCAATAAGAAAGCTCATTTTTTTTTTTCTCTGTTTTTTCGCGTGTGTTCTGATTTGAAACAGGTTATCAGGGCGATCAATGGATGCAGGAGAGAAGCCGTGGGGCTGGAGGAGGAGAACAGGGCACTCATGGAGATAAAGTTCAGGCCACTCTCGCTGAGATTCGAGGAGATGGGCGGCGCTTTCGAGTCGAAGCTCCACGGGTTCAATGGCTTCAGGGGAGCTCTGTACGCGATGAAGAACGTGAGCTCTCTGCTCATAATGATCCTGCTATACGGGCTGGTCTATTACTGGCCAGAGGAATCGAATATCCTCGGCAAGGAGTATGAGATGGAAGGGTGCTTGTTCTACGGCTCATCTTTCATGGTGTCGACGGCGAGGCTGAAGCAGAGGGTGGCCTCTGAGATCGAGCAGGTGAGCGGTGGCGGTGGGACTGGGATTCTGGCTCAGGAGTACAGGAGGTCGAGGACGGCCATGGATGAGCTGAGGGGCGAGCTGGAGAAGATTTGCTCGGTGGGAGGGGTGGATTTCGAGTCGCAGGTGAGGGTCAGAGAGAGAGTGGAACACTTGAGAGGTTGTTTTGGGGCGTTGAGATCGGGCGCTGAGAATATAGTGGGCCAGCTCGATGATTTCTTTGATGAGATAGTTGAAGGGAGGAAGAAGCTTTTGGACTTTTGCAGCCACAGGTAGTGAAGGGCAAACAAAGCAAAACGGAGATCAGTTAAGGTGGGCTAAAATCGAAAAGAACAAGCAAGAGAGAGAGAGAGAGAGAGAGGGAGGAGAGAGGGATGGTCCATTAGTTTCCTGTTCAGGGAAAAACGACATGTAGAGAAATTTCTTGATGTTGGTTGTACCTTTTGTCTTATTTTATTACTTCTTTTTCTTAGGTTTCCTCCTCTCCGGAGTCTCTCTCTCTTTTCTGGTCATTCTCGTTCCCATAGTCTACTATGAACTTTGGAGAAGCCTCTCCTTAATATTCAAAACTACCATTAAAAAAATAAAAAATAAAAAACCAGAGCAAAAGCATCATAAAATGGGAGCAATAAATCAACGGAATCATTGCCCATTTTTTGTAGTTACTGAAAATACACTCGTTGGAGAGGAAAGAGAAAAGGGTGTTGAAGAAAAGGGAGAAAAGAAAATGAAAAAGAGGGAATCAAAAGAAAGAGACGCAGGACTAATGATGCGCAAGCAGGCCCAGGTCTGCTTCTCATTTGGTAAACAAAATAATGGCGGGACAATGGCATGGAAGCTTCCCCTTTTGCCTTTCACGGAACGACCGCACTTTGATCATACTCGAGCTTTGATTATGTAGAAAAAGATTGTGTTTGAGACGGAAAAAAGTTGAGATTTTTTTCCCTCTCTGCCTCTGTTCTGTTCTGTTTTGAGTGCTCTTTCTTCCAGTTTGGTGCCATAGTAAAATCACTAATCATCATAGCTTTGAAAATTAAAGGATGATAACAAAGGGCTTCCCCCTAATGAGACTGTAGGTAGGTGAAGGTGGGGTCTGTGAGATTCCTGGGCCACTCTTAGCACTGTCCTAAAGAACAGCTTCTTTTCCTCTTAGGAAGCTTTTTTGTCTGATTCACTTCCCACTTTGAACCTAGTAGAGACTGCTCCCTCTCTCTCTCTCCGTCTCTGTCTCTCTCCATATACAGTTTCTCTCTATTCTTGTCTGAAGATCCCTGAGACTGTTTCAGTTGCTGTCCATTTCTTTTCTTGCCGAATTTCCAGCTGTAATAGAGCTAAAGTGATAAAAAAGAAAAAATTGGAATGCCCACCACTTTCACAGCTTCGATGCTTTTTGTCGCCGCCGGAAATTCATGCCTCGGCCTCCATTAAAGCGACTGCTAGAGAAGTCAGAGAGCGAACAAAAGAAAAAAAAAGGAAAAGAAGGAATGCCAAGACAAGGTAGGAACAGGAGGGAGGCCAAAAAACAAAAAAAGGAATACATGCCGGGCCAAATTATGTTCCGTTCTGTTCAAACCATGACATAAATGATGCATTTGTCCGGGGATAAACCCAGAACTTTAGTTGGCAAGACTGTCATATTGTCCTCTCTGAGAAGAAAAGATAAAGGCCGAAAACTTGAATTTTGCCTTTGGAAAAGTAGAGGAGGCTAACCTCCCCCCAAGTTTTCAGGCTATTCATAGCCTGGCGCTCCAAGCACAAAACCAGCATACAAGTCGAGGGAACTCAGAGGCCTTACCCCCCTAAGTAATGAGACTGACATATTCTCCGAGTAAGTGTCATGAAAATCCTCCGAATCTGCTGGTGGTCCTGAACTCTAAGCCGCCTGATGACGGCCTGAGAGGTGTTCTGTGGGGTCACTTTCTTAATGAAATTCAAGAAAAAGGGAGCATTGCCAACTAACATCAAGTCTGATGTGCAATCAATATAGTCACGGGGCACTTTCTCTTCCTGTTTTCCTCCGGAACCCCCACAATTCATGCAAATGTTCCAATAGGAAAAACCTCCCGGACGCCTGGATATAGGGTCACCCACAATGCCTCTAGGCCATTTATGGGGGATCAGGGAATCAATTGCACAAGGCTACCAAACTTGACGCCTTTCAATTAGAAAATAAAGACACTAGAAGCAGGGCCGAAAAAGGGGATGCTAGAGGCAACTGGAAGCAAACCAACCATAGTAACCGCCGTCTTAATCTGTGCTGCCTTTTGAAGAATATCTGCCATTGTCTTAGATGAGCCTCTGAACATCCTACCAAGTGATAACAGGGATAGCGAGTGAGGGAGAGAAGAAACTCTTGTTAGCCCACTGATTCTTCATACTTTGAGTCCTAATTGACAAACAGAAAGTGAATGATACCCAAAAATTACCATATGAAACTAAGAAATGCTAAAGTTTTCACGGTAGAGAACCAAAAGAAAAGCACATCTTCCAAAATGGGAAATGACATACACCGATCATCCGGAGAGAGACTGCAAAATTGAAACTTCATAGGTATCATAGAGGATGATGCAAATTAACTTTACCTTCAGAGTCTTTCCTGGACCGTCAGCAGAAGTACTCTTGTCCATCTTCATTTCTCGCACGGCTGCTTACAACAAAGCTTCTCTCCAATCCTTAAGGTAATTACTGAGTTTTGAATATACACAGCCAAGTTGGAAGGAATTCAATAAAAAAATAGGTTCCTCTGGACACGAATCTTAAAGATACAAAATGCATTAAACTATAGCAGCTCAGGAAGTGAAACAAGAGGAGTAACAATTGACGGCCAAGTACATTGGGAGTCACCCACGATATTGAAGTTCACTTCATCCAAGCATAAAACTCGAATAGGGCCCACCAGCTACATTAAAATCACAAGGAAATTATAACGATTAGAAGCTTTCAAAAATGTTGCCCGTAAATTCTTTTTAAATCAAATCCTTTTACATATATCAGACCCTTCAAAAGGAAAAGAAATGAGAAAATTATCCATGAATTCAACTTTAACTGGCGAAGCTTGGACATGAAGAAACTAACTTTGCCCAGTTCAATAAAAGCCGCATGCTACCCAAAAAGTTTCATGAGCTAGAGTGAATGAAGGACGTTGGACTCTTTTCTAGAAGAAAATGGTTCTCGTCGTTGAATCACTATTGCTCATCCAATCCAGCTGCTGCTGCAGTTTGTCCAGCAGATTCCACAGCAAGTGGTTTTGATTTCTTGCTTCCAGGTCCAGCTGAAACTTTAACCTTTGCAGGCCTCAGAACTCTATCACCAAGACGAAAGCCACGACGAATCTCTCGAATTACAATGCCTTCCCGAAATTCTTGAGACTCCTCACGTCCAATGGCCTCATGTAGCTGCAATAATTGAACTTTAAGCAACTAATAAAGAAATTAATTAAACTTAAGCAAGTGGAAAATGTGACAGCATGATCCTGCTGGTATGTTAAATGAAATCCATGGCAGATCAGTAATGACTGATGACTCCTTTCAAGAGAGGCATGGCAGAAGAATAAGAAATGGTATATGAAGTGGGCTCACGTTGTATCAACAGATCTATTGTTCTCCTGCCATGCTGCATAATGGAAATTACTATAATGGCAAATGACCAAAACCTAATTTCCCCGCCCTCCCTCCCTCCCCTGCCCCAGGGCGAACACTCCACCTCGTCATAACTTCTCCATCGGCAGCATCACCACATCTGCCGCACAATCACTCTTTTAACAAGTGGTAGCAGTGATAGTTAACATCCTGGAGTGATGGATGTGATAGTTGTGGTGATGATAGTGGACAAGGCAAATGTGGTGACACCATGATAAAGGTGGTGGTAAACAGTGGTTGTGGGATTGGTAGCTGAGAAGCATGGAGGCAGGTCACCTAAGTTATCCTATTCTAGTGATAACAAAATAGTGTAATTTACGATGTACTGATAATATTCATGGTTTGTTCTATGCATCATGCCCATGGAATGCTTATGTGAGAACAAACCTTCAGAGTATCTACACTGGCTCTATCCTTTGTGAGATAATTATATTATTTTAGCATTAGAGATCAAATAATTGCATACCGCAAACCCATCTTACCATAAAAAAAAAAATCAGAATCCCCAAATTCATGTAAAATACATAAGCATACTTTTCAGTTGTAAGGAACTTGGTCATACTTAAAGAATATGACATCATCCTTCCAGGGTCTAGATGGTCAAGGAATATTTGGATAGCTACACGAATTATGTTGCCAACTTTATTGTCTCAATCTCAGTTTTTAAAATCCCATAAGTTAATATCAGAATGGACCATTCTGCAAATAGAAAAGGACAATCTTATCACCCATGATACTTGGACATCTTTCTAGAGTAATCTTTTCTAGAGTAGACCAAGAAAACCAATGCCGATAAATGACAGAGACACAATTTTCTTTCACATGTCGGACTTTCCAAACTTTGGCAAACCCAAGAGATAGATAGTACCATGTACAAGACTAAAACATTATCATCAATATAACAATCACATAAAAGGACCAAAAACTTACCAATGGATCAAAAGGCTTTCCAATAGATGCAATAGCAGATACATGCAAGCTCCTCATGACCTCTACAAATTGCTTGTATATACCTTGGTAACTGGCATCAATCTTCTTTTCCTCATCTGTCTCAGGTTTAATCTGTTGCTTGGCTCTTTCAAAATTATCCACCATGGGCAGAAGACTCTCAATTACTTCCCTCTGTGCATTACTGCTTATTGTGAGTCTTTCCTTTTCTGATCTCTTTCTAAAGTTATCAAAATCTGCTTGCAGTCGGATATAATCCTCTTTACCAGAAGTCATCTCTTCTGATAAAGTAGATACTTGCTCAACTAGTTGCTTTCTCAATACTTCTATACTGCACATCCTAGCCTCAACCTCATCGACTGTCTTCTCATCTCCAGAAAGGAAAGCCTCCCTGAAAACTTCAACGAGATTATTCAAGCTGACTGACTCCGCTATATTCTCTGAAGACCCAGATGGTTTCATACCTTCTGAAGAAGTCTCTGTCCCACCAGATTTCTACACCAAATAATAATTCAATTAGTTGGCTGGTGCATTTAGAAGAAAAGGCAAGACTGTTTACTTATGAATGGGATTTAATTTCAAGTTTAGAAAGGTTAGATGTCTCTACTAAGTGCAAATATCAAACTTTAAGAACTGAGAACCAAAAACAGAATACAAATAGCTCACAGGTAGACCTGAATCCCGTATGATTGGCAGTCCACAAGCCCAGATCACACTGAAGCACACACACCGAAAACTGGATACACAGGAAACATTCTGATACACTGGAAGGTTCGGGAAATTTTTCCATAGTAAAATTACTTTTAGTCTTGTTGTTTGGTCTGGGAAAACTTCCCTCCTCGATGTTTCTCCTCTCAAACATTGGGGCTCTCTCATTTTCCATTCAAAATTTTTATTCTTCGGTTAGACAACGGCTTGGACTAATATTCTTCCTACTACAAATCTTGGAAACATTTTCTATCATAACCAATTGGTATTGTATGTGCAGACATTATAACATAGTCGATAAATTTTCCTTCCATGACTTGCTTCCAAGTTGTGGATTTATATTTTTCGCTCTATGTTGGGTGAAGATTGAAAGCAATCCACAGCAATTTAGTTGCTAGAATGTCACTGTGAGTGACTCTATCTCAAAATAGAAAATCTTGCAGTACTATACCGCTCAGTGCTGTCTTATGCGGTGTAAGATAATATGAGAAAAACATTCGATGGATCTGAAAGTTTTGTTTTGGCTATCTAATGTCCATATTAACGTTTGTTCTTCTGGCTTAGAATATCTTGTTTAAAAAGTTCCATTTTTTTCTTTTCCCAAACATTTTCCATTTTCTTGTACATTTCTTAGTAGGATTGGTATACTTAATCAAAACTTTTATTGCTCAGGAAAAGAGAGAAAGGTAAATCCAACGAAACTTTATAATTAAGGAAAAGGGGGAGAGGCAGTTTACAGTAAGTCTGCTTGATCAGGACAGGGCAGTGACATGTGCAAATGGGAAACACTCACGTAATAGGGCTGAAATCATATAACTGACCTTTAAAGACCACAATCCAAACGGTTGTAAGATTTAGAGGGGACATCATAGTAAGCTGAGGTTTCTTGAATAAACTTTATATCATCCCTTAAAGCATCATGCAAACCACTCAGGCCATCCACTCACTAGTTAAATCATATGATTTAACTACTTTCTATTTTGATAGTAAAACCAATATAATAATAGTTAACCTTAATCCATTAGTAGGACCTTTTGTATTTTTTCATTTTTTGGCATAATCTGATCTACAACCAGCTTAGAAGAAAAAAAAACAGAAAAGAGAGCTTTTTATGGTCTCTGCTCATACTGGAAGAGTTAGTGTAAAGCATGCACATAAGCCCCAACTTCCCCTCTTTGGAGATTTAAGATGGGAAATGCACTTCTATATCAATTGTTGTACAGCAGCATGGAGTAAGCTTTCCTCTAATCCCATACACATTCCACGACGAAAACTTTTGGCATTTCTGTAAGTATATTGCGAGTTCAAACTACTCAAACTTCTGCCAATATCTACAGTTTACCCATGGGCCTTTTAAGTAAGAGCCATTGAATTTAACATAAGGCTCACATATACTAACCTAATGATACAGATTCCTCAAACAGTTTGCCACACATCAAAGGAAGTTCTAGATTCATTTCTCCAAGCATCTACCATCTACAGATAAGTTACATATGTAAAATATCCTTTGTCCCTTTCTCCCATCCAATATAAACAAATTTGGCAACTCATCAATTAGCCCTTGCAAATATCAGTATCATTGCCAATGAAACCTACACTCTCAAATGACACAGCCATTCTCTTGCACTGTCGATGGGACCAATTCAAAGATCCAATAGCCCAACAGTATGATAATTGGTACAGTGCTTAATGAATTTTTTGTATGGGCCGTGGTCACTGTAATTTATACATTGAAGTATTTTAGAAGGCATGGGCTCTGCTCAAAGTTTTGAATTGAACAAGAAGGCACCGTGACTGATTAATTTAAAGTAAATTTCTGCATGGCCTTTCTCTTAGTTCTTGACTCGTTTGACCACATTACCTCTCGCAATTGGTGTCCCAAACCTTAAAGAACATATAATGGAAGGACTTGTTTGAAGTTATAATGCCCATAAAGCAACACTTACTAAAAGGCAGCTTAGTACTGATCAATGCAAGGTGCCAGCTGTATTTCCATCCTAGTAAGCTAAGAATTAGTGGTTACACTACCAGCATATTTTGAAACACTCAAGGCACAATAGTGTGCCACTTCATATGCCGTATTTCCAGAACTTCTTTTCTAGCCTTCCATGATCCAGAAAAAACATATCATGAGATATGCAGCTACTAGAAACCAAGTCAGCTTCAATATCTCGAAAAGACAAAACTTGATGTCGTAGGGCTGGTCAAGGAGGAGAAGATGGCGGTGGCAGTCCTCATAATCACAATATTCCATCTACCGACCAACCTAAATTTTATCTAGCACTCCTCGAGAAATAATTTTATCAGCCATCAACGAAATATAAGGGTAGGAGAAATCGCTGTATGACCAGAGCACACTCTATCTTCTATAAGGAAGAGGCCAACTAGAGCTTACCCGCTCCAATGTAATCTCCAAGATCATCCTAAAAAAGTGATGCAAATCCAGTTGATCATACATTTACGAACCGTGAAAACTATAAGCGAGAGAAACCAGAAGGAACAGGACCCACGACAAATACAAAAGCAAAGCCACTCCAACGCCAACAGTATAAACAGATAGGCTGCCAAATCATAGAACCAAGAATCCAACCAATTAATTCAGATGAAAAGCTCTCGCATTGAGCCGAGAAATTTCCACAGAGCCACGCGTCAATCGCGCATCCTGCACGCAAATCAGCCGAATCATAGGAAGCATACCGAAGAATGGGCAGAGTACGGAGCAGAAGCGAGACGGCATCCGGGAGAAGGCCTGCTCCGGCACCCTCGAATCGAACGGGAACTGGGGAGCGCGGCGGGAAGCCCGACGCACGTCTCCCATTGGCCGCAGCCTCGAAGCGGCGAAATGGGTTGCCTCGAAGCGGGACAGGAAGGAGAAGGAGAGAGGCGGGGGACGAGGACGGCGCGGCTGGGGATGAAGACGGCCATTCTCCTCGAGAGAAGGCACCGGGCTACAGAGCAAAAAAGCTCGCGGCTTGCGGCGGCGGAAGGATGGTGGTGGGCGGCGGCGGTTTCTGCAACACGGTCGAGACGGAAGCGGTGGAGACCGATCTGGGCGGAGGATTAGACTGGAGACGTCTCGAAGAAACGCTAGAGCCCTCTTCCTCCTCCCTTGCAGAAACGTCAAAAGGAACGAACTTTACATGTCTTTTGTCGCCATTGTCGCCGAGGACCTTAAGGAAATGGTTGGGTCAATGGGTTTGACCATGCTCTCGGGTTGTCCTGCATTTTTCATGCCTTTTCTTTTCAAATTTTTTTTCCCATTTAGGATGAGAGTTTGGTGAATGAATTATTCTTTTTCTTTTTTCCACAGGGTTTGTAATTTTTCTTTTTTTCTTTTGATATCAGAAATTTGAATGATTTTTCAGGATCATTTTCGTATGCCCAATCCTTGAATGGTATTAACAATCTCACTCTTGTAGATTAAAATGAACGGATTTGGTATAATGAAGGGGTGATATGATGTATAATCCCCGAATTTTCTCATTTTTTTATGTTTTCATTTTGGTAGAGAATTGGTAGGTAAGTTCTTTTTGTTAATTTTATGTTTTTTTTCTTTTTTGTATTTGAGTTGCTAATACTTGATATTTGTCTTTGATCGATTTTATTAGACAAGATAGGTGATTTTTAAGCAAGACGTATGACAACCATTCTATTCCGTAAATAGTTTAATGTAAATGATTTTTCTATTTCTATTTCTGTAAGAGTTTACTAAGAAAATAACCGTTTAATAACGACATAAAATTTCTACTCTAAAAATAAAAATTCGTTTGATACCAACACAAAATTTCTTCATTTCGGACTTGGCGGCGGCGACCCAATCGACGACATTTAATATAAAAAATAAAAATAAAAATGATTTAGTAAAAAAATAATTAATAAAATAAATCATAAAAAATAAAATAAAAATATCATTTTATTTTAAAATAAAAACATCCTTAAAAATAAATTTATTTTATTTATTCTATTTTATTTTATTTTAAGAATAAATTTATTTTAAAATGAATAAAAATAAAAAAATAAAAAAAATTTATTTAGTAAAAAAAATAATTAATAAAATAAATCATAAAAAATAAAATAAAAATATCATTTTATTTTAAAATAAAAACATCCTTAAAAATAAATTTATTTTATTTATTCTATTTTATTTTATTTTAAGAATAAATTTATTTTAAAATGAATAAAAATAAAAAAATAAAAAAAAAATTTATTTGGCAAAACACTCGAGGCAAATAAAAATAAATTTATTAAATTTATTTTTAATAAATTTATATTTATTTATCATAAATAAATTATTTTTAATAAATTAAATAAATTTATTTTTAATAAACTAAAAATAAAATGATAAATAAAAATAATTTATTTATTTTAATAAATTTATTTTTATTTTTAAATAAATAAAATGAATATGTTTATTTTTATTTATTTTTATTTTTAATAAAATGAGGAGAGGCAGAGGAGGAGGAGGAGGAGGCAGAGACGCAGAGGAGATGAGGGAGGACTTATCGAAATTAGGGTTTAGTGAGAAAAATTATTTCGATTTTCTCTTCCGAAATCGAAAATGAAAATTTAACTTCGATTTCTCTTCCAAATCTATTTCGGAATAAAAATCTATTCTAAATAGAAAAAATGAATAGAACTTATCAAACGGATTGCCATTAAAACTATTTCCTAAATATGAGGAAATGGCATCTTAGTACTGTTCTTTTTGTTTATTAATTCAATTTTAAAATTTTGTTTATGAATTTGACCATTTAACAAAAATCTTTCAAATGCATAATAGAATCGGTTGACACCTCAACTTTAGTTGATGTAGCGAAATAAATGATAAAAAATATATAGAAAAAAATAAATAAATGAAATTGATGACAAAACGTGGATTTTTAAATCGTCCACTGCGCCTCCAGCCCACTTTCAGAGTCACCTTGGGAAATCCTCTGGAAGAAACTGTCCTCTTCTTCGATTTTGGATTTTCCAAATCTACTAGACTCGGTTTCACCGCCATTGATCGACGTTATTGCCCGTCCCTAAGGAAGTTCATCAAAGCTGAGCTCCAGTTTTTGGGTATTCTTGGCGTGAAAACGCGAAAAGATCGAGTCTTTTGATTTGAGATCCCTCCTCCGACGCCGATCTTGGTCGCGAGCCGCCACTGCAACTTCCTTCGTCGATTCCATCTCTACCCACTGGTCCTACTTGCTTCATCAACCGGGTAACATCATCTTCCTCTTTCTCGCTCTGTTTGCGCATAGATGAGCGACCGAATCGCTATTCATTGCACGTGCACCGTTCGATAAAATGCCTCAAAAGGTGCGACCGAGAAACAGTCAATGATATCATCCGATCTGAAAACGTGTAGACGAGAATGGCTCGGTTTCGCGGACAAATGTCAGTGGTAGGCATACATATCACCGAATATCTGGCAACGTCTTGAAACGCCTGGAGCTTCCTTCCTCAGTAGCTCTTAGCCTTCAGTGTACGTCGGGCCATATTGAGGCTCCGTCGTCGTCGTCGTCGTCGGGAGGCCGATCGGTGGATGGAGGTGGTGGTGATTTGGTGGGTAGCTGAAGATGGTGTT